>JAJSOF020000011.1:136817027-137247027 GCA_025594305.2 Periplaneta americana
ATCGCGAAATAGAGTCTAATAGCGAAATATGAACACATTCGCGTCGTTTTATAGAGAATTTCATATTCTGAGTTTTTTTTTTCGGATTTTTTTTTTCCACTTGAATTTGTTATATATCCAAGTAGGCTACATTATACGGTATTCCAGGTGTTCTTATTACATTAGTGAACTCAAAAGACGGAGAATTCAACATTTCACTAATAATTTGAAAGTGTTAATTTGAGGACTGTCTTTTTTTTTTTTTCGTTTTTAATGAATGTGTGTTAAATACAGCCTCAATGTAACAAATATTGTCTATTGGCCATACCGCTTCTTTACCAGAATCCAACGAACCTTTAGTGTTCATTATTTGGAAAGTAATATTCATACCGAGTTAATACTCCAATTCCAAAATAATTTTATTTTCCAAAATTTCCATAATCTCCGCGAAGAATACAAATCAATCTCCAACAATCTCCGTCGACACCAAAATTAAAAAAACACAAAACAATTATAAAATTAATCTCCATAAATACCTGCCTCCGAGGATGTCATCTTTCAATAAATCAAGGTAGGGAAAATGATGTACACGATTTCTTCACTTAATGGTAACGAAAGCCATTGGCCATCTCTAGAATGGATATAGTTGCAATCAAAATCAACATGTTATTTGTTATCTCTTCAGTAACTGTTCCAGGTATATGTAAACAATTATCGGTCTTAGCTAATAGGAATTCCGTTGAAAAAACTACAGTAATGTCCAGACTTCCAGATAATTTCATTATGTACTCTGTTTCTTACTCAGAATGAAACAAGTGCGGTAATGTGACGGTAATCTTGAAATTTAGATCTACATTCCTTGAACACTAACTTTACCCCGTTTCGAATATTTGTTTGGCAAGTCTATCAGCAAAGTTACTTTTCAGCAGTTCCAGTGTAAATGTATGACATATTATATCACAATTTATTATAAATTACAGACAAAAAATGTAAAAGGTTTCTATTCCATTACACATTGCAACTCATTTAAAGTTTGTGTGACTGCAAACTGTGTATATTTTTGTGTGGCTTTACTTTGTTTATAGTGTATTTTTTTATTTCTATTATTGTATTTGTATTTCTGGTGGCGTGGAAGAGAAGGCCTGATGACCTTAACTACACCAGAACCAGAATAAATAAATAAATAAATAAATAGGCAAGCAGGATAGATAGATAGGCAGACAGACAGATAGATAGGATAGATAGATAGAGATAGATAGATAGAGATAGATAGACAGACAGATAGATAGACAGATAGACAGATAGACAGATAGATAGATAGATAGATAGATAGATAGATAGATAGATAGATAGATAGATAGATAGATAGATAGATAGATAGATAGATAGATAGATAGATAGATAGATAGATAGATAGATAGATAGATAGATAGATAGATAGATAGATAGATAGATAGATAGATAGATAGATAGATAGATAGAAGTGGTTCTCCTCTAGTCTGTCAAGAATTGGTTTGGCGATTTTTATTGTAAAATTAGTCTTAAAATACTCCAATGAGATCAGATGATAGAAAAGGTGTACATTTTTTTTTCTTCGTAGAAACAATCTGGGACGATGATCATTCGATAGCGTTGAGTGTCCTCAAGCACACAGGACACCAGATGTTCAACAGCGACACAGTTTCTAAAAATAAGCAAGTAAATTTATGGTTATTGGGTAAGACAGCCTGCGACGAACCATTCTATGGCGTTATGAATCCAAACTTCCATTTCTGGGTAGGAAAGTAGAAACCTGATAATTTACATAATGTTTCCAATTCATGTCATGACCTACAAACAAAAGGGGGACATTTTTAATATTAATTTTTACCAAAATCGGGACGATTTGTGAATACTACGACTGTTTGACCAAAACACGCTCTGTCGCACTAGTCTTTCTTTGTGTCTCAATAGCTGACATCATGTCCTATAGAAGCTCACTTGTGCAACTGAACCGCCTTCGATAACTTAAAATGGCTAATGAAATAGTGTTCTATGTAGTACGTTTTTAGTATGCTTACGAAAGAAACACTAGTCGCTGCTGCAGAGTAGTAAATAAATTTAAACCATTTGACCATAACAATGATGGTTACTAACAGTTATAAGGATACAGTAACAATTAAATTAATACTCTGCCTTTAATGTATTACCACAGTCTAGTATATACTGTACAGTCACGAAGCTCAATAAGTAGTAAATATGCATCTATAGATAGTTGCTAACCACTAGGATCGCTACTATCGCCTCATTACAGACAATGCGAAATAGTACCGGCACAGTCTATTGTTCCTAGCACCCTCACAACTCAAGCTTCGTGACTGTATATACTAGACTGTAGTATTACCCTATTATCTATTCCAGCTTCAGCACAACCTCTTCATTGTCTATTTACAGGGTTAAATAATTACCAGAAGACATATTTGCTGGAGTTGAAACATATTCCAAAAATGTAATCCACAGTAAAGACGAAGAAAAAGTAGGATAAAGACGATGAGGAAGATAATGAAGACAATAAGGATGAAGGTGAAAAGTAAGGTAAAGGTGAAGATAAAGAGGAGGATTAAGACGAAGATTAAGATGGAGAGGAAGATGAGAATGAAGACGACGATGAAAATGAAGATGATGAAACGGAAGGAAGATTAATATGAAAGATGATGAAAAGCACGAGAAAGACAGTGATGAAGAAGATGAAGAGAAAGAAAATAATGATTAAGATGGAGAATATTTAATGAAGAGGAAGAGGAAGAAAAATATATTGAAAGATCAGGAGGAAGATGATTACAATGAAGAGGAAGAATATAATGAAGAGGGAGAAGAGCAAGATGAGGAAGAGAAAAATAATGATTAAGATGTGAAAAAGAAGATAATGATGAAGATGAAAATGAAGATACTCTGAAGAAAAGAATATGATTAGGAAGAGGGAGGTGAAGAGAAAGTTGATTAAGATAAATAGAAAGAAAATTAAAATGTTCAGGGGAAAGCCTAGATTATATATACCCATATTGCTCGGCGTTATAGGATTTGACGGTAACAACTTTTGTCAGGTTTACTATGCTGCCATCTAGTTACATAAGGAGATACGTCATAACTCCCATTTGAATTGCATTAGCGGCTGTATTGCCATCTTGTGTTCGTTAACGGCGAACGGGTGGCGATCCTGGCGGTTGTTCTCTTCAGAAGTGCACCCGATTTTAACATAGGAATGAGCAATCTATATGTGATCTGGGGGGGGGGGGAAGACGGAAGGTGAGAGAAAAATGTAGAGGAATATGTAGAGGAAGAGTATGATGATGACGATGAAGATTAAGATGATGAACTGATGAAGACGAGGGAAATTTGATCAGAAAAATGAATAGGAAGAGAAAGAGTAACAAGAAAATTATATGATTTATAGGAAAACGATGAAGTGGGAGATGATAATGATGATAAACAGAAATAGAAAGGTGGAAACAAGGATGAAGGGAAATGTATGATGAATGAAATGATGGTGAAAATGATATGAAGTGTAAACACAATGTGAAAAACAGAAATCTTTTCGAATAATTCTTCTCGTGTTCTCAGACAGATGAGTTAAATTCCTGAAGAAGATGGCAGAACTAGTCATCGAAACTTGGAAGTAACTATGCAATTCACCTAGCGGAGAACCCGAGAAGAATTATTCCATATCCAACGCCGGAAAAACCTCAAGTCCTAGAAATCATTTCTTCTAAATTCATAGACTATTTAAACTTATACAGTATATTACAGTCAACTCCGGTTATAGTGAACCTCTTGGATCAACATATTTCGTTCACTATATCCGAGATTCACTAAAACCGAAGTGCCTGTTTTTATACTACCGACGTTGCTATACATACACGGTCTTACTAATAAAAACTCTATATACAGATGTTTAACTGTCTTATACAATGAGTAGCTCGATTATACGTCGTGTGTAAATTTCTTACTAATAATCACTACATACGTCGTGTATAACAGTATAACTCTTACACAGCTACGTCATAGTTTCGTCATTACTTTGTTACGAAAGGTAATAGAATATCTGAGGTTCTCTATTGCATCCGGTAGAGTGCTCTACTCTGTAGTGTGAAATATCGATAGTACAACTAGCTCTAATCGATTACCACACTATATTTTGGTCAAAGAGTACAAGCTACAGCAATATTATTCTACTTATTCTGTGCTCTTTGGTGTGTTCTTCTCTGGTTACAAGGCATCCATCATCATAAAATGACAGTCGATACGAACAGCTGTTAGAGGGGCGGCCATTTTTTCTCTATATACAACGCTTAAACAAGGGGTTTCGTATATAAAACTACTGCAAAGCAATTCCCATTGTATAGTTACAGATTGTTTATACATCCATCGCTTATGCATGGTTTATTAGTAACGTTTTCTGTCAGTGTAGATGTTAGATGTTATGTTTTATTTAACAACTTTGCAGAGGTTATAAGTCTCGGAATTTTGTCCCGCAGGAGTTCTTTTAAAAACTATACACGGCATTTATTAAATAAGATCGAACAAGTGTATTATGCCCATTTGCCCATTTGGGACAGACCACGTTCAATATCAATACTAATTTCACTTTATCTTCCGACTTAAACACTTTATGCTTCGACATCCTGATGTTCACAGTTCGACATTTGAATCTGTTCTGACCATGTAGGTAGTAGACAGTGACCGATTTTAGCAATAATAATAATAATAATAATAATAATAATAATAATAATAATAATAATAATTTATTTAATCTGGCAGAGCTAAGGCCAGTAAGCTTTCTCTTCCGCCCAGCCAGACTCTACCACTAGAGATATGCTATTGTGTACTCGACCTTGGAATTTACTCAGGTTCACTTTTACCAAGACGCGGGAAGGAGGGTTGACGACCATTATACGTAATCCTTCTTGTATTTACCATTTGATTATCTGTAGTAATCTCAGACCTCGAGTGACATTTATTAGGACAATTGTACAACATTTCAGAGATCTACCTAAAATAATTAAGAAAATAAAAATTTCACATCAGTTTACCCTTAATATCATCACACCATAGATACTGATGAAATTTAAATAAGCTCTTTGAAAATCCTTACAAATTTTGCACGTCATTTGCCTTGGTTAGTAAAACCAAACTTTTCACGTACAGCTCCTTTTCGAAGAAAGCTAACGTAAAGATTATTTGACCCCCTCAAAAATCTGCCGTTCTATGAATATGGGAACCGTAAATTTTGGAGCCAGAACACGGAGATTTCGAAACTAGTCTCTTCTTGGAGGGGTTCAGGACATGGAAGTAAATCAGACGCGCACGATGTTGTATAATAAATATTCTTTTCTGTTGATACACTCGAAATGTTACCACATCTATATCTCGTTGTTAAGTTATGTTCTGGTTTTGCACGTCCTGTAAACCAGCCGACAAGGACGCTGTTGAACCCGCAGACGTATTGTGAGATGGTGACCTTTCAGTGGCGCCGGCTCCAGAGGTTGGCGTGCGGTGAATTGGTTGACTGGCTGGCTACGAGCGCTTCCAATCAATCTCGGAGCAGCAGATCACCATACAATGTCGATACTCACTCGTTTTTTATGAACCAGCATCTTAATGCAGTGGTTCCCAACGTGTGGAGCGCGAACAGAGGCGGGAGGAACAAGTTTCATATTTTTAAGAGCGGCTAGTTTTCTAAAATAAATATTAGTATCCGTAGTCTACTCTAGTCAATAAAGTCACTACAGTTTAACAACTGCCAAAACTCCGCTGTAGGAAGTTACTTAAACTTACCGCTGCGCGGGAGGCGAAGTCGGAGTTTTCCTCCATTAATCTGAACCATTGTCGCTACTGATTTATATATATATATATATATATGATATATATATATATGATGTCAACATTTACATCCATGTAATGTGGATCTCACAAGTTTTGTATCCGGTGCCACAATTACATTCATTACAGATATACCTTTTGTAGACGCTCTTTATTTGACTTTCGACTCCATTTAAATCGATCAGTATTCCCACCTTTAAAACCTAACAACTGAATTCAGATCATTCAAAATTGACCTTTTCCGACTCTGTTCTTGATCTTCAGTACACATATATCGAACACATACTGTTTCTAATAATACTTGTTACTAAAACATACTACACCACTGTCCAATATGTTCGCTATTATGTCTGTTTCTTGTATTTACATTTCATTTTCAGATCTCACTAATTTTCTACGTATTACACTTCACTATCCTAGCTAGCCTCCCCCGCCATACTCCTCACCTATTTTCATTATCTCTATCGTTTTACTTAACTTTCTATTACACTTCTCTAATTGAGCCGTTCAGAGCAGAAATGGTGTAAGTCAAAAATGGGTAATGAGGATTAAAGTAAACATTCTTAAAATACAGCGCAAAGTAGCAATTAATATTCAATTTATTTAAACTATTATTAGTCAGCGGATAGCAAGAAGGACATATCAATTGCTACTTTGCTGGCTGGCTACGATTTTCCAATCAATTTTACTTTAAACCTCATAACTCACTCGTTTTTTGAACCAGCATCTTAATGCACCACTTGGCTCTGAACAGAGGCGGGAGGAACAAGTTTCAATTTTTGACACTTTTATCACTCTGTTCTTGATTTTCAGATCACTTAGACTACAGACGTGGACAAATTATTAGCAAAATTGGAGATTTTTATTATATATTTTACAAACTATGATTCTTCAATTTAGACTACAGTTGATATATTTGGATATTTCCAAATTATTAGAGAAATCGAAGATTTTTATTTTTATATTTTTACAAAATTTCACTCTTCAATTTAGACTACAATTGATATTTTCGCATATTTACAAATTATTAGCAAAAGTGAAGATTTTTAATATATTTTTACAAAATTCGACTATTCAATTTAGACTACAGGTGACATTTTGGATATTTCCAAATTATTAGTACAAAACTGAAAATTTTTACTATATATTTTTACTAAAAATTTTACTCTTCCCTTTAGACTGCAGTTGACATTTTCAGATCTCATAATATTTACAAATTATTAGCAAAATTAAAGATTTTATTATATATATTTCCTTTATAAAATTTGACTCTTCAATTTAGAATAAACCTTAAAATACAGCGCAACATTTGAAATTTTTGAATTTATTTCTATCTACTGTAATGATAGAAATATACATTAATTGCTCAACTGTATTTCTAAATTGAAAAGTAAAATTTTGTAAATCTGAATTAATCATAAAAATTATCACTTTTCTTAATAATTTGTCACAGTCTATATCGAACACACACTGTTTCTAATAATACTTGTTACTAAAACATATTACACCATTGTCCAATATGTTCGTTATTATGTCTGTTTCTTGTGTACATTTTATTTTAAGATCTAACTAATTTTCTACATATTATACTTCGTTATCCTAGCTAGCCTTCTCCACCATACTCCTTGCCTATTTTCATTACTTCTATCGTCTTATCTAACTTACTATTTAACTTCTTATTACACTCCTCTAATTCATATTTCAATTTATTTACTAAGTTCTTAGTCGTCTCTTCCTTAGCCGTCTCTGGACCAGAAACATCCACTTCACATTTTCTGTTATAAACTCGTCATTCTTTTTCTTCACTTCATTTCTCACCATTTCAGCTTTTGAACTCACAGAAACACTTTCACTTCTCCTCTCGGCACTGACCTTCCTTCCCACTAATCTGTCGCTAGTGATTGACAAGTCATCTGATGCTACACTGCTATCAGTTAAACATCCTCCTAACGAAATTATTCTGTCAGTTTCACTGTCTATTACATTAGCACCAGAAAAATATTGTTCTTTGTTATTTTTAACGTGCTTAACACATTTTTTCTACTTGTCTTTTTCATATTCTGCGAGAAGGCGGCGACACAATCGTTCCTTTACGTTAAGTGGGAATCCAATTTCTGTTACAAAAGTCCAACTGAAAAGACTGGAGACAACTGACTAAACATTTTAGTAAATGAAACTAATCAAAACAATAAATGCTTATTTTTAAAGCATGGTTGGGCTTTGAAGAAAAATAATGTTTCATATACAGTACTGCGAAGGACGTCTTTTCCTATTAATTCAGTTTCTTAGGTTGCTGACACCAGCGTTGCAGATTACATGCGAAATCCGAGTTTTATTCTGGTCCCTAATTTTACAACAAAAGTAAAAGCGGTAGGCTTTTCTGATTAATGGAGGTTTTGTGAAGAAAATGTCACTTCTCGTCACAAATAGCAAAATATGTTAGCATTGTTCACATAGATTCGTGGCATTTTCGTTCACTTTAACAGAAATCACTCTTATTGTCAAGTCCTTACAAATATATCAACAATCGGCCTGAAACCTGGCACTTATGTGAAAAACGAACTAAAATAAGTAGGCATATTAAAAATTACTGAAGTTGAGCAGGAGAGAGAGAAAAAAATCACTGAAAAATAGGAGGAAGAGATGTTTACTACCAGAATAATGAAATAAACTATTGTAATTTTTTTTTAACTTGCTATAAAATCCCTATAAAATTACCCCACTATAACAAAGCAGTGTAAAATGAGCTAATTTTTAATTTTCTCTTTGATATTCATTATCAGTATATCAAAATCAAAATTGATGAGAATTGGCTAATTTTATTCAACTTAAATTTTCATTGTTGAACAGTGTAATTAGTCGATTATTCTTCGTTCTTAAAAATAACATATCAATAAAAGATGCATTTTTATGCAAATCCTCACTCTATATACAGCACGATGGCTATAGCTCAATAGATTGGAATAACGTGGGTTCGTTGCAAACGGGAATACAAACTTTCCTCTTCGTCATAAATTGGAGACCATTTCTAGGATCCAACAGGCCTTCGATGAAATTAAGTTATTTTTTTGCTCTCTACGGCCCAACTTGACTTTTATCTAGCTCACTGTCATTTATAGCAATGAACTGGGACCTTCCCTTTTCACGTAACGTTACTGACAGCGCCGCTAAATACAAACGCCCTTAGATACATTGAAAAGGGCATGTAAGAGACAAATGTGAAAGTACTCACCGGAATACACTCGCACTTTATGCAGTACATGACACCAAACGGAGGGCCCAGATCTGCGAACCACGTGGACCCCATTTCGTGCAGTGATTTCCCGAACTGACATTCTGCAACAAGAGAACAGCTTGGAATTAGCACTACTGAAAATTATTATTGAAAAATCGTTAATGTGGTTGTGGATCTAAGTGTATAGGATGTCCCATTTAAATTGTGCACTATAACTTTTTTGTTTGGATAGGTATTGGAATTTTTGTTTTTGAGAGTTATGTTAGAACGAGGGGCTAACATGATTGTAGAGATTTGGTGCATGTAACTACATTATGGTACAAGATACACGTGACGTCATCAATGTTTTCAAATAGCACTACATACTTCAATCATGTTACATTGATTACACACATTAAGACGAGTTCAAAAATGTATCACAATGTTACCTTCCCAATCAATAACAACAACAAAATGCAAAATGAATGCCATCAGAATGTGCCGTTTGTTGCGGTGCCCCATTCATCTTGTGCATTAACTTACACAAAACCAAAGACGACTGAAAGATACACGTCGTGTGTTGTGTGTTTGCTGTCTTAACATGTAAACAAACTACAAAAACTGTCGATGCCACAATTCACGTGCAGTGGCCTGCACGTTCTCCGGACCTCTCGCCACTCGACTTCTTCCTGTGGGGAACTGTAAAGGACAGTGTGTACCCGAACATTCTGACAACATCAGACGACGACATGGAGCAACGCATTCGACAGGCTTGTGTGTCCATTCAGCCAGCAACATGCCAGGCAGTCATACGGTCTTTCGAGGAACGCCTTCGAATGTGCATTAATGTGAATGATCACCATTTGGAACATCTTCTGTGACTCTCAAAGCATAACATTATCACATTGAAAGTACGTTTTTGTTTCGTATTGTTATTGGTTAGGAAGTTGACATTGTGATACATTTTTGAACTCGTCTAAATGTGTGTAATTAATGTAACATGATTAAAGTATATAACGCTATTTGAAAAATTGATGACGTCACGTGTATCTTGTACCATAATGTAGTTACATGCACCAAATCTCCACACTCATGTTAGCCCCTCGTTCTAATAAACGCTCAAAAACAAAAATTCCAATAGACTACCATCCAAACAAAAACGTTATAATAGATGCACAATATAAATGGGAAACCCTGTATACAATATTGTACTTTTCATATAGGTAATAGCACGTATGGGCGAATCCAGAAATGCATATAGAGTGTTAGTTGGGAGACTGGAGGGAAAAAGACCTTTAGGGAGGCCGAGACGTAGATGGGAGGATAATATTAAAATGGATTTGAGGGAGGTGGGATATGATGATAGAGACTGGATTAATCTTGCACAGGATAGGGAGTGAGGGCGGCAATGAACCTTCGGGTTCCTTAAAAGCCATTTGTAAGTAAGTAAGTAATATAAAAGTTAATCAGATTCCTCCCCAGATGAATCCTGTAAAGTTGATGTAGAATTATCATACATTTATTGGTTGAACTCCTGATATGATTATCGCCTATTTTATAGGTCTCACAGCGTACATTTTCATTTTGAAGTTCTGATTTTAATGTCTTACAAATGATAGGTAACAGCCTATTTCTCTTCTATAATTGGGAAAGCAGTGAGATTTTGATTTCTACCTGAGATTACAAGCATTAGCGCCATCTCTTGGAACATCAGAATTACGCAAAAGTTGCAGAACATTTATTTGGAAAATGTCTGACAAAATATATATATTTAAGTTTCTAACTTGAATATCTTTTTAAATTCCGCTACATTTCGGGAGGAATTCGATTATCGGCGCTACGTCTCCCGAAGCCTCAAATTCCGCTGTAGTTGGGCACACTGTACTCGCCGAACCTTAGCGTTGTCAGGTAGTGTGGGTCGGGATTGAGCGTAGCTGGGAATCAGCGTAAAGTTCTTGAATTGGACGTCGCGCTAGGATTCGTCCTTCCCCTTCAGGATAACAAACATAAGTTGTTAATGGAGAAAAATTCGCTCCGGCGCAGGGGATCGAACCCGGAACCCCCAGTTCTACGCACTGGACGCTCTGACCACTGAAATACTGTACGCCGACGCTCAATCACCAGCACGGATCGAACCTTTCTCCTTTGGCACTTAGTGGCCTTACTCCATTTTCGACATGTATATTGACACATAGGCCTACGTAGAGTGAGTCACGAGGATTTACTGTCCCTTACAGAGTTTATTTCCGACGACATTCTGAGCAAAAATGTCATATAAACATTATTCTTGAGTTTCAAGGGTAAAAGAATATTACAGATAAAGAATGAAACATTTCTTTAATTAGCTAATATTCTGAAGCTAGAAATGTGTTGTGAATTCCATAGCTGCTTCATAGAATTTTTTAACTATAAAATTACATTTTCTTACACTTTATCACAACGATTGTTACAAATCACGTCACTCTTGCAAATTCTTTAAGCCTGTACATTTGGATGCATGATTAAACTGTAAAGAATCATGTTCCTGACGTATGATTTGTAACAATTTTTGTGATAATAATAATAATAATAATAATAATAATAATAATAATAATAATAATAATAATAATAATAATAGTAATAATAATAATAGTTTTATTTTCCCTGGCAGAGTCTCTTCCACTCAAACAGGATCAAATCACATACAGGAAAATACATTTTAGTATACAGTATTAACTTAAAAAAAAAATAATTAATACATATGAATATAATCTCACAACTAAAGGAATAGTAGAATTAGTATGGTCAGCACAGCACGTGTTACATTGAGGCAATGACAATTACGTAGATATAAGTACGTAAGAATGATGTAAGTTTTAGTTAAACACTGAAAAACAAAATCTGTACATAGGAATTAACAACACATTTTTAACTTCAGAACACTAGCCAATTAAAGAAATGATACTTCTGAATAGTCCATTCTCTATTTGTAATATTTTTACCTTTAAAATTAAAGAGAAAAGGTATTTTATTAACAACTTCAAATTAATGTAAAGCTGGTTCACAATAAACCGGGAACGGAAACGACAACGAGAACGGAAATAATGTTAAAATAAATGTGTTTAAATGTAAGCATTCACAACAGTTAATTGTGAATGCTTACATTTAAATACATTTATTTTAACAATATTTCCGTTCTCGTTCTTGTTGTCGTTTCTGTTCCAGGTTTATTGTGAACCAGCCTTAACTCTGAAAATATTGAGATTAGGACACATGTTTATATGACTTTTTGCTCAGAATGTCTTCGGAAATAAGCTCCATAAGGCACGGTAAATCCTCGTGAATCATCCTGTATATTAAGTCAATTTCGGCGTAGCTCAATGGTTAGAGCGTCCTGTGGGTAGAACTGGGGGTCTCGGGTTCGCGTCCGAAACTTAAATCTAAGTTCAATAACAATAATATCTTAGATTCGGTACGTATTTTAATTAGTTTTCAGTGATGTGGATTGTAGAGATTGTAGAGTTAATGACCTCGCAGCGACTGAAAGGTTACTCTGTGGGGATAACAACCGCGTTGGAAACACGAAAACTATCAATGGGATATTTATGACGCTGCGTCGCGGCGTCCTCATTAGGCCTTCCTGGCGCATGTGGCTCTGGCTCACGTGGCCACGCACGAGGAGAATCCTTGCCGACACAATAATGTCGGCGACGACGAGGTCTAATGTCGATAAAGGTCTACCACAGAGCGTGAGAGGCAGGAAACGACGTTCTGTTCTCACTGTTTCTAAACTGTCCGCCGCAGGCAAGTGGTGCACAGAATATAGGAATAACAACGACAATTCATGACAAGGTTAATTATTTTTTCTCGAAATTTTCCATTTTAATAAGTAAGATAACTAAATGAAATTCTGTACAATCCTACTTAATAATAATAATAATAATAATAATAATAATAATAATAATAATAATAATAATAATTTTTTATTTTAGTTTGTTATTTAACGACGCTGTATCAACTACTAGGTTATTTAGCGTCGATGAGATTGGTGATAGCGAGATGGTATTTGGCGAGATGAGGCCGAGGATTCGCCATAGATTACCTTGCATTCACATTACGGTTGGGAAAACCTCGGAAAAAACCCATCCAGGTAGTCAGCCTAAGCGGGGATCGAACCCGCGCCCGAACGTAACTTCAGATCGGCAGGCAAGCGCCTTAACCGACTGAGCCACGCCGGTGGCAATAATAATAATAATAATAATAATAATAATAATAATAATAACCTGTTACACAAGGTGAACAATAAGTATGGAATATTGTTAATAACGTCTTAAATTTTAATTTTACAAAAAAAAAAGTCTTGTACTCGTACAAAAACTGTTGGAGATAAACCATACGATATTGTGCCACTGTTCGAAAACAGTTATTCAGACATAAAGAGTGTGATAGTAAACTTTTTTGACACTCTATATTAAAATGTACATATTCCAAATCTCCATTAAATTTTACGTATGAATGCGTAGAAACTTTACCCTTTCCCGTCTATCTCTCAACTATTCACTAAACTTGTTTCGTGGACTTCAAATTTGAGACAAATAAGCATGTAAAATCATGTTGAGTAAGATATAAAACTGAACAAAACACTGTAACTATACTGTTTTCGCTGTAAGAAAAATTCTAATGTAAACACAAGCACGTGGCTGTCATACCCGTGATTGGCTCCCAGTCGAAACACTCACATGACGCAGGAAAATATAGTCCGTATTTGGAAACTATCATCTTGTATTATTTGAAAATAAAAAATTGAATTCTAGTTGTTAAATACAATGAAACATATAACTTCACTCATATGTAAAACGCTATGTAAAAGAAAAGCTACTTTTATATTTTGTTATGTACTATGAACGCGGATGAATACCAACAGTAATACCGAGGTAGTCTGTTCCTGAAACAAGCTGGCGTCACTTGAGCTCGTAGTTCTTCACATAAGCACGTGGTACTGAAGTATGATTTCTGCATCCTCGGTGTGTGTCGTTATTAATCATAAGAGTGGAAACCCTCTCAAAAGCGGAGAAAAACAAATAGTCTTAAATGTATATAATAAGTTATGTGAGTTTTAATTACAGTAATTATAAAGTAAATATTTCCTAAGCAAACGAATGCATAATAGTGAGGTTAGGCTTACTTGATGAGTAACGGGAAATGTTTAACATGAAACAGAATGTACAACAGTAGGCGGGAACACGTACTAAGCCTCATTTCAGTCACGTGCTATTGTTTATATTAGGATTTTTCTTACAGCGAAAAGAATATAAACAAACTTTATCACAGATGCTTAAAATCAGAACCATTCACAGCCAAAACATATCCCAGTCTATCATGAAAATAGTCCACTGCCTTCCTCACAGTTATATGACTATTCTGTTCCATCTCATATCTATAATGGACTGAAAAAAATGATATATTAAAAATAAATATTCTACAAAAGTAATATCTGAAGAACGAACATATTCTAGAGACGAAAAGCAGTCTTTCTGACAATCGGCTTTAGAAAGTAATCAACGTCTGACAGCCCTTTACACTATGTGCACTAAAATACGCCATTTTCAATATTACACTATAATAAAGAATGAAGGCTTTCATTGCTCAAACATTATTTACACAAAATAAGTAGGCTATAGTATTATGAAATAATACAATGCACAACACTGTATAGGTCTCGCAAGCACGGAATACCGACGGAAGGAATGCGAATCAAACACTGCGATAAGGAAGAGCGAGCGACAGGAAAGGTCACGAGATAACTTGAATGATATTCAAGAGTACAATCGGAAGAGAAATGACATCGATAGAATCAGTCTTGCGTTGTGACAGTTACATTACGACTTTAGTTTGTTTCATTGCATGTGAATACGTGTCTTGTATCGCACGGTATTATTATTTCATTCGTAAACGTATGTTGCGCGTTTAATTAGCTTCGAATTTTTCTCTTGCTACGTTCTTTATTTCCACAGCAATGTCCTCATTTGTTCATCTTCTTGGAAGAGACAGTACTTCCATCGGCCCGCACCTATCCCCCTCGGCGTGCCTACATACACACATCAAAACAGACAGCAACGACACCATTGCTTTTCGGTAATCGTTTCTTGCGGGAGCTGTACATAAGTTTAATATTGTAAATATTGTTTGATCAATTTAGGCCTGCATTCTTTATTACAGTGTAAATAATAAAAAAGTGTTCTAATGTACATAGTGTAAATAATTTAAATTGTAAATATTAGTGTAATTGTTAAAGTGGCCCATGTATTACTCTGCCCACTTGACGAAACAAGAGTTGCATGATCTGTCAGTCAAGTACTTCGCTTGCTAAAGCACGGGCGTCGTATACTTAAAAAGTGCAGCAATACTCGTAATCTTCTAGCCTCATTGGACAAAGTACGGTCCCTACTTACGAGACTCGTACACAGTAGGTATACCATGTGTATTTGAAGTCAAAGACAGATGGAGGAATATGTTAAATGAAGATAATACCTTTGTGATCAGACAAAACAAAACACGCGGAGGATTTGTCTTTTCCACTGACCTTTCAGAATCTTATGGGATTTCAATTCCTATTAAATTTCTTTCACAACAAAGTCTCAATCTATTCCACGGCTACGCCTAGCTGCCTGAGTAGGCAACGAGATTTGTATCAAGCACGAAAGCGCAGGTCAGACGAATTGTGTGCTGTGTCATAAGATTATGTGACACTTTGTGCTGACCTCTGTTCGTCACGTGACAGTGTCTGATATCACAGTTGGAACAGATCGCACATACAAATCGCCGCATTCCTGCTTAATCCTCAGTTTCTGGATCAGGAGATTATCTAAGCCGTAAAACTTGTATTTCCGAATCTAACCCGCAAAAGTATTTATATTCTTCTCGGGTCATTACATACAAGTTGAATCATCAATATTGTGTTCTAGGAGTAGTCTATTTTTTTACAGTTCAGTGTCATATCTCGCTAGTATTCGAATTCACTAGTAATAACGTCGTTATGAAAAATAAAATATGACACCAATATTTCCATTTACACTCACTATCTTCCTTTTCATATTCATTATCTGCGTCTTCATTACTGCACCTCAATTCTAGCTATTTCATCCTCTATTCTAGCAACGATTATAGCAACTTCATCCCCGATTATAGCATTTTCATCCCCACTTCTAGCAACTTCTTCCCCACTTCTAGCAACTTCATCCCCATTTCTCGCAACTTCTTCATCCCCATTTCTAGCAACTTCATTCCAACTCCTAGCAACTTCATCCCCACTTCTAGCAACTTCCTCCTCATTTCTAGCAACTTCATCCTCACTTCTAGCAACTTCATTCCAACTTCTACCTTCAACTCAACCCTATCAATTTGATGTTTGCATACCTATGCCTGCGATCTCTATTTCTAACACCTTCAATCTGAATTTCTACCACCTTCATCTCCATTTCTACCAGTTTAATCCCTAATCATTATACTAGGGCTCAGCATAAATCAATCGGCTAACTTTCTCGATGTTGAGTCCACGCTTCGACCGTTATTTATCGATGCGTTGAAACCAGCTCTAGATCATCTGATTCAAACTGTGACTTTGCATTTGAAAACACGTTTCTTCATAAATACAGTACAATGACAGCAGTAAATGAATAAATTGCAAGTATGAGAGATAAGTATAACAGTCTACATCAGTACTTTTTCATAATGGTCATTAAAGTCACCATTGTCGTCCACGTCATTATCACCACTATAATAGTCACCATCACTCCATATTTGTCAACATCACTGAATACTCATCATCAATATGAATGCATAGTAGCCGTCAACATCATTGCATAATCCCCGTCAACATCATTGCATAATCCCCGTCAACATCACTGCATAATCGCCGTCAACATCACTGTATAATCGCCTTCAACGTCACTGCATAATCGCCGTAACATCACTGCATAATCCCTGTCAAAATCACTGCATAATCACCGTCAAAATCACTGCATAATCGCCGTCAAAATCATTGCATAATCGCCGTCAATATCATTGCATATTCGCCGTCAATATCATTGCACAATCGCCGTCAACATCATTGCATAATCGCCGTCAATATCATTGCATAATCGCCGTCAAAATCACTGCATAATCGCCGTCAACATCACTGCATAATCGCCGTCAACATCATTGCATAATCGCCGTCAACATCATTGCATAATCGCCGTCAACATCACTGCATAATCGCCGTCAAAATCATTGCATAATCGCCGTCAAAATCACTGCATAATCGCCGTCAAAATCACTGCATAATCGCCGTCAACATCATTGCATAATCGCCGTCAACATCATTGCATAATCGCCGTCAACATCATTTCATAATCCCCGTCAACATCATTTCATAATCCCCGTCAACATCACTACATAATCTCCGTCAACATCACTGCATAATTGCCGTAAGAGTACCGAAAAATCGCCGACATCGGTGCATAATCTCCGTCAACATCATTGCATAATCCCCGTCAACATCACTACATAATCTCCGTCAACATCACTGCGAAATTGCCGTAAGAGTACCGCAAAATCGCCGACTCAGTGCATAATCTCCGTCAACATCATTGCATAATCCCCGTCAACATCACTACATAATCCCCGTCAACATCACCGCATAATTGCCGTAAAGTACCGCAAAATCGCCGACATCAGTGCATAATCTCCGTCAACATCATTGCATAATCCCCGTCAACATCACTACATAATCTCCGTCAACATCACTGCGAAATTGCCGTAAGAGTACCGCAAAATCGCCGACTCAGTGCATAATCTCCGTCAACATCATTGCATAATCCCCGTCAACATCATACATAATCTCCGTCAACATCACTGCGTAATTGCCGTAAGAGTAACGCAAAATCGCCGACATCAGTGCATAATCTCCTTCAACATCATTGCATAATCCCCGTCAACATCATTGCATAATCGCTGTCAACATCATTACATAATCCCCGTCAACATCATTGCATAATCCCCGTCAACATCATTGCATAATCCCCGTCAACATCATTTCATAATCCCCGTCAACATCATTTCATAATCCCCGTCAACATCACCGCATAATTGCCGTAAGAGTACCGCAAAATCGCCGACATCAGAGCATAATCTCCGTCAACATCATTGCATAATCCCCGTCAACATCACTACATAATCTCCGTCAACATCACTACATAATCTCCGTCAACATCACTGCGTAATTGCCGTAAGAGTACCGCAAAATCGCCGAGATCAGTGCATAATCTCCGTCAACATCATTGCATAATCCCCATCAACATCATTTCATAATCCCCGTCAACATCATTTCATAATCCCCGTCAACATCACCGCATAATTGCCGTAAGAGTACCGCAAAATCGCCGACATCAGAGCATAATCTCCGTCAACATCATTGCATAATCTCCGTCAACATCACTACATAATCTCCGTCAACATCACTGCGTAATTGCCGTAAGAGTACCGCAAAATCGCCGAGATCAGTGCATAATCTCCGTCAACATCACTACATAATCTCCGTCAACATCACTACATAATCTCCGTCAACATCACTGCGTAATTGCCGTAAGAGTACCGCAAAATCGCCGAGATCAGTGCATAATCCCCGTCAACATCATTGCATAATCCCCGTCAACATCATTTCATAATCCCCGTCAACATCATTTCATAATCCCCGTCAACATCACTACATAATCTCCGTCAACATCACTGCATAATTGCCGTAAGAGTACCGAAAAATCGCCGACATCGGTGCATAATCTCCGTCAACATTACTGCATAATTGCCGTGAACATCATTTACAATCGCCGTGAACATCACTGTATAACCAGTCAGCATCCTTTCATAATCGGCGTCAATATTATAGCATAATCGCCGTCAACATCATTGTACAATATCAGTGCATAATCGCCGGCATCATCGCTGTACAATCTCCGTTAACATCACTGTATAACCATAGTTAACATCAATGCATAATCGCCGCCAAAATCAGTGCATAATCGCCAAATTAGCCATAGTTATTCTCTTCATCTTCATTGTCCATTATCATAATCATTATGATCATCAATCATAGTTTTCGTCATCATTGTCGTCACCATTATCTTCACTATAATCGTTTTAATTATTCTTGTCTTCATCATTATGTTCACCATACTCTTAGTCATTCACCATCATTATTTTTTTCGTCATCTTGGATACTGTTATCTTCGTCACCATATCGTAATCCTCTTCTTTGTTACGCACATTACCATCGCCTTCCTAATCATGTTTTTTATTAATCAATTTATTCCCCACTGACCTCGTTGTCAGTATCCCATAATCATCACACACCTCCCGACTTAGGCCTATTAGTCTGCTTTCGCTTTACGATTGATTTAAAACTGGTCTGTTCAGCATTTCTTCAGCTTTACATATTTTTCTTATACATTAATAAAGTGTAGTTACCGTACATATGAGTTTCCATGTTCAATATCTGGATGTCATTCTATCTGAATTCTGTGATGAACCACACATTCTTTCTTCCACAGATACCAATGGGAGTCGAAACCGGTATTCAGACGCGGAAAAACAAACGTTGAGACTTTGCGGTATGCCATTCCACATGTTCCTGAGTTCCAGTCCTGGGCTTGGAACAAACATTGCATCCAGCGAGCGGAGTTGAGGAAGTGTATCAAAGACGAGAGATTTAATGCGTGTGACAGCCGAGGAGAAATCTTATATTGCGATCCTGCGCAAGCGAAAGTTATAATTGCAACTGTGGGAGGGCGACGGCCAAGTTGGAAGGGTTAATGCAAGAGACTTGTACACAATCTGACGGAGATTCGTACTTTATGTTACGTGTCACCATTATTGCTGCATTGCTACAGGCACCCCGGGAGCCTCTGTGACCCCTCATGATGGTCACTATAGCAGCATTCCTTGGCTAGCTTATATAGGCAGGGCTAACCAAACGTCGGTGTGCTTCAGACTAGTTATAATAGGGACGCCTATACCTTCATTTCTGCACATCTTTCTGTACAGTGTACATTCATCTCAATGTGAAACAACATGTAAACTCTTTCCTTTGTGGACTATGCTTGTGTCCTTACTAGTCTGTTAAGGAAGAGTTTTCATGTACAACCCAGATTCTATACCAGTATTCCGAACAACTTCCTCCTTTCATACGTATTCAACCATAACCATCCAATAAAATGAGTAATTAAAACGACTTTACCCTCTTTCTTGTAGTGAGAAAGGGAGAATAAATTAAGAAAGGTATATACAAAGAGAAAGATTAAGACAGACGTCCAGGATTAAGATAAATGGGCGGACGGACAAAGAGACGAAGACAGACAGACAGACAAAGACACAGATAGACAAAGACAAAGACAGACAGACGACAGACGAAGACAGACAGATAGAGATAGAAAGATAGATAGATAGATAGATAGATAGATAGGTAGATAGATAGATAGATAGATAGATAGATAGATAGATAGATAGATAGATAGATAGATAGATAGATAGATAGATAGATAGATAGTCCATAGATAGATAGATAAATGGATAGATAGATAGATAGATAGACGATAGATACATAGATACATAGACATAGATACAGAGATACAAGATACAAAGACAGACAGACGACAGATAGATAGATAGACAGACAGATAGATAAAGATAGATAGATAGATAGATAGATAGATAGATAGATAGATAGATAGATAGATAGATAGATAGATAGATAGATAGATAGATAGATAGATAGATAGATAGATAGATAGATAGATAGATAGATAGATCCAGGATTAAGATAAATGGATAGATAGATAGATAGAGTCCAGGATTAACAAATGGACAGACAGAGAGACAAAAGACAGACAGAGAGACAAAGACAGACAGATAGAGAGACAAAGCCAGATAGCCTTCTTGTATAAAACAAGAACAGACAAATTACAATTGATTCTGGTTCACAATAAACCGGGAATGGAAATGACAACGATAACAAGAACGGAAATATTGTGAAAATAAATATATTTAATTGTGAGCATTCACAATAGTTAATTGTGTCTTTCATAGGGATTATTAGTAAAATTGTATCAGCTTCTTTTGTTTCTGGCTAAGTGGAAGAGAAGGCCTGATGGCCTTAACTTCGCCAGAATAAATAATAATAATAATAATAATAATAATAAGAATAAATAAATCATTATAATTATTATTATTATTATTTATTTTTTATTAAAAACAGGAAATATGACCCTGCTGCTTCATCTTACCTGTATCACAAGAGATGTTCAAAGTGTCATCCTCCTGCTTCATCTTATTTATATCACAAGAGATGTTCAAAGTGTCATCCTTCTGCTTCATCTTACTTGTATCACAAGAGATGTCCAAAGTGTCATCCTCCTGCTTCATCTTACTTGTATCGCAAGAGATGTTCAAAGTGTCATCTTCCTGCTTCATCTTACTTGTATCGCAAGAGATGTTCAAAGTGTCATCCTCCTGCTTCATCTTACTTGTATCACAAGAGATGTTCAAAGTGTCATCCTCCTGCTTCATCTTACTTGTATCACAAGAGATGTTCAAAGTGTCGTCCTCCTGCTTCATCTTACTTGTATCACAAGAGATGTTCAAAGTGTCGTCCTTCTGCTTCATCTTACTTGTATAACAAGAGATATTCAAAGTGTCGTCCTCCTGCTTCATCTTACTTGTATAACAAGAGATGTTCAAAGTGTCGTCCTCCTGCTTCATCTTACTTGTATCACAAGAGATGTTCAAAGTGTCATCCTCCTGCTTCATCTTACTTGTATAACAAGAGATGTTCAAAGTGTCGTCCTCCTGCTTCATCTTACTTGTATAACAAGAGATGTTCAAAGTGTCGTCCTCCTGCTTCATCTTACTTGTATAACAAGAGATGTTCAAAGTGTCATCCTTCTGCTTCATCTTACTTGTATCATCAAGAGATGTTCAAAGTGTCATCCTTCTGCTTCATCTTACTTGTATAACAAGAGATGTTCAAAGTGTCATCCTTCTGCTTCATCTTACTTGTATAACAAGAGATGTTCAAAGTGTCATCCTCCTGCTTCATCTTACTTGTATAACAAGAGATGTTCAAAGTGTCATCCTTCTGCTTCATCTTACTTGTATAAAAGAGATGTTCAAAGTGTCATCCTCCTGCTTCATCTTACTTGTATAACAAGAGATGTTCAAAGTGTCATCCTTCTGCTTCATCTTACTTGTATAACAAGAGATGTTCAAAGTGTCATCCTTCTGCTTCATCTTACTTGTATAAAAGAGATGTTCAAAGTGTCATCCTCCTGCTTCATCTTACTTGTATAACAAGAGATGTTCAAAGTGATCCTCCTGCTTCATCTTACTTGTATAAAAGAGATGTTCAAAGTGTCATCCTTCTGCTTCATCTTACTTGTATAACAAGACATGTTCAAAGTGTCATCCTCCTGCTTCATCTTACTTGTATAACAAGAGATGTTCAAAGTGTCGTCCTTCTGCTTCATCTTACTTGTATAAAAGAGATGTTCAAAGTGTCATCCTCCTGCTTCATCTTACTTGTATAACAAGACATGTTCAAAGTGTCATCCTTCTGCTTCATCTTACTTGTATCAAAAGAGATGTTCAAAGTGTCGTCCTCCTGCTTCATCTTACTTGTATAACAAAGATGTTCAAAGTGTCGTCTCCTGCTTCATCTTACTTGTATCACAAGACATGTTCAAAGTGTCATCCTTCTGCTTCATCTTACTTGTATAACAAGAGATGTTCAAAGTGTCGTCCTCCTGCTTCATCTTAATAACAAGAGATGTTCAAAGTGTCATCCTTCTGCTTCATCTTACTTGTATAACAAGAGATGCTCAAAGTGTCGTCCTCCTGCTTCATGTTAAAAAGTGTCATCCTCTGCTTCATCTTACTTGTATAACAAGAGATGTTCAAAGTGTCATCCTCCTGCTTCATCTTACTTGTATAACAAGAGATGTTCAAAGTGTCATCCTTCTGCTTCATCTTACTTGTATAACAAGAGATGCTCAAAGTGTCGTCCTCCTGCTTCATCTTACTTGTATCATAAGAGATGTTCAAAGTGTCATCCTTCTGCTTCATCTTACTTGTATCACAAGAGATGTTCAAAGTGTCGTCCTCCTGCTTCATCTTACTTGTATAACAAGAGATGTTCAAAGTGTCATCCTTCTGCTTCATCTTACTTGTATAACAAGAGATGCTCAAAGTGTCATCCTCCTGCTTCATCTTACTTGTATAACAAGAGATGTTCAAAGTGTCGTCCTCCTGCTTCATCTTACTTGTATAACAAGAGATGTTCAAAGTGTCATCCTCCTGCTTCATCTTACTTGTATAACAAGAGATGTTCAAAGTGTCGTCCTCTGCTTCATCTTACTTGTATAACAAGAGATGTTCAAAGTGTCATCCTTCTGCTTCATCTTACTTGTATCACAAGAGATGTTCAAAGTGTCATCCTCCTGCTTCATCTTGTATCATAAGACATGTTCAAAGTGCCATCCTCCTGCTTCATCTTACCTGTATCACAAGACATGTTCAAAGTGTCATCCTCCTGCTTCATCTTACTTGTATAACAAGAGATGTTCAAAGTGTCATCCTCTGCTTCATCTTACTTGTATAACAAGACATGTTCAAAGTGTCATCCTCCTGCTTCATCTTACCTGTATAACAAGAGATGTTCAAAGTGTCATCCTCCTGCTTCATCTTACTTGTCTAACAAGATATGTTCAAAGTGTCATCCTCCTGCTTCATCTTACTTGTATCACAACAGATGTTCAAAGTGTCATCCTTCTGCTTCATCTTACTTGTATCAAAATACATGTTCAAAGTGTCATCCTCCTGCTTCATCTTACTTGTATAACAAGACATGTTCAAAGTGTCATCTTCCTGCTTCATCTTACTTGTATCACAAGACATGTTCAAAGTGTCATCTTTCTGCTTCATCTTACTTGTATAACAAGAGATGTTCAAAGTGTCATCCTTCTGCTTCATCTTACTTGTATCACAAGAGATGTTCAAAGTGTCATCCTCTTGTTTCAATAGTGAATATTTTTGATATCTTGAACACTTTTCTGAAACATCGACTAATTTTTTCTTGCGAAATGTTCGAAATTACTTGTCAGATATATTCTTCCACTTAAAACTATAAAAGATGACAAGAGATACGTATAAAAAAAATTATGGTATATTTAACGACGCTCACAACTGCCGAGGTTATATCAGCGTCGCCGGTGTTCCGGAATATTGTTCCGCAAGAGTTTTTTTACATGCCAGTAAATCTACTGACATGATCCTGTCGGATTTAAACATACTTAAATGCCATTGACCTGGGCCGGGATCGAATCCGGAACCTCGAGCACAGAAGGCCAGCGGTATACCGACTACGCTACCCAGGACCAGAGGGATAGGCCTACGTGGAATTTCTATGGCTGCATAGAACGTTTAAGTGGTTGGTGGTTACATGGTTGTATGGGTTTGGATGTTTGTAGGTTATGATGTGTATGAAATAATAATTTAGTAAGAATTTTGCATGTTGCATTAGTAAGAATAATTACTTTATTTGTATTCTTCATGCTATGTTGAGGGTTACATCAACCCGCTTACCGCTAAGGAGCACTAATAAGTTGCGGGTTGCATAAACGTGCCAAGAGTAAAGGCTGGTCCACAATAAACCGGGAACGGAAACGACAACGAGAACTAGAACGGAAATATTGTTAGAATAAATGTATTTAAATGTCAGCATCCACAATTAACTTTCACGTTCCCGTTCCCAAGTTCCGGCAAGCTTCTCGTTAATTGTGAATGCTCACATTTAAATACATTTATTTTAACAATATTTTCGTTCTTGTTCTCGCTGTCGTTTCCGTTCCCGGTTTATTGTGAACCAGCATTAAAGCCTATACTGCACTATCAAATTTCTGCACATTTAAGGGACGAAACTAAAATTATTTCAATAATGTATTATCATAATACACTGCTCTCTTAAAATGACCGAGCATATTGGAGATGAAATCAATGGCTTTCCCAAAATACGTTATAATATGTTTCATATGAAACAATTTTTATCTAAAAAAGAAAGCAATAACGAGCAAAATGGCATTAAACATTTTGGCTTGAAATATCTCAAAGAATAACCCCCTGAAATTAATGACACTATTTACTGTATAGCTCCAGAGGCTACTTTCTTTCTGCAAAGAAACGATTGGGAGTTCAATTCAATTTCCACTGTAACTTACTACCAAATGCTCGGAATCACATTGTTCTTGCACTAAAAGGTCGGGCATATTTTTTAAAGTATGAAATAAGCAAGACATTAATTTCACCAAAAAGTGAAGCCATCCTCTTTTACAGGGAGCCGTTCAATTTCAAGAACGTGAAACTTTCCCAATAAAGCTGGATATTTAAAGCAGAAAACGACTTCTGTATTGCAAATATACTGAAGCTTCAAATTGAGGCAGTAGCCGGAAAATGGGCCCATAGATCTATAGGCCCTTTTTCGGGAAAATGTTTATTTCGATTCTCAGTTTTAAAATCTACTTGCTTACAAAGTGTCGTTTCAATATCTTGTAAACAGAGGGCAGGGTAGCTAATTGAATGAACCCATGCACCCTTGCGTAGTTCTGGAACTCAGCAAACATCAGTGAAGATGATCCTCAAAGTGAGTGTGAGTCCATCCAGGATGTGCACTAAAGTGTATACTGCACTCTGAAGATAAACTTTGAAGTGAATGTGAATCCATTCTAGATTAATACTAAATAACCTGTAGTCTGTATTCTGTATCCAACTGACATTCTTTATTTTTACGAATTCGGAACAAATTATGACGTAACTATGAGACATATGTAAGAAATATAATTTTAATAAAATGATTATGAACTTGTGAACATCTATAATGTGCGCTGTTGAATGCTGATGTTTAATTTCTGCTCAAATATAATCATACGTGCATCAACGTCGGTTAGTGTAACCATCGGTTAAAATTGTCACATAACCCCTGGTTAAGCATTTTTACGGTGGATCTACCTCGGTTACGACTTAAATAAGAGGTTAACCACAGTAATCTCTAACCGGCCATATTCGAGCGGTTAAAGGAGATAACCAGCGATTAGTAGAGCAAGAAAAGCAAAATGGCGGCCAGAGCCACAGGTGATTATTTCGAAGACGATTATTATTGTACAGTATTTGAATAACTTGGATAGAGATGATGAGAGCGTGAAGTTTCTTTAGTGGAAAGAGAGAATTATTATGAGGAATTAGGTGACAGAAAATTTCAGGAGGGATTTCGTGTATCAAAATCTACAAATGGATCACTTGAAATAACACAAGAACAATCATATTTCTCCTACGGATCGGCTGCTTATATTACGATTCTATGTAACTGTTATTTTCTGTATTTTAAGAGGGAATACTTGAATACCGGCATCTCTTTCTCTATGTCATTGGCTGAACAAAGAGAGGTTATGGATGGATTTTAGGATAATGCACAGTTCCCTGGTGTAAATGGGGTCCAAGATCGTACACACATTCCTACTAATCTTCTGCATCCTTTTCCTTTATGGATATTCCATCTTTTTATATAATACATTTATATCTAGTAATTAAGTGTATCGATACTTCAACCTCACATTGAATATAATCATTTTTGCATTCAATTTTCCATTTTGTACGATTTTAACCTAACAGTACTGAAAAACAAAGAAATGGAACTGCAATATAGCAGCGCCTAAAGGCAAACAAATGCAACGCGAAAATGTAGGATACGTTCATTTCGATGTAGAACATAGTGAGCACAGTCGTTTTTAGACGTTGACTATTATCTTTGCAGCGGTATGGATGCTTTCCTTTAGTCATTTTGTAGAAACAGTGTACCATCATAGACTTTACTCTGGTTAAATGAGGTGTCAGCTATAATGTTTTAGTAATCGGTGATTATGAATGGTGCACAGAAATTACATTTTAGCCACGGCTACTGTTTAACCGTCGTTTCGTAATCTGTGATTACTGCGTTTTTAACCGATGTTGATGCACTTCGCCATGAAAGTATTTTGTCAAAATAAAATTGTTTTCTGGAAAAAGCCCTATAAAATGTTCCATAAAATATATTTTATGCTCGACCATGCCGAAATGTAGTAATTATACACCTGGTAGCAGTCCTTTAATGCATGTCATTAAAGTACACCTACTCATTAAAGTACAGGTCTTCAGCCAATGATAACTCAGCTTACATGTGTTCAGCCAATGACAAGTCAGCTTTGTACCGTTATAAAACCGCAAGTATCGATTATTCTCGGATATGCAATCGAAAGAGAATTAGCGAAAAGTCACGGAGGCTGGAAATCCAATACTGTCGCAGAAGGTTATGTTCTGTTACTATAATAATTATCGTTAATTGTAAATAATATTCAAATAAATTCAATTTGTCATCTCGTTTTTCAATGTCGAATTCAATAATCAAGGTTATAATATTATCAAGTTTAACGGGACTACGTCAAGGTCAATGACATTGTTCCTCGGAAAAAATCAATACTTTCGCGTCTGCGCACATCTCACAATTCACGACCTAGAACAAGGCCACTTCCGATCTTGTCAGATACAAATAAAATGGATACATCTGAATACCGGTAATTTCAAGTTAGAAATATGGTCGAGCATAAAAAGTCGTATGAAACTCGCCTATAATGGTAATTAAGAAGCTCGTATGAAAATTATCCATACTCGATTCTTAATTACTATCATTATAGGCTCGTTGCATAATGTACTATTATAACACTATTAAAGTCGGAATGCATTATTTAACAAAAACTTGTAAACAGACATTATTTTAACAGTATGCAAATTGTTATTTTGATAAAATTCTATTCAAATCGCAATTACATAAAAATAAATCTTTCAATCATTGTTTTCTCGAAATATGGGCCCTTTTTCCGGCTACCGCCTCAATTCCAGAAGAGAGATGTTTAAGTTGCTATTACTTTCAGGACCACAGCTACTGAGTTCGACACAAATGAGAGATATTTACACATATTCAATCGGGGATACTCATGGATCTCTTACGACCCTAATTCATCAGAGATGAGCTCGATTTAAATAAATAACGACCGAGGATGCTGTATGGGACACAGCGCATGGCTAACAGTGTTCGGTCCCGGCTGACAATTTTACACACCCCTCACCCGGTCTGGCAGCCGGTGCCAACACTCCGACTAAGGTCGCCGAGGCGAGACCAGGTTCAAATCTTGGCTCGGTCATGGGTGTGTGTCCGTCACATCATATCGTGGTACATCATCACACGTGGCAACCCGCACAACAGGTTTGTGCTTCTAATGTGCCAGGATGGTCCCGCGTCAGAGTTTTAAAATAGGCCACATTTACTCCTCAACGTCTCACTGTGATGGCAGGAATGTCGATTTTAAATCAGCCAATAGCAGAAGTAGGAACATATGTCTGCGTATGAAGCCGATAGTTCTGTATTTATGGGAAGACGTAACTCAAAATATAAGGTTTCAGAAAATCATTAATATTTTTTAATGTGTCGCACCTAGAACTATGAAATTTTGCGTACTGTTCTGTAAGTGTGTGGTGATTGTGATTTTTTTTTAGATTTTTATGCACCCATTTTAAAATTATTTTAGTTTTTCAAAATAAAATAAAAATCATGCATTACTACGCACGTATATCTTTTTGGAAACAAGTTAAGTAAACAGATTACATCAGCTGCTTATCTATGCCGATGACATGAATATGTTAGGAGAAAATCCACAAACGATTAGGGAAAACACGGGAATTTTACTTGAAGCAAGTAAAGAGATAGGTTTGGAAGTAAATCCCGAAAAAACAAAACAAAGTATATGATTATGTCTCGTGACCAGAATATTGTACGAAATGAAAATATAAAAATTGGAAATTTATCCTTTGAAAAGGTGGAAAAATTCAAATACCTGGGAGCAACAGTAACAAATATAAATGAGGAAATTAAACACAGAATAAATATGGGAAATGCCTGTTAATATTCGGTTGAGAAGCTTTTATCTTCCAGTCTGCTGTCAAAAAATCTGAAAAGTTAGAATTCATAAAACAGTTATATTACTGGTTGTTCTGTATGGTTGTGAAACTTGGACTCTCACTTTGAGAGAGGAACATAATGCTTAGGAAAATATTTGGGGTAAGAGGGATGAAGTTACAGGAGAATGGAGAAAGTTACACAACACAGAAATTATTTATATTTGAACATGGAATTTTTCTGCAGAAAATGAAAAAAATCAACAGAAATAACTAGCTTTTAGAAACGAATCGTCCCGCGCCGTGCCGTCGCGGTCTAAGGCATCCTGCCTAGGACTCGCGTTACGGAATGCGCGCTGGTTCGAGTCCTCATGGGGGAAGAAATTTTCTCATGAAATTTCGGCCATTGTATGGGACCGGTTTAAGGGTGTCTGAGAATAACGTTCTTAGGAAAATATTTGAGGCTAAGAGGGATGAAGTTACAGGAGAATGGAGAAAGTTATACAACGCAGAGCTGCACGCATTGTATACTTCACCTGACATAATTAGGAACATAAAATCCAGACGTTTGAGATGGGCAGGGCATGTAGCACGTATGGGCGAATCCAGAAATGCATATAGAGTGTTAATTAGAAGGCCGGAGGGAAAAAGACGTTTAGGGAGGCCGAGACGTAGATGGGAAGATAATATTAAAATGGATTTGAGGGAGGTGGGATATGATGGTAGAGACTGGATTAATCTTGCTCAGGATAGGGACCAATGGCGGGCTTATGTGAGGGCGGCAATGAACCTCCGGGTTCCTTAAAAGCCAGTAAGTAAGTATAGGACCGGTGCCCACCCAGCATCGTGATGCACTTGGGGAGCTACGATAGGTAGCGAAATCCGGTTACGAATGCCAGCTATAACGGCTGGGGGCATCATCGTGCTAACCACACGATACCTCCATTCTGGTTGGATGATCGTCCACCTCTGCTTCAGCATGTGGGCGTGAGGCCAGCAGCCGGCTGGTCGTTCTAGACCCTTCACGGGCTGTAGCGCCACGGATTATTATTATTATTATTATTATTATTATTATTATTATTATTATTATTATTATTATTTAGAATCGAATCTAGAAATTTATAATACCTATTGAAATTATCCAGCATCGGTAAAATAATAAGCTGATAACCACGTGAATAATAGTACATTATGCAACGAGCCTATAATGAAGGTAATTAAGAAGCGAGTATGGATATTTATGAAACGAGCGCAAGCGAGCAATGTCCCGTATGTTGTGAGATGTGCGCAGACGCGAAAGTATTGATTTTTTCCGAGGAACAGATGTCCACACTGACCTTGCTAAGCCGTAAGAACCTACAGAGATAACATTGAAATAAAATTAGACATTCAAAAACGAGATGACAAATTGAATTTATTTGAATATTATTTACAATTAACGATAATTATTATAGTAACAGAACATAACCTTCTGCGTCAGTATTGCATTTCCAGCCTCCGTGACTTTTCGCTAATTCTCTTTCGATTGCATATCCGAGAATAATCGATACTTGCGGTTTTATAACGGTAGAAAGCTGACCTGTCATTGGCTGAACAGTTGTAACCTGAGTCGTCATTGGCTAAAAGACCTGACCTTTAATGAGTAGGTGTACTTTAATGACATGCATTAAAGGTCTCCTACCAGGTGTATAATTACTACATTTCGGCATGGTCGAGCATAAAAAAAGTAAAATCAGTAAGTTGTGTCAACTTAAGGAATAGTGTCAAAGCATTAATGTGGACCATGTTTAAATTTCCGCACAGCAACCTCGGGGCGAGAGCCCAGACTCCCGAATACGAAGTCGACACTGCTCGGCACCACAAGAAGAACTTTCCCGTACATAACAAGATGATGGCACTTAATTACCATGATTATTGTGAAACATTTACAAGGCCTGTATCCTGTTTACTGATCTAATAACGAGCAGCTTCACGCCGCCCGCCCTCGTATTTCCACTTTTTAGTCTGCTTCCCGGAAGAAACTAGGGATGTCACGTCTGCTCCATCTATAAACGGACGGTTCCTAGGCGATCTAATGCAGGGGTATACACTATCGCTATTACACCTGAAGTTTCTGTGTGGCAGAAATATAGTTACGTGACTCGACTCGCCGGTTTTGCTTCCAGATGTAAAAAAGTAGAACGACACAACTTTGCCACCAATGCCACTCAACGTTGTGCTGAATCTCTGATTTTTGTAGCAGCAACAGTTTGGGATCCCAGAAAGACCGAGAACGAGATGGGCGGACGAGACGAGGAAAAACGCTGGCAGCATGTGGACTAGGACTGCGAGGAATCGAGAAGGACAGAGCTATCCTTCATTGGAGAAGCCATTGCTCTATATGGCATTTCAAGGTTGTTTTTGTTTTTCCTGTGCCCGTTCCTGTTGTTGTTTTTGTTATTATTGTTGTTATTTTTGTTATTATTATTATTATTATTATTATTATTATTATTATTATTATTATTATATCTTCCTCTGTCTGTCAGCAATTTAACACAGACTCGCTGGGTTGTACCCGAATAAGCATTCTCTTACATTCCAAGACAGATAACAACCCCTTCCTTTTTTTCTCACCATTTGTAAGTACAGCAGTGAGTGACACAATAGACACAATAGGTGCTGATCATCTACTGTGAATCAAACTATGGAAATATAATTGGTGAATGAAAAACATTTTAGGGCCTAAAATTCCGCTCTCTAGTTATAAGCCAAAACTTCAACGACCTTACTTACTTACTTACAAATGGCTTTTAAGGAACCCGAAGGTTCATTGCCGCCCTCACATAAAGCCCGCCATCGGTCCCTATCCTGTGCAAGATTAATCCAGTCTCTATCATCATATCCCACCTCCCTCAAAACCATTTTAATATTATCCTCCCATCTACGTCTCGGCCTCCCTAAAGGTCTTTTTCCCTCCGGTCTCCCAACTAACACTCTATGTATGCATTTCTGGATTCGCCCATACGTGGTACATGCCCTGCCTATCTCAAACGTCTGGATTTAATGTTCCCAATTATGTCAGGTGAAGAATACAATGCGTGCAGTTCTGCGTTGTGTAACTTTCTCCATTCTCCTGTAACTTCATCCCGCTTAGCCCCAAATATTTTCCTAAGCACCTTATGCTCAAACATCCTTAACCTATGTTCCTCTCTCAGAGTGAGAGTCCAAGTTTCACAACCATACAGAACAACCGGTAATATAACTGTTTTATAAATTCTAACTTTCAGACTTCAACGACCTATAATTTCTAATTCAGATTCAGGTGCCTTTGTCGATTCACACTCGAAGGTACACTACGGCAGCATTTGGAGGTAGAAAAGATGTAAAAACGTCACTGCTAATCACCATCTACGCCCGTCTTTAATTTTTATTGTTTGAATACTGTCATAATGAATTGTCCTCTCTAATGCGGAAACATTATTGATTGACGCAAATCGATCCCTATCGGACCCAGTACGGCCGACATGATTTTAAATGCGTTAGATAAATAAATATAATTATATTCTGAATTCATTCTGTGCCTGAGAACGTAACATCTCGTGACGCAGAACTCTTGCTTCTGCACAATTTCCGTTTCCTATTTCTTACATGTTGATGGGCTCCACACTTTTTATACCCCATTGTTGGAATCATTAAACAGAGGAAGTGTCAATGGGCAGGGCATGTAGCACGCATGATACGAGACATGCATTCAGTATCCTGGCTCAACATTTAAGAAGAGGAGATGAATATGGAGAATGGTAAGATTGGTCTCCATCTTAAGCACTTTATCAGTAGCGACTCCAGAAACATGAAGTTCAATAGACTTCGTAAGGAATAAACAGTGAAGCCTGTGACGTTGTAGATAAAAGAAATAGCTACAGTATTAACAGTAGCAAAATAAATATTAGTACCAGAGGTAGTACTAGAAGCAGCAATAGTTTAGTCAACTGTCCGAAGACTGATTGGAACCTCGTGACACCAATAAGGCAACACTCATGAGTAGACTTCAGATTTTAGGTAAAAACCTATTTTAATCCTTAAAAGATAAGTTCATAAAAACTTGCAAGTACACGTTTCATATAAAACTATGCCTTAAATTGGTATTTTAATAGCACCTAAAAATGCCTGTTTTGACGACAAAGCCTATTTTCACCTATTAAGTATGTTTTATCTCTTATGGGTCAAAATATCCATTCTAATTTAGAAAATTTGTATTTTAAATTCCAAATGTGTTCCTGATTCTGTTGAGAATAAAAGAAGAACAAGGAGAATATAATGAGAACAATTGGAATACAAGGAAAATCATGGGAATAAAAGTACGGGATAAACTGGAGCAAGTTCTGCAGAGAAATGTAGGACTGAAGGACATGCAATGCAACATTCCTGTCCAACTAGTGAATTCCTTAAGATTTGGAACATGAGCCTATTTTCGATTCATTAGAGACTATTTTCTACACTTTTAAGCCTATTTTAGGCACCTAAAATTACATTTTAAGCACCTAAAAATCCGTACCCTACTCATGAGGCAACTTATTCACAAATGGCTTTTAGAGAACCCGGAGGTTCATTGCCGCCCTCACATAAGCCCGCCATCGGTCCCTATCCTGAGCAAGATTAATCCAGTCCCTACCATCATATCCCACCTTCCTCAAATCCATTGTTATATTATCCTCCCATCTACGTCTATATCATCACAAAGATCTTTTTCCCTCCGGTCTCCCAACTAACATTCCATACGCATTTGTGAATTCACCCATACGTGCTACATGCCCTGCTCAACTCAAACGTTTAGATTTAATGTTCCTAATTATGTCATGAGAAGAATACAATGCGTGCAGTTCTGCGTTGTGTAACTTTCTTCATTCTCCTGGTACTTCATCCTTCTTGGCCCCAAATATTTTCCTAAACACCCTTAGTCTCTGTTTCAATCTCAAAGTGAGAGTCCAAGTTCACTACCACAATGAACAACAGGTAATATAACTGTTTTATAAATTCTAACTTTCAGCTTTTTTGATAGAATGGATGACAAAAGTTTCTCAACCGAATAATAGCAGCATTTCCCATATTTATTCTGCATTTAATTTCCTCTCGAGTGTGTTATTGCTGCTTCAAGATATTTAAATTTTTCCATCTTTTCCAACGATAAATATCCAATTTTTTTATAATATTTCCATTCCGTAATATGTTCTGGTCACGAGACATAATCATATACAGTACTTTGTCTTTTCGGGATTTACTTCCAAACCTATCTCATTAATTTATTCAAGTGAAATTTCCGTGTTTTTCGTTATAGTTTGTGGATTTTCTCCTAACATATTCACATCATCCGCATAAACAAGCACCTGATGTAGGGTGACCAGATTCACATCGATTAAAAACAGGACACAAAGCTTAAAAAAGGAGGACATTGTTCGAAAAAAGAGGACAGAAAACATGTGGCCTACTTTGATTTAGGCTTAGGTATAATATAGTCAATATACAGTACAGATTTAGGCGTATATCATACTTAAAAGTATGTTATGTGCGCTTTATGAAGCTGATGATGAGGTCTTCTACCAACAGGACGGGGCGCCACCAAACTACCACTTAGCCCTACGATCTTTCCTGGATGACAATCTGCAGGGACATTGGATTGGACGAAGAGGCCCCATTGAGTTCCCCCCACGGTCGCCAGGTCTAGCCCCTATAGATTTTTACTTATGGGGAAACTGTGAAAGATCAATGCCCACGTGCATCAATGTCAGTTAGTGTAACCACCGGTTAAAATTGTCACCTAACCTCTGGTTAAGCATTTTTACAGTGGATCGACCTCGGTTACGACTTAAATAGAAGGTTAACCACAGTAATCTCTAACCGGCCATAGTCGAGCGGTTAAAAGAGATAACCAGTGATTAGTAGAGCAAGTAAAACAAAATGGCGGCCAGAGCCACATATGTTTATTTCGAAGACGATTATTATTATACAGTACTTGAATTATTTGGATAGAGCGTGAGCGTGAAGTTTCTATAGTGGAAAGAGAGAATTCTTACGAGGAATTAGGTGACAGAAAATTTCAGGAGGGATTTCGTTTATCAAAATCTACAAATGGATCACTTGAAATAACACAAAAAGTCATATTTCTCCTATGGTTCGGCTGCTTGTATTACGATTCTATGTAACTGATATTTTCTGTATTTTAAGAGGAATACTCTAATATCTCTTTCTCTGTCACTGGCTGAACAAAGAGAGGTTATTTATGGATCTTAGGATAATGAACAGTTCCCTCGAGTAAATGAGGTGCTTGATCGTATACACATGCCTATTAATCTTCTGCATCCTTTTCCTTTATAGATATTCCATCTTTTTATATAATATATTTAAATTCTAGTAATTAAGTCTATCGACACTTCAACCACACATTGGGATATAATCATTTTTGCATTCAATTTTCTATTTTGTACGATTTTAACCTAACAGCAAAGAAATGCAACTCGCAAATATAACAGCGCCCAAAGGCAAACAAATGCAAAGCGAAAATGTAGGACACGTTCATTTCGATGTAGAACTGAGTGAGCGCAGTCATTTTTAGACGTTGACTATTATCTTTGCAGCGGTACGGATGCTTTCCTTTAGTCATTTTGTAGAAACAGTACACCAGCATAGACTTTACTCTGGTTAAATGAGGTGTCAGCTAGCCATGTTTAAGTAATCTGTGATTATGAATGGTGCACACAAATTACATTTTAACCACTGTTGCTGTTTAATCGTTGTTTCATAATCTACGATTACTGCGTTTTTAACCGATGTTGATACACTTCGCCACAAGTCTATCGACGTAAACCGCACACGCTGGAGGACCTTCGCCAGGAGATTACAGCGGCATGTGCAGCGATCTCCATTGAAACATTAACCGACGTAGCTGCGTTGTGTCTGGCCGCCAACGGCGAACATTTTGAACATCTAAAGTAACCATGTGCTTAACTGAAGACAGTACAACATGTGTGATCAGTATTTGAATGTAAACCAAACACATAATAAATAATTTTCGTTCCTTAAAGAGTGCATACTTTTTTTTTTTTTGGTGGATTCTGTATACAAGAATTATTCGTTTAATAGTACTTTGATTACAGCAATCAGCATTAAAAACAAAATTAAAATTAAATAAAAACAGGGTATACAGTGAAACTTGTGTAGTTCGAACGTTTTTAATTCGAATTATTCTTTATTTCGAAGTTTTCCTTTGTCCCCTTGAATTTCCTATGGAAACAGTGCATAAATATCGTCTTTTATTCGAACATAATTTTGTTTAATTCGGAGAAAAAAATCCAGAATGGACATGAGTTTTACAGTGAAATGTGGCAAAGGCGGAACGAGCCAGTACTGTAACAAATTGACCTGACCATAGGGGTTGGAGGCTGGAACCGGGAATGCATTGTATCTCCTTTTCGGAGAAAGTGGTCCCAGTGCGGGTTGACAACCCTTGGAGTGTCATTCACCTCGAAAGTACAGTTACCGTACTCAGTTAAAACGGTCACTGTGCATTGCTTTTCACAAACTCCGAAACCCCGATCTTTCACTTCCGAGAGCTAAGAAGATTCATTCAGGGACACCAAAATGTGTATGGTTCTCTGTTTGATGCATTAAATAAACTGAAGGACTTTACAGTAACCCAGCAAATCAATAAAAAGAAGCAGACTAAAATCACATCCTACTTAACAAAGGCCTAGTAAGGTATGTTTTTAACTACTGTATGTGTTGTGCATAAATGTTTACTAATTACTGTACCGTACTGTATTTATGTAATAGGCCTATCATTATACAGCACTATACTTTCTTGTATTATAATACCCTCTTGCCTTGAAATGTTATAGTAATACATAGTACATACAGTTCACCAGTAGTTTGCCTTCTGCAGTACCATTTTTTTAATTCGAATTTTTCCATAATTCGAATTTTTTCTTATGCCCTTCAGATTCGAATTACACAAGTTTCACTGTATTAGTAATTAATACAAGGGACAATGATTATTATAGCAGAAGACGGAAGTAGTTCCTGTGTGGGACCGAAAGATGACCCCTAGCCAGTGGCCAGTCGTTAGTTCAAAGGATAAAAAAAAGGAGTTTTGTAGACAAGAGTTCTAATAAATAAATAAATCCGGTCGTTATAATAAAGAGACAAAAACTGCTTTATTCAAGGTCAGTTTGTGGCGACTGTTGCAATAAGACTACAGGTTGATTACCTCTCTTTTATTACGGCTGCAATTGTGCTCTGGAATATTGTCTTTCGTAATTGATACCAATTCAGCGCGGCCAATTTCGGCAACAGCATTTAATGGCACACGACTCCATCCTCGATCACACATAGTCAAAACATGGATACGAATTGAAATGGTAAAAACGTAATTGAACTTTTTAGTGGAAAAACTTGGACGGATGTTTATTATAATGGAAATTGCGGCTTAAAATTAATAAAAAAATAGTTCGATTTAAATTCACTTGTAATGAATAAAGATAAAACAATAGCTATCCCATTTTCTTTCAATAATAAAGGTAATAAACTAATTTCATCTACACTACAAATTAAAATGCACAATTTTGACTGTTCCGATATGAATTGCAATTGCTCAGTTATTAATGAAATTAATGAGATTAAATACTAAGGTATGGTGATAAAAGAATATGAATTATTATAGACCTATAACTTTGCTTTCTTGTTTTTCTAAATTATTTGAAAAATGCATTAAAATTAGAATAATGGATCATTTAAATAAGCAGAATACATTAAGTAAAAAACAATTTGGATTTAGAAATGCTATTTTCAATGTTACTCAAAAAATTATTAAGGTACTTGATCAAGGGTTTAAGTGTGTTGGTATATTTTTGGATATAAGAAAGGCTTTTGATACTGTAAGTCATCATTTATTATTAGAGAAATTAAATTGCGTTGGAATTAAAAATAATGCTTTTAATTTATTAAAATCTTATTTAAATGATAGTGCTCAAGCTACTAAAATTGATAATGTATTAAGTGAATTTATTAAAATTAAAATAGGTGTTCCGTAAGGTACAGTTCTTGGACCGATTTTATTTTTAATACATAGTAATGACCTTTTAATGCTAGACCTTAAAGAATATGAAGGTGATTTATATTCGTATGCTGATGATACTGTTTTACTTTTTAGTGGAAAAGCTTGGACTGATGCTTATTATAATGCAAATTGCGGCTTAAAATTAATAAAAAAATGGTTCGATTTAAATTCACTTGTAATTAATAAAGATAAAACAATAGCTATCCCATTTTCTTTAAATAATAAAGGTAATAAACCAATTTCATCTACACTACAAATTAAAATGCATAATTTTGACTGTTCTGATATAAATTGAAATTGTTCATTTAAATCATTTAAAATGGAATAATCATATTCATTATATTTGTAATAAATTATGTAAAGCATTATATTACTTTGTTGTTCTAAGAAATATTTTGTCAATTAATTGTTTACGTATTATTTATTTAGCATTACTTCAATCTATATTTATGAATGGTATTATAGGATTGCGTTGAATGGGGAGAATCATTTAACACACGTGATCAAGAGTCAAGGTTGATGCAACCATAAGGAAAACACCTGCATGGCGCAATCAAATTGCGTAAGCCAGCGTTTCTCAAACTATGGTCCGCGGACCACCTGTGGTCCTCGAGGTTTGTCCTTGTGCTCCTTCAAAAAGAGAGAAGAAAAAATAAAACTCAAACGAATTGAGTATCACACTGAGAAATCTTGAACTCTTCTATTCCTTCGTACCTGTCGTCTCGCTTCACTTACCTTTCTTCCCACCATAATCTGAACACACGCTCTCGTCATGAAACAATACTAACAATACCATCCCATCGCACCTCCTCATACTCATCTTCTTTCACAATAGCCCTGCCAAGACTCTGGAATTCGCTACCTGCTAGCATCAGGGACTGTCGAAATAAAATTGAATTCAAACGAAAACTTACTAGGCACTTGGTCAGTAATTGATTACTTGTAAATAGTTTCTTTAATCTATCACAAAATATTTCAATATTCAGTAATTTCATCACTATAAAATTTTGTTGTTCTAGATTTAATTTGTAATTCAGTAAATATAAAATATTCGTTGTTTCTCTATGATAAATTATCTAGCTTTAATTATTCAGGTAATCTTTTCGTACTTTAATTTTATTCTAACTGTAAATTTAATACTCATTGTAATGTTATTTGTAATTGTAATTGTAAATTTAATACTAATTGTAATTTTATTGTTGATATTGTAGTTGGAATCTCCTGGTAGAGGGGCAGAGAAGGCCTGACGGCCTTATCTCAACCAGGTTAAATAAATAAATACTACTACTACTACTACTACTACTATAGCTGAAAATCTCAGAGTTTGTAAATGACACATGGCAATCGCCTTTAATTTTTCTTCCAGTACTGACATTTTATGAAATTTATTTACCCTACCCGTCTATCGCCTTCCCACTCTACTCTCAGCAACAAAAGAGGGATTTAAAGCACTATGAACGTGGTGTTTCTCGCCATCTTTTCCATGCACATCTGGCGCTGAGCTTGTAACCCACCAAGGGACCACCCGAATTCATAACAGGACCAAAGTACCGAACCTTTTCATGTATTTATGACTTTCTTAATAGTTTTGCCAACACCCAGTCTGCACATTGAAATGGTCACGTACTGTACGTCGTACACCAATAATAGAACACGCAAAATTGCATCTTTGCGGGCATGTTTCTGCATTAATTTTTTTTTATGTCTGTTTTTGTAAATGACGACATAAGAAATTTTCTTCTATTATTATTAACTTAATTAGTTAATACTAATATAAAATTAATTGAATTAAATTAATTTTAATTAATTATTTCTACATTAAAATGTACGTATAGGCGAATCCAGAAATGCATATAGAGTGTTAATTGGGAGACCGGAGGGAAAAAGATCTTTAGGGAGGCCGAGACGTAGATGGGAGGACAATATTAAAATGGATTTGAGGGAGGTGGGGTATGATGATAGAGACTGGATTAATCTTGCACAGGATAGGGACCGATGGCGGGCTTATGTGAGGGCGGCAATGAACCTTCGGGTTCCTTAAAAGCCATTTGTAAGTAAGTAAGTACATTAAAATGTAAGTATACTGGTATTAAACTAACTTATGCTACATAAATGATAAATTTTCTTTCGAAGGGAACAAGAATAAGGTGGTCCGCGGAACTGTTCTGACTTAAAAAAGTGGTTTGAGAAACGCTGTCGTAAGCAATCTGCAGTAGGTTCCCGAATATGGACTACGACCACAACGTAAAAAAAAAATCTGTTGACAGCAGAAAAGGGCAACAAAAAAGTACTGTATTTCCTTAAAAATGATCGATATACAATAAAAGATCGAAAAATGCAGAAAAATACAAAATAAAAGTAGGTTATATTTGTTCGTGTTGAAGTGAAACGAGCTTATATTGCAACGTGAATTGTCTGTGATGTCCCAGAAAAAAGATGACATTTCATCAACTTCTGAGCCCTAGCCATAATTCAGCCAGAATAATGCTCATAATGTGTTTTCTCTATTTCATGTAGGCTAATTACTTCCTAGACGCCCTTACGACATTTTGACCTCAACCGATCAATAACACCGATCGCTGTTCTGGCCGCTGAGGCGTCTCAACTGACACTGGTAATTAATTCAGCTGATCCTTACAATAAAAACCCTTGTTTGCTCTCGCGGGTGACTGTGCGAGATTCACTGCGAATGTACATGGAGGTCGCGTTGAAGTGGAAACGCCTTTTTTCAAGATTTTCATTCTCCTTTCATTCACCGTAATCTCCGACAAAAATTACAGTATAATGCTTATGTATTCCTACTGAAGTGTTGTTTTTACTGCCGTAGACCTATGTGAAATACACTACACAATTAAACATATGATACCCATTCATATACAGTAAAACCTCCGTGGTAATGAAGGGGATAGGCTGGACGGTTAATCAAAAAATTGGGTAATCCGTACCATAAAAGATTTTCGCAAATTTAGTGAATAATGCTTACACTTCCGTAATTTTCTCTACAGTCTGGTCCACCGTTGTGGCTGAGGGATTAGCAAGTCCGAACCCAGCGGTCCCGGGTTCAATTCCCGGTCAGGACGAGTTGCCTGGGTGAGGTTTCTTTCGGGGGTTTCCCTCACTCCTATGGATGAAATTAGGTACATTTATCAGGCGATTGGAACCCCACTCATCTTCGCCACTTCCTTTCCTCCCCCATAATCCTTTCCTCATCATCCCGTTTCTGGTTTTTCAGATCACTCTAGAGTCGGCCTCCCGAAGCTACTGGCTCTCTCGACCGGCCTTCGTGGAATGTAGTTAAGCGACGTTGGATGGCTTCTGCAATGAGCACCCGGGGCGGACCTACTCGGGGGAGGAGTTCCGCCTCGGACCGACAGGGGGGCCTTGGGGGAAGTTGCCGAAGCAGGAATGGTATACGGATTTCTGTCGGCTGTAGGGACCGGTCGTTAAGGGAATCATGTGGTTGGGGCGGTGCGCGTAGAGGATCTATGGCACGCAACTCATTCCATATCGAGGGTTAGCGCAACAGACCTCAACAGGTCGCAGTGCTGGGCTATCCGTGCCCACCTCAGTTAAATTTCATTCCATTCCTCTATAGTCTTGTATTGAACACGCTAGGTAGTGGATCAGAAGTTCACTGATTTAAGTCTGGTTGTTAACAACGGGGTTTTTAAGGGGCAAGTAAGTTCCTTGTAATGATTGTCTGTAGAAAGATAGTAATAGTGAAGGTCTCGTGTTGTAGATTGACATACTTTATACACGTAGCATTTCCAATTGTTTGGTTTCATATTTTCAAATATTAATGTTACAATTTTGTGCTATACGTGTTTATTATTATTGTAGGAAACAGAAATTTGAACAAGAAACAGTCAGTTATTGTCGGGTGACAGAAGATATAAGATCGGTTAGCTAGAATGCCCAAGTTCAGTAAACCACTGAAAAGTAAACTTCATGTTTACGTTAGTGAATTTGGTGCCCATGTGTTTTCAACTGATGGAACAGCTTTGTTATGTAAGGTTTGTGAAAAGACAGTTAATGACGAAAAATAGTACATTATGCAACGAGCCTATAATGATAGTAATTAAGAAGCGAGTATGGATGTTTATGAAACGAGCGCAAGCGAGTTTCATAATTTTCATACGAGCTTCTTAATTACCATTATAGGCGAGTTTCATACGACTTTTTATGCTCGACCATATTTCTAACTTGAATTATTCAGATGCATACATTTTATTTGTATCTGACAAGATCGGACGTGACCTTGTTCTAGGTCGTGAATTGTGAGATGTGCGCAGACGCGAAAGTATTGATTTTTTTCCGAGGAAAAATAATGTCATTGACCTTGATGTAATCCCGTTAAACTTGGTATAACCTTGATTATTGAATTCGACATTGAAAAACGAGAAGACAAATTGAATTTATTTGAATATTATTTACAATTAACGCTAATTATTATAGTAACCTTCTGCGACAGTATTGGATTTCCAGCCTCCGTAACTTTTCGCTAATTCTCTTTCAATTGCATATCCGAGAATAATCGATACTTGCGGTTTTTATAACGGTACAAAGCTGACTTGTCATTGGCTGAACATCTGTAAGCTGAGTTGTCATTGGCTGAAAACACCTGTACTTTAATGAGTAGGTGTACTTTAATGACATGCATTAAAGGTCTGCTACCAGGTGTATAATTACTACATTTCGGCATGGTCGAGCATAAAAGTATTTTATAAGTCAACATGTGTCAACTACAAAGTAAAAATGTGAGTTATGTTGAAATAATTTAAATTTATTGCTAAAATGCATTATGCCTTTTTTAAATGTATAATGCCTTTTTCAAAATTTATTGTGCCTTTTTTTTATGTTTTTATTGTTTTTTTTCCTGCCTATTTTAACTGTTATAAATGCCTAAACATCCGGGCTCTAATAATAATAATAATAATAATAATAATAATAATAATAATAATAATAATAATAATAATAATAATAATAATAATAATAATTTATTTTGTATACACCAATCACAGTGTTTTGTTATTTCTTATATATTTACAATGCAGTTTAGAAGGAACGAAGGTAAAAAAATGTATACTGTACGAGTATATATTTTGAGATACGCTAGTAAAAACGTTTTAATACCACTGGTATAGACTATAAATATCTCTCAAATGCGGGCCACTCTGCTCATGGGATCGGCATGACGCAGGGCTACCACTGAGACATCACAGGACAATCACAACACAACGGACAAACACCCAGTCCTGTGGACGGAAGAAAAATTTCTTCCGTTGCCCACGCCGGGAATCGAAACTCCAACCGCTTGGCTGGCTATCCACGGCGGACTGCAATGTAACTGCAGTTCATAATATAATAAGAGACTGTCAAAGTCACGACTCTACCTGCATTTCTGTTCCTCAGAGAACACCTAATCCTTGTTTGCTAGAGTCAAAACGGTTCAACACGCCGGACGTTGACCTAGTATTCTGGTCGGCAGTGCAACGCGGTGCATACGCCGGGTGTCGGAGTTTGAAGAAGCGCTTTATCGGGCGAGAGACGAGAAGAGGTTGACATCCTGCAGGTACGGACTCCATGTATAAATTAGCCAAACTTTTTAATGAACTTGGCAGATCTTCAACCCTGTTTCCGTCTGCACACCCACCTCCTGTCTGGCCCGGTTACAAACGAGACTTACGCTTTAATTAGTGCAGCCAATCGACGCGATTGCGTTCTGCGGAGTATCCAGGGGAATTAGAATTCCGTTCACTGGAGTCAAAGGCTCGGCCGATGCCGGGAAATTAGGAATGTGTCCTCGTGCACGGGCTTGCCGACAGAGGACGCAGATTGAATGCACTTAAAATAAAGTAGCCTACTCAGAACAAAGCGTTACGCAACGCCAGCTTCTCAAATTGTAGCGCTGGTACCAAACTTCATAGCCAACTTCATTAATCTTTCCAATGCAGCCTAGACAAGCAGGCGGTCCAAGTTCGGGTCCCGGTCAGGCCTCGAATTTTTATCGAAAAATTCATAGTGAGATTTGCAGTTGGTTTTTCTGGGAGTTGTCCCGTTTCCACAATAGTTACCGACATCATTCTATCATCTTTACAATCCAATATATTTATCTGACCATCGTACGACAGTGTGCGGAAAATGCTGGTGCAGGGGCATGTGAAGTTGTCTACAGACACCATGGATACACAGTGTGCCTTAGCAGAGTCGACTTGTGGGGGTGAGGATGCGCCTACGGTTGCTATGGTAACAACAAACTAAAGTTACTACTGTAGAAACGCCGGTCGATTTCGCGGTAGCTGTGCAAAAGTCATAAATAAAACCCGGATTTCTAAGCAAAATGCATATTCTTTCCCACACTTTTAAAGGTAAGCAGAAAGGCTATACTTCGTAAAACACATCTAGATAAGCAGTTTTAACTAAGTTTGTTAGTGCTTATAAATGCTTATTTCGCAGCAAAACGTTTCTGCTTACTTATTTTAAGATCTTTAATTAAAACAGTATATTTTACCCAGAACTGTAATTTTCAAAGTACATATTTCACTCCTAGCCGTCAGTTATCATTGATTCCCCCCCCCCTTTTTTTTACTGGCTAATAAAAAATTAACTTAAGTCGAATGCGTAACAAAGCAATGCTAGGATATGACCCAGGATGTTGTGAAATAATACTGCGTAGTTCTAATTAGGAGAAAACCTTGGGATTCCCCGTCAAACTTTTGCGACTAGGCAGGTCAATCGATTATCGCACTTTTCGCGTTATCGGAATGATGTCATGTGCATGGATGTGAATCCCTGAGTTCCAAGCTGCAGTATGCAAGTTGTGCAACACGCGTTGGTTCAATAAGATGTGGTGATTGCTCGCTGTTGTAGTTAAGGAATGCCACCCACAAAAACCTCTCAATCAGCATTCTTACGCAAATGCGTAGATGAGTTTGGAAGTAATGTTTTCAATGAGGATGGCAGTGTCTTATTTTGTTTCGTGTGTGAAAAGAGTGTTTCTGCGAAGAAAAAATATTACATTATGCAGCATATCAATACAACACGGCATAAGAAGAGGTTTAAGAATAAATCTAAGTTAAATCAGCAACTGATTAAAAGTAATGTGGGTGAACAATCGAGTTCTAGTGGTACATTTTTCAAAGACTTATGTTTAGCATTCCGTTGTGGAAATTGAATAATGTGCAGCTTCTGGTATTTTTAGAAAAATACACAAACGAAAGGGTGCCGGACGAATCTACATTGCGCAAAAACTATAAGGCCACAGTGTTTTCAAGAAGTAATTTGTAATATTCGGGTTAAACTGAAGCACGAAAACATATGGATTTCTATTGTTGAAACCACAGATGCATCGGGACAGTGCATATGTAGTGCTGCATTCGGTGCTATGAAAGCAGGCAGTAGTTCATTTCTTCTTAATATACAAATACTTGACGGAATAAATCATTCCACAGTTGCAAATTTTTCAACGACTAGTTACTTTTCTTGTGGCCAGAAGGGGTTCGGTATGACAATGCAATGTTATTTCTCAGTGATGCTGCTCCATATAGGACTATTGTTAAAGGGGAAGCTGGATTAAAAGTTCTTTACCCAAATTAGTTCACTTGACGTTTCTTGCTCACGGTTAACATTGTGTCGCTGAAACTGTTAGAAGCCAGTATAAAGACGTGGATCTTCTTGTTTCCAGCGTGAAGAAAGTGTTTATAAAGTCACCGATTAGAATTTAAAAATTTCGTGAACTCCTTCCAAATTTGTCTTTACCTCCTCAGCCAGTCTTAACTCGATGGGGTACGTGGTTACAGGCTGTGTCATACTATGCGGAACATTTCAGTGAAGTGAAAAATGTTTTGAATTCTCTAAATGCAGAAGATGCAGTCACAATTGCCACAGCCCACGAATATTTTGCTAAAAACGGCATCCAAGAAAAGATTCAGTACATTCATAACCGTTTCTCCAAAATACCCGAAATTTTAAAGCAGTTGGAAGCTCGAAATAATTCCTTGGAACATTCACTTTCTCTGAGAGACGAAATTTCGGTAACATTATCTTCAGAAACACGTGGGGTTGCGAAAATTAGTTCCACAAACTCAATCAGGTATTACAGAAAAATTCCGGTTACGAAACACTGTGTCGAATTTCTGAAAATCTTTCTGGTGAAGAAACAGATATTGAAGAGGAATTTACTGAAGAAAACCTGTGGTGCTTTACACATGCGCCTGTGACGTCTGCGACGTTGAAAGAACATTTTCACTTTACAAATCATTCTTCACTGACAGACGCAGGAGCTTCACACAGGAAAATCTCAGGATGGCCTTCCTTGTATACTGCAACAGCCTTCAATAAAGTAAGTTCTACGAAACAAATAAGTTATCATATTTCCGTGTATTTGTTTTTGCTTATCTTGGTGCTTATTTTACTGTTTCCGTGTATTCGTTTTTGCTTATTTTTGTGCTTATTTGCTTGCTTATTTTACTGTTTGATTGTGCTTAGTTATCCGGGCTTTAGTCATAAACGTTTTTCTTTTAATTTGAATACTTGAATATTTTTTTACAAAAGACGAGATATATTTCGTGGTCATTGACATATTTCGCACCATGATTCAAATTTCGCGAGTTTGTTTTGAGTAATTGATATTTCAAGTATCTAGGAGGATAAATGTGACAAAGAAAGTAATTGTGGAAAATTTCGTGCGTTACCAAAAATACAGTCCATATTAATAGCTTGGACTTGTTCCGTTTTACCTGACCGTTTTGTCGGAAGAAGTGAAACCTCAGGTAAGACGTAAGTGTACACTGGGACTAGCCAGCAGCCTAAAATTCCTAGGGTTGTTCAGTAAATGAACTTGGAGAAAGATCGAGCGTGTAACGTTAAGTTATGCATTTCGAAGGAATTCAGAAACAATTAAACAAGATTACGGCATATAAACTTAAAACAGAAATTTACAAGGAACACCGCGGCCTATTCAATAAGACTGTTGTGAGCGCGGATATGGGTCAAAGTTCGGACATCAAAAGACGAGGGAAGAGAAAAAAAGAATGTGGTAATTAGACGCACAGAGTTTTCCTGGCCAGCACGATCTCATATCTTGATACACGCCGCTTCGTTTGGAAAATAGAATAAAAAAAGCAAAACACTTAAATTATGCAGAGTAGTGATGAGAGCACTCCCTCGTGTAACATGTAGTCAAGCGTGTCGAGGATGCGCACAGTGGGCGGGAGTAACAAGCCCATGTCAAACGATGCTGACTCTCGCAATCAAAACACCGGGTCTCGTGTACGGAAGAAGTACAATGGAAGGAGTCATTGTTAGCTTCTCAACACTTTTTGAATTAATACGACAATTAAGAGTCAATTCAGAAAATCAATTACAGACTGCAGTAGGCCCAACATGAACTACGGTCAATTACAATCTAAACATACAGGGACATCATTTTATTTTTACTTGCATTTTTATTGTACCTGCATTTCTCAATGTACTTCACTCCCACCCCTTCACTAATGTCCTTGCTCCCGTCAGACACACAAACTTACGGCCGCTGTTGCATTCGAAGTCTTCAAGCAGTGAAGTAAACACTGCAGTGTATAGTGTGTTTCAGAAATATGATTGCGTTTTCTATAGAAGAAAGAACCTATATTAATAATATCGTACTAAAAAATTATATTCAAGAAACGATAAATTAAATTTCAGAGAATATGCTTCAAAATGTTTTTAATAATATTCGTAAAGAATTGAAGCCTGCATTGTAATGAACGGCAACCATTTTCAGCAACTTGTTTAAAAATTCAGATTAGCTTTTTTTGAATTGAGGTGGCTAGAAGCAAAGGAATGCTAGTGACATTTGTAATAACATGAGTTAAGTGCATCCAGTGTAAGCTAAAGTATCTAAAATTTTAGTGGCAAAGGGATATTTTAATCGCATCACACATTAAAATTTAAATAAAAATTTCACCGATTTTACGAAAGCTTAAATATTTAAACCCCATTTTCTCAAAAGTAACTTAAGTGCACTTACAGCCCTTTACTTATGACCCCCTCAATTTAAGTGCTCTCTCTATATTGTATGTTAACACCAATAATTAATATGCTAAGTAAAGTAGACATTACATAACGAACATAGCCGCCTGAAAAGTTGAGTTTTTGAAAAAAAAAATGTTACTACTCTACTGTATTTTGATAGATTCCGTAAAAGTGATGATCAAACTGAAAATCGTAATATCGTATTTCCCTACAACATAAATGGATACACTACTTTTCTCTTCTCCTATGCCTAGTAAAATGATTTGTTTACATATTGCACTAGTAATATCAAACTCCTGTAATGGAAGAGGGCAACAGTGTTTCCGAGTATAGCCAGGTTAATGTTAAAAATGTTGGTAAAAATAAAGTGATGTCCCTGTATCTATTTTATATCATCTTCTTCGTGACTATAATATTTTGTCTATAGGCATGTAATCTTTAACTTATCATAAGTAACAGCGGCTGAGTCTTACCATTACAAGTAGACAACGTTACTTAAGCGCGAATGGTTGTGTTGTTCTGGGCTGCTAAAAAGCAGCGATCCCCGTGAACCAAGTTGCATTAAAAGGTTATACAGATTCAAAAGTCCATATACAGAGTAGAGGTGGTGTAACTATGAACATTAAAGGAGACAATAGAATACATTAATAGTACATTATGCAACGAGCCTATAATGGTAGTAATTAAGAGCGTCTTAATTCCCATTATAGGCAAGTTTCATACGACTTTTTATGCTCGACCATATTTCTATCTGAAATTATTCATAAGTATTCATGTTATGGTTATGTAAGTGAGGAACGGAACTGGCCTGAATTGTGAGATTTGCGCAGACGCGAAAGTATTGTTTTTTTCCGAGGCACGAATGTCATTGACCTTGATATAATCTAGAGAATAACATGAACATTAGTCTTGATATAACCTGGAAATTGATTTAGAATTGAAAAACGAGATGACAAATGAAGGGTACACGGGAATAACGATCAAGGTCCATTTTAGAAAGTTTCGAGAAAAACGAATTTTAAATTTTAAGCACTTAATACTTTGTTATGTGTGTATTTAATAGAAATTGACGTAATGGAATGTCAGGAACGATTATTTCTTATTACTAGCTAAACCAAATGATAGTACTTCTTTTCCACTATAAGATAGCATTATTAACTCAATTTCTATTTTTGATGGACCTTGATCGTTTTTCCCGTGTACCCTTCAAATTGAATTTATTTGAATATTATTTACAATTAACGCTAATTATTATAGTAACAGAACATAACCTTCTGCGACAGTATTGGATTTCCAGCCTCCGTGACTTTTCGGTAATTGTCTTTCGATTCCATATCCGAGAATAATCGATACTTGCGTTTTTATAATGGTACAATGGTGATTTCTCATTGGCTGAACAACTGAATTATAATGAATAGGTGTACTTTAATGAGGTGCATTAAAGGGCAACTACCAGGTGTATAATTACTACATTTCGGCATGGTCGAGCATAAAATAAATTAAAAATCCATTATGCGTTTTGTAATAAAGAACACTGTTAATTACAAAACTAGGCTGAAAGTCTCCGTAGTTTGGCAACAGCGCATCGCCGGCTCATCTACGAATACACAAACGAATTCAGGCCTGAATAGCAGTATTCCGTCTCTTAGTTACTGCAGTAGGGTTGCCAGATTTCCTAAAAGCAGGAAATAACGATGTGTTACTGTTTTTTTTTATTTAATATGCAAGATAACCGTCCATATGATTTTAAAAACTGCAAAGGATAAATAATTTCTTACCAATTTCTCTAATGATAAGAGTAAAAATCAGAATCGTACGAATAGTATTCATCTAGTGAAATAGTGTTAACATTTAGAGGATTTTTTTTTTAGAAAAGTATTCATTTGGGACTAATATGGTATCAGAAATTTTTGCTGTACTCTACGAATGGAATAAGCTGTTAAAATCTGCACTATTACTTCCACTCTGTATAATTTACAACGATAAGAGTAATTCATTAACCAACTCGACAGTTAGTGAGCTAGGTTTGAGATGAAGAAGAGCTGCATTAATATGCAGTTACAGCTTTTGCTGCTCTGCAGCAAATCGTCCGACGGAAATAAGATGATAAGTCTTCACAGTGAACTGACAAATGATCCAAGATATCTTATTAATATTAATTCAATTAAAGCAACAAGCGATGTTCATAGTACAAGGCTGCTTCTGTGACGCAACGAGATCATTTTTACATCGTTCAGAGTGCGAAATGTAAAAATGTGTCTGCGTTCCTAAATAGATCTCTCGGGAAAGATGAAAAAACACAACGTGGAATGCTCAAGAGACCGCTTCTCTATGCAGTACTTGCTCATGTATTACGTGCACTCCACACACTACAGGACCGCTAGATCAGTTAGGATGAGATTGATGTGGAGTATGGACTTTTATCTGGTAAGTTATTCTGAGCTCGAGAAGCATCAGGAGTCAAGACCATTCTGAAAGCGTTGATACGTTTCAAAGTATGCTCTACATAAAATATAACTGCCATTCATCCAGAAGAGAATGTGGAAACCTATTGTAGTCCGGGTCAGCTTACTTAATACCCTAAACGTGAAACCTAACCACTTTCCCCTATTACTACATATGCTAGTGGAATATAGTGATTTTCTAGCTCTCATGTTGAATTTTCTTTTGTGCGAGATCGTGCGTATTTGCTTGCTTTCTGCACAAAAACAATACGCGGTAAGTGTGAAATACCACATTCAGTATTTCCAACGTAACACACATAACAATTTCCCTATTCTTACCGCTTAAGCGTCATATTCATTTTACTGCTTTAGGCTTTTAACATAAGTATTATTTTTAAAGACGTTCAATATAGTAATAATTATAAATTGGAAACTTACCACTGCAATTTCACCTAAATTACACTGTTAATTATTGTTTTTAAATATTTACAAAAATTAAGTAAACTCTACAACACCACAAGAGTTACTCCATTTGTAATGCAAGTAACATTAAGGAAGCCGTGAAAAAATCAACAAGATTTCAGACTCATCATAGACTGGGGGAAAAAAAAGACAGACGTATATCACGGCCTGCTGCAGTATAGTAAACACAGAAAACATTTCATAGGAACAATGTTGAAGATAGATATATTTGTTTTCCAAAGTTGCCGTCATTGAACAGAAACCAAGATGGAGATTTCATTGCAACTAATTAGAAATTCCTCTTTCAGGTATGTAATAAACGATCTTCGCACAAAATAATGTACGATACACGAGCGGTATGTTTGTTTTCATGTTCTCGGAAATTAAAAAAGCTCAACTACGTTTCGCTTTTTCAATCTTTTCCTCGAACATGAAAACGTCAACATACCGCTCTTGTAACGCATATTACTATTACCAACTTCGTTTCGAATTTCGGGTACTGACAAATACTACAACTGGCAGTTATTTTCTAACCGTTATGTTGGCAGTAACTTCGCTCTGCAGAAAAGTAAACTGATGAAAATGCAAGTACATAGGCTTGTGAATTAATAATTAATCAGTAATACCGGTATTAATATTAATAGCAATACACAATTCAGTTCTGTTGCGTTGCGATTCCAATTCAACTCTATATTCAGGTAAGTGTAACTAAATAAGAAATAACTTATAGACTTGCATGTAAATATATTTGACATTTTTAATTAAATTCTTTCGTGTTTAGATTTTTATTAATATGTCCTAGATAGGAAATAGCATGGTAGCGACTATACATTTTAAAGTGGTGTTCTGTTTTCGGAATTCGTACTAATCATTTCACGTGATCAAACTATATTTTTAGTTTAGGTCTCGTGAATCGTAAACTGTTTAGTTAAAGCAATGAATTTCATGTTCCCAGACAAAATAAATTTTAATATTAGATCATACTAATCCTAATTACCAACATAATATGCGAGAAGTCTAGGAGGAAAATACAGTATTATTCATAATTTATTGAACCATTTAGAAAACATCTCGCAACATAAAGATGAGGTGTGGTAAATCAGTAAGACATTGTTATTGTTAATGAATATTATTATTATTATTATTATTATTATTATTATTATTATTATTATTATTATTATTATTATAGTACGTAGCATTGTGATTTTTTCCTCTTTCGTGATAACTGCTATTAGTTGGCAACACTGAAGAGAAGGCCAAAAAGGAACTTTCAGGAACTACACTGTGATCCTGACTATAGTAAATCTATATGTTGGATGTATCACAAGAGCTATCATCCAGTTCTATCACGCCCTTCCCTGTCTTTCCTGATGATGGAGCGCATACAATGTATTACAGTCAGTGCCAGCGTTTTTGGCGCGTGTCCTTGAGTAAAAAGTCAGTCAGTGAGCACTTGTTGCCAGTGCAGCTGAGAACGGTAGCATCCAACACGTCACGATAGCAATCTGCCAATCATAGTTGTCAATCTTATTGCCCACTTTGCGTTTATAGGTAGTGTCCTGGAGTACACTGCACAGCCAGTGGCATCTGTTGCCACTTAGGCTGAGAGTGGTACTACCACCTAAACATGTGTGACATCAGCAATCTGCTAATCACAGTTTACATACAGCTTTCTCGCCCACATAGGCCTACTGTGGCAAAGATAAGATACTCGCTCTCAACGTTCCCATTACTTATTTCACGCGCCAGAAACGGTGGCTTTGGTTGTATCTCCAACGTTAGTTCATATACAGGATGTAACAAAAAGGCATGTGAAATCTTCAGGATCTTGGTTGAGATTTTTTCCGGAATTTTCCCTCAACCCATTAAGAGCAAATGCTAGGTAACTTTCGGCGCTGGACCCCTGGACTCATTTCGCTGGCATTATCACCTTAATATTATTCAGACGCTAGATAACCACATGAGTTTTTAAGGCGTTGTAAAATAAATCACTAAAAAACTTCAGGTACACATTCCTCACAAGTAAAGAAAGACATTATGTTGTGTGAAATTGGTCCGGAAACGCTTTATTTACTTTATAGAGCTCTTTTTCTACAACTCTGCTTACATTATATTACTGGTCGTCAGCACTCGCTGAAATGGGTAAAAGGTAGGGAGTGTATCGGAATATGCACCGTCGCGTCGTGCAGAAAGGAGAGGTAGAAAGCATACCCGCCAGCAGCAACGGAAGCACGGTAGTGCAGCTCTTATCCGCAGGTAAGGGACGCTAGCTCGAGGGTGCACTGTGCTGATGACCGCTGGATTATAATATAATGCGTAAACTAGTTAGTGTAGAATGCAATAATAGCTATCGTGTAATAAAAACCTCACACCAGAACAGTCTGATTACATGTACTGTAGATGCTCTTGTTTTCCTCTGGTTAAAATGTAATTACTAGGGTCCTGCGTTTGGTTACTTTGAGTACAAGTTAGGTGTACATGGAAAATACTTGCTTCGCTCTGCAAGTCAGACCTGTTCAAAGCTGTAACGATTCTGTCTCTCCGTTCCTTTCGTGTGTTTAGAGAAATGTTGATATATTGCTCTTGTTGACAGCAAATATTTGTAATATGAGAATGAAGATTTCATCTATTCAACTTTGTACTTTGCAATTAGCAGTTTAGAGAGGTCACGTAATAACATGAGTCACATAAAAACCCGTAGAATATCTTCAATGATGTACCAATATATTAGAAATTACAGGTCCATAGCTGTGGACTAACGCTTAGCACGTCTGACCGTGAAACGAGCGAGCCCGGGTTCAAATCCTGGTTGGGATTTTTTCCGAGGTTTCCCCTTAACCAATCAAAGCAAATGCTGGACCTCGGATTCATTTCTCCACCATAAGTACACTTCCCCTCTTTCATGATGACGAACTTTCACCCTATGGATATGTGGTCATTCGTTGTTGGTGGTAGCGGTATGCACCGTGGGCTCATGGTAATTCGTGGGATCGGGAAAGGTAAATGGACCATGTAGGCTGTAGAGGAGTTCGAAAGGGGTGCGCAGGGGAATTTGTAGCGCGGAGTAGCACAATGGGTCCACCCGACCGATCTGAGAGCGAGGACAGTCCCAGTGCGTGCCCCTTCAGAGAAGAACTAGTAGATAAGAAATTATAAAGAATGCATTTAATATCCTACCAAGTAAATGTGAAACTAGGCAACTTATATTTTTGTACAGAATGAGTCGCACCTATCTCGCTGAAATTTTATTTAGGAATAACTAATAATACGATAACCAATCTCATTCCTTTGAACTTCACAATTTTTTTCTCTATTTACACATAATAAATGCTTGCAATCGTTTAGTCGTAATATCCATGTTTCTGGCCCATACAATGCTACGCTCCGCACGAAACACTTCAGTTATCTCTTCCTTACTTATTTTCCAGGGGTCCGCAGAAAATTATCCTTTTCCTATTGAACGTTTCCTTTGCCATTGTTATAGTCCGACCATCGGATCTGTGCCCCCGTAAGATATGCGAACTGAACCTTAATTCCTTTTCAGCCTCGGCAATTCATTTCTCTCCCTGTATTCCTATTTCTCTCTTTTCTATCCCCCTCTCTTTCTCTCCCCCACTACTCACAATTTTGAGCCTTCTTGCGGGACAGTTTATTTGCACTTGCAGTCCAATGTTGTCAACTCAACATGAACACTGTAGCACGGAGTGGCGAAATAAATAAATATTATTAAGCAAGTAATAGCATTTTGCATAAGTGAATCAGCGTCATTAGACCTACTTAAATTAAATTATGAATAAGTAATAATTAACCTTACATTATTATAAGCAATATTCAAGATACATGACATTGTTTGACAACATCCCTATTCGGCAAGTTTCGTGGCCTGTTGTTTGACGTAGTGGGAGAGAAACGGGTGGAATGGGGTGAGTAGAGGCGTTAACTTTTCCAAGAACGACGACAGCGCTGAAGGGGCATAGATCCGATGGTACGACAATATCCTCCTTTTTACTTCCTGGCAGCAGCTCATATTACTGCTTACAGTAGTCTACAGCTGAAGCAAGCGTTTTTGGCGTGTGTCCTAGAGTAGTGCCCAGTTTGTGAGCATGTTGCTAATGCAGCTGAGAATGGTACCACTTCCTATACACATCACATCAGCCATTTGTCAAACACAGTTGTCAGACTGACTGCTGCAAAGGTGAAACATACTTAACGTTCACATTACTTATTTCACACGCCAAAAACGGTGACGCGGACTATATGAATTCTCATAACATTAAATACATTTTTTACCTGACGAGGGGTACTTGATTTATTCAGTTAAGCGTCGCCATCTGTGAGTGACACGCCAAAGTTGTAATTCTTTTTTTTTTACGTTATTGTTCTCGATGAACCATAGGAGACTAACTACTTAGTACCTGAGAATGATTAATGGAGTAGGGGAAACGGGGTACCCCGCGAAAATGTACTAACAACAAATTCCAGTTGGACCATCCGATTCGTTCCCGGGTCACCAGCGTGAAAATTTGACACCCTAGCCGTTGGACTAACAGAGCGCCTTAGGGCCTAGATATTTTTATTAAGAGCCTGTACAAAAAATTCTTTTGGAAAATGATAAATAATTAAGTGGAAATCACAGACGATCAAACGTAAGTGTTTTGAAAGAATGTAGTATTATTTCTGTGGTGTTGTGGCAAAAGCTGATATGTACAATTTTGTCAAAAATATTTTGTTGTCTAGATATGTAGCAAATGCTGTTTTTAACGTTATGGCAAACATGGTATGTTTACTTCCATGGGTAGCTAACACTAATATTAATAAAAAAATATTAATTCTAATGTATCCATTTTTTTCTGAAAGAATCAGCTTCAAAACTGCTCTCCTGTAAAATAAGGAAAATGTACATATCAGCTTATGCCTTGTCTGCTAACTAGGTACTGAGGAAGTCAAGATGATGGTTTTCTGAGAAAAATAGTAAACTCGTATCAGAATTACAGTAGAAAAATAAACAAAATAAATGAACAACTCTCACATTTCAACTGCTTAGGCTGTGATATATATTTTTATTAAGACTACGTAACAAAGTGAATAACTAAATTTTGAAGTATTTACGCAGAATAAAACGATAATTGAGTATATGATACTGAGTTGAAAACTGTTGCGGTGTGAACCATGCTCTGTAAGGAACTTCAAAAGTCGGGCCATTTTCTTTTTCTGGGACTGTACAATGCTTACATTTTTCTTTAAGGGGACACATATGACATATTTCTACATTTTTCATCCAAAATTTATGAATTTTGAACTACATAAACATGTCTACAATACTATCATCTGTACAAAATTTGGTGGCATTAGAGCCAACAGTTTTGAAATTATATTTAAAAAATTCTGTATATCGTCTTTGTTCCTGCAATAACTATGTGACATATTTATCGATTTTCAGATTTTTGCTCTATTAAATAACTTAAATAGTGATACAGCAAATAATAAAATCTCCTATATGTAATTCAGGGAACGGATTTATATGGACTAAAAATATATGAAATATGTAAATATATATGTAGTTATTTTTACCAAAATATGGAATTAAATATGGATTTTTACCAAAATATGGAATTAAATATGGACTTAAAATTATAAAAATGACTATGTACGTTAAATATTGGTACATTTTAATCAAACTAAACAAAAAATATAATGGACGTACCTTATCTTCCAATGTAGTTTCAACAAAACACAATTTTTATTGTCTGTTACCATAACAATAGGTTACAAACATTTCTTTCAAGTGCTGAAAAGTGAATCTTCTTCTATTGTCTCTGAGGATAGATTTATACTGACTAAAAGAGCGTTCGACGTCACAAGAAGTAACTGGTACATAATTCAATTTCACAATGTCTGCTGGGGATAAGTCCAAGTTAATCTTCACTGTTGATTCACCACTCATCACAGCAACAACCTTTTGTAGTTCTTCATATCCAGGGTTTTTTGAAAGTACAGTGTCCACCTTAGCTCTTACTGCATCTGCAACTTTACTCTACCACGATTCAGTTGTTCCACAGTACTATTTATAATTTCAAAACTTTCAGATAGTGAAAGGTGCCTATTTTGGAGACTTTTGAGCGTTTTTATGATGCATGAAAATGTATGCTGAATGTGAGCTAAACTTATGTCACAGGTAACTGTTTTCGCAGTATCAATTGAGACTGCATCTTCAGAGTCCAATGCAAGGAGAACATTGTTAATAGAGTCTATATGTTCGGCATAATATTCAACTGCTTCTAGCCATGTACCCCATCTAGTTAAAATTGGCTTTGGTGGCAATGGAATTTCAGGGTACATTTCTTTCAACACGTTAACTCTACTGGGAGCTTTGAGAAATACTTTTTCACTGATGAAATCAACAAATCTACTTTAGGGAAATTGTCTCTGACCACTTCTGCCACACGATGAAATGCATGCGCCACACAAGTAAAATGAGTCAATTTAGGATATACAACAGATAATGCTTGTCCAGCTTTGACCATATAAGGGCAGCATCGCTAATAAAGAATAACACATTATCGTACATAATACCCTTTGGCCACAGGATACCCATAGCTTCGTTGAACAGTTTAACTATAGTTTTGTTATTGCACTTTTCTAGAACATCACAATGTAAAAGAATTCGTTCAGAATATTGTTCACTTAACAAATGATAACTACATTACCAACAAGTCTACCTTCTTTGTCGGGAGTCTCATCAATGGAAACCCAAATTGAACTATCTTTAATTTCATCTCTTATCTTCTGTATTGTCTCATCGTAGATGGATGGAGCATACGTCTTCCTAAGTGTTGACTCATCCGGGATTGTATGTTGAGTATATTTTTCAAGGAATTCCCTGAAGACCTTATTCTTTAGTTTGTAGAGAGGAATATCAGCAGAGATGAGAGAACGGCACAGGTCGATGTTAAACTCAGATCTTACATTCGATGTTGTTGGTTGTGTTAAAAACAATTGTCTCTGCTTGGAATTTAGTTGTTTGTTGGCCTGATGTTTACTAGTTGTAATGTGTTGTTGCACCAGGAACTTTTGTGTAGATGATACTGCACACTGACACAAATTACAAAATAATATTTTATTGTCAGTTGATAAACCATCTTCTTTAAATTTGAAATGTAACTTGTTAGTTTTGATTTTAAATTGACTGAATGACGTACTTTTGGCATATTTATCGTCTTTATAGTATGATTTACAAAACTGAACCTATGTGTACTCTGACTGGCATTTAACTGTTGAGCTGCACAACTGAAGTCTGTTAAAAATTTTAAATTAAATTAATACAGTTTTGTAACTTACTTTCCCATTGTTGATAGGACTGCTAATTTTCAAATAACTCTGATGTTAAAGGGATTTGAACATGTGTTTAAATCTCTATTGTTGAAATGTATTTTTAAAAGTTAATGGAATTTTGTTTTGTTTTATTGTTAAACCTAATATAATATGGACTGTTTTATATGAAATATGGAAAATATATGGAAATTAACGAAAATATGTACTAAACTCTAAAATATGGAAAAATATGGAAAATAAAAGTAGGATTTTTCAACCCTACACATTGTGAAACATAAAGATAATGCAAAATATAAATTATATTAGCTTTATAAGTAAATATGTATTTACATATAAATCCTTTCCCTGGTAATTATATTTCTTTGTTTCGAAAATGTAAGAATTCACAGTCCCCTATGTACGGCTGCCATAGAATGAATAAATGTGTTTTTTCTTCCTACTGAAAAAATTTATATTTTGCACATAGGAGTTATTTCAGGAATAACGACGATATTTTATATTGACGTCACTAAAAAGGCTCCTTGCAACGAAGTTTTAAAAATGTTCAGTTCATATTGGCTCAGAATCCTCTGATTGAGGTTCTGGCTGATATGTACATCTATTATTATCAGGCAGTACATCTCACGTGATGATATATATGTCAGAGGAAGAACAATAAAATATTGTTTGTATGCATCTAAAGTTTGACTGGTGTAATATGAAGCTAGTCGGCGATGTATGCAATAGAGAGGGAAAGGAACTCGCCATCCTACCCCATTATCTCCAGGCTTAGTGCCTCATAGTGGCGCCTTCTTGGTATCACGAGGTTCAGACCTGTCTTCGGATAGTTGACTAAACAACAACAAACTGCGAATCTGGCTTCCAGTAAAGCTGATTTGAATAATATTCAAGGGAAAAATTGTTTCGGGACCGGGTATCGAACCCGGGATCTTTGGCTAAACACTCCTACAATCTATCACTGAGCTATATGTGAACGTAAGGGAAGAATTGGACCGTGATTGTGTATCGTTCCTGGATATCTCACAAGCAAACTTTCTGATGGGAGCAGATAAAATAGTTTATTTTTTCCTTCTACCATGTTAATAATGTCAAAAGAAGTGCTTATACAAATTTTGGCTACTCGACCGCAATTACGAGACCGTCCAGAAAATGATTTTCCCTGGGGCCGTTTACAGAAAAATAGCACAATTTCAAGAAACATTTATTCAGAAATTGTTGCGCTACTCGTCAACATATCCCCCACTGGAATTGAGACATTTGTCATACCATGGGATCAATTTTTGTATCTTTGTGTCGTAGAAGTCAGCCGCCTGGAATCGGAATCAGCGTTTGAAAGCCATCTGCACGTCGATCCCATGATATGACAAATGTCTCAACCCCGGTGGGGAATATGTTGAAAAATAGCTCAACAATTGCTGTGTCTGTTACAATAAATTTTTCCAATGAAGTTATGTTTTCCTTCTGTTAAACGGGCCTTGGCGAACTTATTTTTTAAGGCGCTCATAATTAGTCGAGTGGCCAAAATATGTATTGTACTCCAACCAAGAGAAAGTCTCAGGGGAATGAGACGCAGCGGGGCAATGCAACGAATGAATGTTGATGTCATAAGGTCACACACGTGGGTACACATATCTCCATTGGCTAACTCTCAAAGCACAAACGATAACACTGATACACACATATTTATACTATTCTAGTTACAAAATTAGATCAAGGTTAATCTCCTGGTCTTTTAATCCCTCCATACAGGAAATAACATATGCAGGAGAGCGCATGTTTTTTAAACTGACGTTATAACGGTAATATTATTATCTACTTCGCTCCAATAGATGACGCAATAGTAAGCACATTACTTTCACGGTTAATCTCCTGGTTGGAGAACAGTATAAGCACTTCTTTTGACATTAGCATGGTGGAAAAAAAAAATAATTTTGTTATCTGCCCTCATCAGAATGTTTGTTTGTCAGTGGTAAAGCTTTGACGCGTGTAGTCAAATGTCACGGGTTGGATACCCGATCCCGGGTTGGATAGTCGGTCCCGGGACAATTTTTTCCCCTTGAATATTATTCAACAACAAATTGACTCAAAAGTTTGAAAATACTGTAGTAATGGGAATATAAATTAATAAGCTTTTGTGAGAGATGGTGCTTATTTGCTTGGTTTCCTCACAAAACCAATCTGCGGAAAGTCTAAAATTCCACACACATAACAATTTTCCTCTTCTTACCGCTTAAGTGACATATTGATTTTACTGCTTTAGGCTTTTAACATATTATTTTTAGAGACGTTCAATATAGTAATAATTATAAATTGGAAACTTACCACTGCAATTTCACCTAAATTGCACTGTTAATTGTTTTTAAATATTTGTAAAAATTAAGTAAACTCTACAACTCCACTAAAGTTACTGCATTCGTGATGCAAGTAACATTAAGGAAGCCGTGAAAAAATCAACAAACTTGCCGATGTTATTACTGCAATATGTTATATAAATAATATTGTTAAAATATTAAAATGAAAAATAAATCATTACATAACCTTACCGTTTGTTTTAAGTTCGCATTTATAGACTGGGGGGAAAAAAAGACAGACGTATATCACGGCCTGCTGGAGTATAGTAAACACAGAAAATATTTTAAAGCAACAATGTTGAAGATAGATATTTTTGTTTTGCAAATTTGCCGTCATTGAACAGAAACCAAGATGGAGATTTCATTGCAACTAATTAGAAATTCCTCTTTCAGGTATGTAATAAACTATCTTCGCACAAAATAATGTACAATATACGAGAGGTATGTTTTCTTTCAATTCTCGGAAATTAAAAAAGCTCAACTACGTTTGCTTTTTCAAACTTTTCCTCGAACATGAAAACTTCAACATACCGCTCTTGTAACGCATATTACTATTTGACCTCAGTCTAAATAGAAAATCACAATACATTTTTAAGTCGATTTTCTTAATTCTTCGCCATTATTTCACCATAGTGTATCCTTAAGTCTGATTTTCTCAGAAGAGTTACAGGGTCCTTGCACTGAATGACAGAATTTTGGTCAAATTTTGCCCAACTCTTTTCAGTCTTTGCAAGTGACTCTGGAATGACGTGTAAAGATTGAAATGCAGCTCAACAACTGTCCTTGTGTTTACTCTGGGCCAGTGACAAATTTCATTCTCATCATAAAGCAGTTTGGGCGTTGCAGAAGGTAGACCACCGCGATCGATTTCTCCAAAGAGCACATAAAACAGAGATCAAACCAATAATTAAAGTCTCTCGCAATATTGGACGAGTTGCAATAAAGGTAGACAGTTAACAAACGAAACCGAAGTCTTGTTATTGTACGTGTAATTAGTTCAGGGCGTGGCATTTGGCAACAATGCAAAAGATTCCTACCTCCGAAGTGCGGGGCTTTTTATGGTAATGAGACTTTTATTGCCACGTCGCAGTTGTGGCGCCACGCGGCGAGTCTCGAGTAACAACTCTCGCTAGTCATTTTTTTCTTACCAATTTTATTTTCATTTTTATTCTTCCTGTAAACTGAGCACGGACATTTTATTGTTTCGGGGAAAACTTGTGGTGCCTTGTCATAATAAATCTATGTCAGAGAGAAACGTTTGCTACATTACAACAACTTGCCAACACCTTTATCTCCACTACAGACTCTGCTAGCGTATTCGGATGTACCGCGACGTCAACTTCGCAGTCTGAGCTCACAGTAGGATGCCTTAACTTTGCCCCTCCCCCCAATCTTGGACGTTTATTGAAAAACTGTACTTTTTAATACGTACGGTAATAAACTTCACTTCAGTCCAAGAAAATACTAGTGGAAACACTAGTAATGCCCCACTTCGATTATTGTGATTTTCTACTGACTGACCTCAATGTCAACCAGTCGCAAAAATTACAACGTGTTCATAATTCTTGTGTTCGCTTCGCCTGCGATGTCAGTCGAGCTGACCACATTACCCCATCCTTCCAAACTCTAAACTGGCTACGGTTTAACGAACGTATAAATTTTCATTCTCTTGTTCTCCTTTTCCAAGTCCTTCACACCTCTACATCTACCTACCTTGCCTCCCGTTTCAGTCACCTGTCATCATATCATAACCTCTTCACACGCACGCAAAATAGCCGCCGCATACTAGCCATACCAACACATAAGACATCAGCGTATTCATCATCATACACAATCTCGCTCTCGCGCTTGTGGAATACCCTATCCAGTGACATCAGAGACTGTCGGAATTTAGTAGCGTTCAAAAGCAAACTTATTAAGCATTTTATTACTGCGTAGAGTAGGTTTAATTTTTACTAATTTAATAAAAAAATGTTTCTCTCTTCGTAACTTTTACAATAAACTGTCTAGCTTTTATTAATCAGTTAATCTTTCAGTACTTTGATTTTTATTGTATTTGTAAATATAATATTAATTGTAATTGTATTCTTAATAGTGTAGTTGTAATCCCCTGGCAGAGGAGAAGAGAAGGCCTCATGGCCTTATCTCTACCAGGTTAAATAAATAAATAAATAAATAAATAGAAAAGTAGCTTACAAGAGTGTGCAACCCTATGCGATGATTCTAATGTACTAGTAATGAAGTAGCTATTGAAATAAATAGTATAGCAATTGAAAAGAGTAACGAAGGCTATTTCCTAAAACTAATAAATTAATATTATTTGGAAATATGTAATTCATCCATCCATAGTGTTCTGCCCAAGGGCACGTCTTTCACTGCAAATCCAGCATTCTCCAGTTTTTCATATTTCCTGTCTTCCTCTTAGTCTCCGCATAGGATCATTATACAGAGTGATTCACGAGGATTTACCGCCATTTAAGGAGATTGTTTCCGAAAACATTCTGAGCAAAAAATGTCACATAAATATGTGTCCTAATCTCAATATTTTCAGAGTTACACTAATTTGAAATTGTTTGTAAAATACTGTACCGTTATTCTTTAGTTTTAAGGTTAAAAATATTACAGTTAAAGAATGAACTATTCAAGAGTTTCATTTCTTTAATTGCGTAAGTTAGGCCTAAGCACATGGTTTACAGGCGGTTTCTTGAGAAACGTCTTGTCGGAGTTTATAATAATAATAATAATAATTAATAATAATAATAATAATAATAATAATAATAATAATAATAATAATAATAATAATAATAATACCTACTGGCTTTTAAGGAACCCGGAGGTTCATTGCCGCCCTCACATAAGCCCGCCATTGGTCCCTATCCTGAGCAAGATTAATGCAATCTCTATCATCATATCCCACCTCCCTCAAATCCATTTTAATATTATCTTCCCAGCTACGTCTCGGTCTCCCCAAAGGTCTTTTTCCCTCCGGCCCCCCAACTACCATTCTATATGCATTTCTGGATTCGCCCATACGTACTACATGCCCTGCCCATCTCAAACGTCTGGATTTAATATTCCTAATTATGTCAGGTGAGGAATACAATGCGTGCAGTTCTCTGTTGTGTAACTTTCTCCATTTTCCTGTAACTTCATCCCTCTTAGCCCCAAATATTTTCCTAAGCACCTTATTCTCAAACACCCTTAATCTATGTTCCTCTCTCAAAGTGAGAGTCCAAGGTTCACAACCATAAAGAACAACCGGTAATATAACAGTTTTATAAATTCTAAATTTCAGATTTTTTGACTGCAGACTGGATGATAAAAGCTTCTCACCCTAATAATAACAGGCATTTCCCATATTTATTCTGTGTTTAATTTCCTCCCGAGTATCATTATTTACATTTGTTACTGTTGCTCCAAGATATTTGAACTTCTCCACCTCCTCAAAAGATAAATTTCCAATTTTTATATTTCCATTTCGTACAATATTCTCGTCACGAGACATATTCATATACTTTGTCTTTTCGGGATTTACTTCCAAAACCTATCTCTTTACTTGCTTCAAGTAAAATTCCCGTATTTTCCTTTAATCGTTTGTGGATTTTCTCGTAACATATTCACGTCATCCGCTTAGACAAGCAACTGATGTAACCCGATCAATTCCAAACCCTGCCTGTTATCCTGAACTTTCCTAATGGCATATTCTAGAGCGGAGTTAAAAAGTAAAGGTGATAGTGCATCTCCTTGCTTTAGTCCACATTGAATTGGAAACGCATTTGACAGAAACTGACCTATACGGACTCTGCTTTACGTTTCACTGAGACACACTTTAATTAACGAATAATAATAATAATAATAATAATAATAATAATAATAATAATAATAATAATATAAAATAAACTTTTCGCGATTACACTCTTGATTATACTTACAAATGGCTTTTAAGGAACCCGAAGGTTCATTGCCGCCCTCACATAAGTTCGCCAACGGTCCCTATCCTGTGCAAGATTAAACCAGTCTCTATCATCATATCCCACCTCCCTCAAATCCATTTTAATATTATCCTCCCATCCAAGTCTCGGCCTCCCTAAAGGTCTTTTTCCCTCCGGTCTCCCAACTAACACTCTATATGCATTTCTGGATTCGCCCATACGTGCTACATGCCCTGCCCATCTCAAACGTCTGGATTTTAAGTTCCTAATTATGTCAGGTGAAGAATACAATGCGTGCAGTTCTGTGTTGTGTAACTTTCTCCATTCTCCTGTAACTTCATCCCGCTTAGCCCCAAATATTTTCCTAAGCACCTTATGCTCAAACATCCTTAACCTATGTTCCTCTCTCAAAGTGAGAGTCCAAGTTTCACAACCATACAGAACAACCGGTAATAGAACTGTTTTATAAATTCTAACTTTCAGATTTTTGGACAGCAGACTGGATGATAAGAGCTTCTCAACCGAATAATAACACGCATTTCCCATATTTATTCTGCGTTTAATTTCCTCCCGAGTGTCATTTATATTTGTTACTGTTGCTCCAAGATATTTGAATTTTTCCACCTCTTCGAAGGATAAATCTCCAATTTGTATATTTTCATTTCGTACAATATTCTGGTCACGAGACATAATCATATACTTTGTCTTTTCGGGATTTACTTCCAAACCGATCGCTTTACTTGCTTCAAGTAAAATTTCCGTGTTTTCCCTAATCGTTTGTGTATTTTCTCCTAACATATTCACGTCATCCGCATAGACAAGAAGCTGATGTAACCCGATCAATTCCAAACCCTGCCTGTTATCCTGAACTTTCCTAATGGCATATTCTAGAGCGGAGTTAAAAAGTAAAGGTGATAGTGCATCTCCCTGCTTTAGCCCGCAGTGAATTGGAAATGCATCAGATAGAAACTGACCTATACGGACTCTGCTGTATGTTTCACTGAGACACATTACTCTTGATTATTATTATTATCAGGGAAAGGATTTATATGTAAATACATATTTACTTATAAAGCTAATATAATTTATATTTTGCATTATCTTTATGTTTCACAATGTGTAGGGTTGAAAATCCTACTTTTTTATTTTCCATATTTTTCCTCATATTTTGTTAATTTCATATATTTTCCATATTTCATATAAAACAGTCCATATTATATTAGGTTTAACAATAAAACAAAACAAAATTCCATTAACTTTTAAAAATACATTTCAACAATAGAGATTTAAACACATGTTCAGTAATCCCTTTAACATCAGAGTTATTTGAAAATTAGCAGTCCTATCAACAATGGGAAAGTAAGTTACAAAACTGTATTAATTTAATTTAAAATTTTTAACAGACTTCAGTTGTGCACAACAGTTAAATGCCAGTCAGAGTACACATAGGTTCAGTTTTGTAAATCATACTATAAAGACGGTAAATATGCCAAAAAGTACGTCATTCAGTCAATTTAAAATCAAAACTAACAAGTTACATTTCAGAATTTAAAGAAGATGGTTTATCAACTGACAATAAAATATTATTTTGTAATTTGTGTCAGTGTGCAGTATCATCTACACAAAAGTTCCTGGTGCAACAACACATTACAACTAGTAAACATCAGGCCAACAAACAACTAAACAAGCAGAGACAATTGTTTTTAACACAACCAACAACATCGAATTAGATCTGAGTTTAACATCGACCTGTGCCGTTCTCTCATCTCTGCTGATATTCCTCTCTACAAACTAAAGAATAAGGTCTTTGGGAATTCCTTGAAAAATATACTCAACATACAATCCCGGATGAGTCAACACTTAGGAAGACATATGCTCCATCCATCTACGATGAGACAATACAGAAGATAAGAGATGAAATTAAAGATAGTTCAATTTGGGTTTCCATTGATGAGACTCCTGACAAAGAAGGTAGACTTGTTGGTAATGTAGTTATCGGTTTGTTATGAACAATATTCTGAACGAATTCTTTTACATTGTGATGTTCTAGAAAAGTGCAATAACAAAACTATAGTTAAACTGTTCATGGGTATCCTGTGGCCAAAGGGTATTATGTACGATAATGTGTTATTCTTTATTAGCGATGCTGCCCCTTATATGGTCAAAGCTGGACAAGCATTATCTGTTGTATATCCGCATGCATTTCATCGTGTGGCAGAAGTGGTCAGAGACAATTTCCTAAAGTAGATTTGTTGATTTCATCAGTGAAAAAGTATTTCTCAAAGCTCCCAGTAGAGTTAACGTGTTGAAAGAAATTACCCTGAAATTCCATTGCCACCAAAGCCAATTTTAACTAGATGGGGTACATGGCTCAGTTGAATATTATGCCGAACATATAGACTCTATTAACAATGTTCTCCTTGCATTGGACTCTGAAGATGCAGTCTCAATTGATACTGCGAAAACAGTTACCTGTGACATAAGTGTGAAGAATGACTTAGCTCACATTCAGCATACATTTTCATGCATGTTCAAAATCCAAAATAGGCACCTTTCACTATCTGAAAGTTTTGAAATTATAAATAGTACTGTGGAACAACTGAATCGTGGTAGAGGTAAAGTTGCAGATGCAGTAAGAGCTAAGGTGGACACTGTACTTTCAAAAACCCTGGATATGAAGAACTACAAAAGGTTGTTGCTGTGATGAGTGGTGAATCAACAGTGAAGATTAATGGACTTATCCCCAGCAGACATTGTGAAATTGAATTATGTACCAGTTACTTCTTGTGACGTCGAACGCTCTTTTAGTCAGTATAAATCTATCCTCAGAGACAATAGAAGAAGATTCACTTTTCAGCACTTGAAAGAAATGTTTGTAACCTATTGTTATGGTAACAGACAATAAAAATTGTGTTTTGTTGAAACTACATTGGAAGATAAGGTACGTCCATTATATTTTTTGTTTAGTTTGATTAAAATGTACCAATATTTAACGTACATAGTCATTTTTTTATAATTTTAAGTCCATATTTAATTCCATATTTTGGTAAAAATCCATATTTAATTCCATATTTTGTAAAAATAACTACATATATATTTACATATTTCATATATTTTTAGTCCATATAAATCCGTTCCCTGATTATTATTTATTATTATTATTATTATTATTATTATTATTATTATTATTATTATTATTATTATTGCCGTCTCTTTCAAAAGTTTCTTACTTCTCCTGGACAAACAAGAGTGTTTTCTTGATAGCTCACGTTACGCGCGCCGCCTGTCCTAGCTCAACTCAAGTTGCTTTACGCACGCACACGCGTGAGTCGTGTAACAGTGGGCTGCCGCGCCACACGCAGGAGATATGAATGAGAAGCGGAAGTCGCCGCACAGACAACATCGCCAGCAAGTGTTCAGAGCGGCCGCTTGTTCGACGCTGCCTCACGCCGAGCTCAGCGTCCCGTCCCTTCCCGTCCCGTCGTCTGAAATTCCAGCTTTGCTTGCGTCCATATAAAAAGATAACAGGTTATGACTGTGAAACCCAGTAAAATTATTTCAAATTATTCCTCTTTTTGTGAAACGCTATAACATCACGTAGATAAGAGATTCTTAAACACAGTCTAGTATATACAGCAGCGGTGACCAAAACTCGAGTGCAGTGATTACATGCGACAGACAGCCTATGAAGTAAGGAGACGGAGGAAAGGTACTTGGCATGAAAACTACAACCAGTGGTGGTTCCTGTACTAACATCTTGATCAATCCCGCGGATAAAAATCTCACAATTTGCTGTATCAGTAATGTCACTGCTGTCATCAAGTGCCAATGAATAATATACGATTCTTCTTGCCTCTTTTTTTTAACTTCCTCTTGAATATAATTAGGAATTTTCTGAATTCTTCTCTCGATACTTGGTCGAAAAATTCGTAGCTTTTCAAAATTAAAAAATTCTTATGAACAGATTATTTAACCTATTTTAATCATTACTCTTTTGAGAAATTCTGTTCTATTAAAAGGCTTTATAGCACGAGATATTTCAAACCCCATTAGGTAGCTGACTTCTTACATTTATTTATGTCATCTTTCTCTTCTAGCTATGATTTAAGATGTGTCAATTCCTGGCGTTTAACAGTTCGTTGGCACAGTTTTTCTACAATGTTATTATTAAATGAATAACTAATAAATAGTTACCCTCGTCTAAAGATTAAGAATAAAATTGACATAAAGCCTAATAGTTTTATCCTTCTAGGCTGAAGATCTAAATATATAAATATTCATAAACGTACAGAAGAATTATAGAAACACATACTTAGTGGTCAATAATAATAGGCCTAATAATAATAATAATAATAATAATAATAATAATAATAATAATAATAATAATACATTATTCAGCGTGGTAATTAATGTTTCTATATACTCCTAATTGAACCGTTGCAACGGTAATATGTAACGTTGAGCAAAGTAAACATATTACATTTTCTCCGACAGAACAACAAAAAAGCTCTCCTTCTCATTCTTTACGAAACCACCTCTTACTGCTTGTAGAGACAGAATTTGTAGAGCGACATGATATCGCCACTGCTTGCCTTCAGTACGTGAATGAAACAGCAATGTGCAGGAAACTCCTCGTACCCGTTTCAATGTCCGTGATTACACGATCGCATTGTTTGTGATGAGGCGAGAGTAGCGATCCTACTGGTTAGCAACTATCTATGGATGCATAATCCCTACGTATTGAGCTTCGTGACTGTATACACTAGACTGTGTTCTTAAACTTCATGGTTTTGAGTACCGTTTCATATGATCTGCATTTTGACAGACTCGTTAGGTTAATTAAAAAGAACTATTTTTTCTTTTTATATGAAAGAGTCTCCCAGTCTTTTTTAAATATTTGAAAAGAAATATTTCCTTAGATGTGAAACATTGCAATAAATGGCCTGAAGAATTAAACAATTGTACCAATGTCAATAATTTTAGACAGTCTTGTGAAGAATATTTTAGAAGACAATAATTGTTATAGGGCATTATTTATGACCCTTGATGATTTTTAAAGAATGTAATGCTATATTAGGCCATTATCTTTAAAGAACCCTATTATATTTTATGAATTTAATGGTGATTAAAACTTATTATTATTATTATTATTATTATTATTATTATTATTATTATTATTATTATTATTATTATTATTATTATTATTATTATTATTATTATTATTTTTAAGAACTTTTTTAAGAATTTGAAAGTAGCGAAAGTACATATTTTAAGGTGTGAAATGTTTCTCAAAATCGGGAATTTTTAGATATTTGGAGGGCAAATTCACTGAATCTGAAAACACTGTCTAGAGTCTAGACCTATACATGTGCAGTTTGAGGTCCCTTGTAAGATACAAAGGCCAATGTTGAAAGGGGCTCTGGAATAAATAAATGGACCTCAAACATACACTTCCTAGGAGAAGAATTTCTTTATTGGGTTATTTTACGACGCTGTATCAACATCTAGGTTATTTAGCGTCTGAATGAAATGAAGGTGATAATGCCGGTGAAATGAGTCCGGGTCCAGCACCGAAAGTTACCCAGCATTTGCTCGTATTGGGTTGAGGGAAAACCCCGAAAAAACCTCAACCACGTAACTTGTCCCGACCGGGATTAGAACCCTGGTTTCGCGGCCAGACGCGCTGACCGTTACTCCACAGGTGTGGACGAGAAGAATTTACTGGCCTGAGTAAATGTACTTTCAAGTCTTCCAAAATCATGTCGCAAAAGTTTCAATGCCTAGTGTCGAAGTATAAAGTCTTAAATTGTTTATGAGATTTCCATTTTTTTTATAATATGGTTTACAATGAATTAAAGTACAACTACAAAGAATAAATGTCAGTTAAAATACGTGAAAACTGCGTAATTGTACAAGTAACGTAAAGTTCTTACATCTGAAAATATTACTGTGCGTACTACGTATGTTAGTGTGTATAATCGCAATGGCCCTACATTGAGGATAAACCGTTTCCAACTATGCCTAAATCAGTTGGGGGAGAAGACCTTAAGACATGCGTCATGTTTATTCTTAACTCAATGGGATCACAGACAGTTACGCAGTGCATGCGAGAGAAACCTGACACGGATGCAGAGTTTTGTTTGGAAAGCGCGAATGAGAAGTATGAAGCTCCACGTCACTGACTGCCCAGCAGTCTTCCTGCCCTTGTTAATTTCACACAATAAAAACAGTACGTACAAAGAAGCCATAGATCCCGACTGCTGCCAGCTAAATGCTGTTATTAAACAAACTCATAAAAAAATTATTATTGTGATGTAAAGAAGTACGTACGATATGTGCGTTAAGGAATTCTGCATTAACATATGATGAAGGATGGGTGGAGCGGAGAAAAATTCTCTCCGGCACCGGGACTCGAACCCGGGTTTTCAGCTCTATGTGCTGACGCTTTATCCACTAAGCCACACCAGATTCCAGTTCCGATGCCGGATTGAATCCTCTCAGTTTAAGCTTCACCTATTTGTTTCCCTTTAGTGGCCAATCCTCATGCACTGTCACAGATGTGTGAATGTCCAACACACTATGTGCAGAGGTGCACTCACTATGAGCGACTAAGTGGTCGGGATCCGACTGGTTGAGTGCCGTCTTAAATCACAAAGTAATTATTTACGCATATCATATTATTGTGATGTACCGAAGTACGTATGATATTTGCGTCAGGAATTCTGCATTACCATAATATGATGAAGGATTGGTGGAGCGGAGAAAAATTCTCTCCGGTACCGGGACTCGAACCCGGGTTTTCAGCTCTACGTGCTGAAGCTTTATCCAACTAAGCCACACCGGATTCCAATTCTGATGCCGGATTGAATCCTCTCACCTCTTAGGCCCAATTGTATAAAATTCCCTGACTAAAGATCAACTTTGATCGAAGATCGGAAAGTGAACTGAGTTCAGACACTTCTTCTGTTGTATAAAACTTTCCTGCGATCAAATTACCTTGGTTCAAATGCAATCTAAGTTCACGTGAAAAGGATTTGGCAACATCGCAAAAACAGGTGAAGTATGTGATGCGCGGGCCATGTTGTACAGGTTTGCTCAGTGTTGCCAATATAGCGACTTTAACTCTTTTTCAACGACAATTTCTTTTAACTTTTATATTGCTTAAATAGGGATTTAGCGACCTTTTTAGCACCCCATAGTGACAAAATTTAATCTTTCTTTGTTGATAATGAGAAATCTAGCGACTTTCCAACTACTTTTTGGCAACTTTCCGTACACTCTGTTGGAGACACTGGTTTGTTTTGTACATTGTAAATAATAGCGGACAATAAGAAGAAGATTGACCGTTCTCCAAATTGTTATCATGTTATGGTGTTTGATACTGCTAAACATAATAAAGCTTCATAAAATGACAATTTTCGTTTAGTAATACAGTTAATTGAAAATTTATGAATGTATCTATCATATCCATTAATAATAATTAATGATTATAAACATAATATAATTATAGGTTATGTTATTTGATACTGCGGAACACGATAAAGCCTTATAAAATATAAGAATGTTTGTAGATTAAGGAAAGAAATTGAAAAAAAAATATATAATATATAAATGTACCTACCATATCTATTAATATTAATAATAATGGTTATTCTTTTTGCACAATCTGTCACTCGTATATTTCAAACAGAAAATAAATAACTGAACTTGGATCATCTAACTTAATCCGAGAAATTTCTTCAGTCAAAGTTGACTTTAGTTTAAGACAAATTAATCTCAGATTAGACTTTATACAACACAAAATTCCAAGTTCAGTTAGAACGAGGATCAATTTAACCTCTGATCTAAGATTAAATGGTTTATACAATCGACCCTTAGATTCCCTATATACCAATGTAATGTAATATTGCTAGAAAAGCGTTGAAAGAACTGTAAACTGTAAAAACAAGTTTAAATTTACTTTTATGAGTGCCAATATTCGTCCATTTAATATTGTTAGAAAAGCATCTCGCTGGGAAGCATTTATATTTGTTACACTTTTCTCCACTTTTCCCCGGAGTTTCAAATCTTGAGGACCCTACGTCATCTTCATCTATACGGCCTTTTTCTTTTCCATTATCAATAACAGTGCTCTTATTAATTTTAATACAAGCAACAGTTCTCATTACGACTTACGCGTAAAAGAGGCCCGCCGTTATCTTTTTCAATATCAAATACTCTCTTACGTTACACATCATCTCTCGCGCTCGACTCTTTTAACGGGCCACCTTGTAGGCTACAATATTCTTTGTTCTCCGCCTGCTTTTCCTTCCTTCTGACATTGTACAGAAGTGGCAAAAAAACCGGACCGACCCTTGTAGCTGATTTCAGAGCCTTGTTCACTCCAGAGCACGATAGACTGGTAACTAACGCTTTCGTAGTTTGAATCCTGCCTGGGAAGGAAACTTTTTTTGTTCCTTATTCAAATTTATTCGCAATATTTTACGATTACTGATAAAATTCATGTTCTGGGAATAATAAGTTAATTAAGTAGTAAAATATCGCTGCAATCGAAAAGTATTGGGGATAAATTTGAATAAGGAAAAAAAAAAGTTTCCTTCTCAGGCAGGATTCGAACCACTAAAGTCTTAGTTAGTTAATTAGTCCATTGTGCTCTGGAGTGAACAAGGCTCTGAAATCAGCTAGAAGGGTCGGTCCGGGTTTTTTTGCCACTACTATATAAGTCACCTGTTTAGAAACTCTCGCAGAAACTAGAAAACACACACTAATCACACTTTCCACCAGTGACAACGAAGATAATACGTGTAATATAATTTAAAAACAATAACTATCGATACACTAAAACAATAATAAAACAAAACAATCTTTTTAATTCACTCAACGCACGCGCTAACCAGCCAACTCAAAGCCATCACGTGCAACTTGTAAACATAGACACGGCAACACCGTCCCGTTACCATGGTTACCGCATCTCTTGTGATTGGTTGATTTGAATGGTTGCCATGGTAACATGCTAAAGGCGCCATTAGTCAAGTCGGAAGTAGTTTTAGTTTTGGACACACCACAGAGGTTGAAAGTGAGTTGTAATCCTGAACTACACGACTCCATGACGTTGCGCTTAAACACTTGGTAGAAACTCAGTTCATGGACATTCACGGCAATTCATTTTCCTTTTCACCAAACAGGAAAATGGAGAAAAAAATAGTCGACCATGTCGAGCCTTAATAGGCAGTTGATTTCACTTCGGCGCCAGCATATGCATTATTAGACAAGAATATAAGAATAGCTTTATATTTTTTCTCGGAAAGGAAAAAGATCTAAATATATTCCTTTTAGGGAAACTGCCGTGCTACAGCTATGAGAGTGACCACTTTCCTTGTAAGGATTTCATTAAGGAACTAACAAAGTTAAGGTTAGAGCAGACATATGGGATTATCTTGGGATTTATGGTCACTTCACTTTCTTTCACAAAACATTTGCTGAGGAGAGAAGTGGACAGTGATATAATTCAAAGAATTTGACCAACTAGTGCACCATCAAATACATACAAGAAAACGGTACGGAACGACGTGTTTCAACCAATCATAGCTGCTTAGTTTCAATATTTGTGCCTTTTAAAATCCAAAGGTCCGTTTCCCTCCTGTCAGGTGAAGAATACAATGCGTGCAGTTCTACGTTGTGTAACTTTCTCCATTCTCCTGTAATTTCATCCCTCTTAGCCCCTAATATTCTTCTAAGCACCTTATTCTCAAACACCCTTAATCTCTGTTCCTCTCACAAAGTGAGAGTCCTAGTCTCACAACCATACAGAACAACCGGTAACTTAACTGTTTTATGAATTCTAACTTTCAGATTTTTTGATAGCAGACTAGATGATAAAAGCTTCTCAACCGAATAATAACAGACATTTCCCCATATTTATTCTGTGCTTAATTTCCTCCCGAGTGTCATTTATATTTGTTACTGTTGCTCCAAGATATTTGAATTTTTCAACCTCTTCGAAGGATAAATCTCCACTTTTTATGTTCCCATTTCGTACAATATTCTCGTCACGAGACATATTCATAATATATTTTGTCTTTTCAGGATTTACTTCCAAACCTATCGCTTTACTTGCTTCAAGTAAAATTTCCGCGTTTTCCCTAATCGTTTTTGGATTTTCTCCTAACATATTCACGTCATCCGCATAGACAAGAAGCTGATGTAATCCGTTCAATTTCAAACCCTCTGTGTTATTCTGAACTTTCCTAATGGCATATTCTAGAGCGAAGTTAAAAAGTAAAGGTGATAGTGCATCTCTTTGCTTTAGCCCGCAGTGAATTGGAAAAGCATCAGATAGAAACTGGCCTAAACAGACTGTGCTGTATGTTTCATTGAGACACATTTTAATTAATCGAACTAGTTTCTTGGGAATACCAAATTCAATAATAAGAATAAGAATATTATATACAACAGAGAATTACAACCCGATACGAACGCTCCATTACACGACGTAATTAACACAAGAAACATCACAACAAAACCACGTGCTAATCATGCTTGGACCGCCACCGGCGCCATTTTGGCCACTATCGATACCTGTATTAATGTCTGAGTATTGGAGACGGTCTTGCTATAGCTGTACGAGACAGCTGCGTATTCCAAAGACTCAGGCGCGGCTTTGGTTTCCGACCAGCATATCCACTCGCAGCGATGAGCATGCTTTAACGATTCATTAAGTCGACAATAGAATAATAATATCCCTTACCCTGTAGTTATGTGGAGAGGACAGCTATTTTTCTCATCCGCCAATTAGCACGGAGCCCGCTCCTACTTCGGTCCGGGCGAGCGGCCTGTCAAAAGTTCTGCCCACTGCAAGGTGCGGGATTACCGTAATTATTGCAAGGGCCTCTATTACCCGGAAACGTAACGGAGCAGATGGAGCCCAGCACGGCCCGAGTGTCATCCTTGCGTGGTGACAAGGGGAGACGGGGAAATGGAATCACGATTAATTACATTCATATCAACTTCAACAACGAACTTCTGCCTAGGCCCCAACCTCGGAAGGTGACCCGGCCAGCAATAATAATAATAATAATAATAATAATAATAATAATAATAATAATAATAATAATAATAATAATAATAATAGAAATAATAAATAATAGAAATAATAATAATAATAATAATAATAGAAATAATAATAACAATAATAATAGAAATAATAATAATAATAGAAATAATAATAGAAACAATAATAATAATAATAATAATAGAAATAATAATAATAATAGAAATAATAATAATAATAATAAAAATAATAATGGAAATAATAATAGAAATAATAATAATAAAATAATAATAATAATAATAGAAATAATAACAATAAAAACAAATAATAATAGAATAATAATATAAATAATAATAATAATTTTAATAATAGGTTAATAGAAATAATAACAATAATAATAATAATAATAGAAGATTAATCCAGTAATAATAATTATTACCTTATAGAAATCCATTTTAATAATTATTATTATAGAAATAATAATAATAATTATTATTATGGCCTCCCAATAATAATTATTATTATAGAAATAATAATAATAATACATATTATGAAATAATCAAACGTTTATTTTATTATAGAAATAATAACAATAATAATAATAATAATAATAATAATAATAGAAAAATAATAATAATAATAATAGAAATAATAATAATAATAATAGAAATAATAATAATAATAATAATAGAAATAATAATAAAACCCTCAATAATAATAATAATAATAATAATAATAGAAATAATAATAATAATAATAATAATAGAAATAATAATAATATTAATAATAAAATAATATTTTATTTATCTTATTTTATTTATTTATTTTACTTATATTAATAGATGACAAAAGCCTTCTCAACCGAATTACAATTCAGCAAAAAAATAAATAAAAACATCAGCAATGATATAAATTACAATAAAAGTACAATGGATAAAATTGAAATAATAAATTAAATAAAAGATAAAATCAAATGAATTAATGGAATCATATAAAAGTATTAGAAAGATATGCAAGATGGCGAAAATATTATGATACCTATCTAGCTGAACAAAAGGCATAAATTAATAACAACTGACAAAACTCAAAAATATATACAACACATTAAATGGATCCAAGTTCAATAAATGCAAATTAGCAATTTTACATTTGAGGACCGTTTTTTGCAAAACTTGCTAACTGCAAAATGCAAAATTGAATTTAAATGATTCGTTAACATAAAGGAGGCCTCTACACAAAGATGTTAAAGTTATCTTAGTAAAACTGAATTATTTCTCTTCATTATAGAACAAAAGGTGATGATTAATAACAACTGACATTTGTCTTTAAAAGTATTTGTCTCTCATTAAATGGTTTTTCCAGTTCAAGTTTTGCAAAACGGCCAATTCATATTTAAAATTAAATATTAGAGATTAATTATAAATAAATTTACTATTTGTTCATTATAATAATTTTTGCTTTTAATTTTCCATTTTGTACGATTCTAATCTAACAGCACTGAAAAACAAAGAAATGCAACCCGTAAACAAAGCAGCGCCCAAAGGCAAACAAATGCAACGCGGAAATACAGGCTACGTTCGTTTCGATGCAGAACAGAGTAAGCGCAGTCTTTTTAGACGATGACCATTCATTATCTTTACAGAGGTATGGACACTTTTCTTTTATAATTTTGTACAAACAGTGTACCATCAAAGACTTTACCCAGGTTAAATGAGATGTTAGCTAAACATGTTTAAGTAATTGGTGATTATGAAAGGTGCACAGAAATTACATTTCAACCATGGTTACTTTTTAACCTCGGTTTCGTAACCCAGGGTTACTACATTTTTAACCGACGTTTATGCAAGTGACCATAAGTCTACCAGCAAGAAAACTCCCAAGTAACATCCGTGTCTCGGTCAGGACAGGCGGTCTACGGAATACTAAGCTAGAACCCGTTAGTTTAAAACTGTTTTGTATGACATAAAACGTAGAGTCAACGACAATCTTATGAACGTTCGAGGCATTTTGTCGCGAAGCAGGAAAGTGTTGAAGTTTTCCGCAAAATGCGGAATCAGAATACTTCGTCTTATATAAAATAAATGAAATGCAATGTAGAAGAATGAGAATATCTCTGGTGTATGCGGTGGGAAGGATTTGAGAGATCTAAGATACTTATGCTAATACAATTTGGAAACTAGTTGTTTTAACAGTCGTATTAGTCGCCAGCGTAGCTCAGTTGGCTGAAGAGCTTGCCTGCCGATTCAGAGTTGCGCTCGGGCGTGGGTTCGATTTCTGCTTGAGCTGATTAACTGGTTGGGTTTTTTCTTAGGGTTTCTCCAACGGTAAGGTGAATGTCTGGTAATCTATGACGAATCCTTGGCGTCATATTGCCAAATATCATCTCGCTATCATCAATCCCAACGACGCTAAACAACCGAGTAGTTGATACAGCGTCGTTAAATAATCAGCTGAAAAAAGTCGTAACTTATTTAAAAGTTATATTTTAGTTCAGCCTGTATTTGAAATTAATTCAGATTTTCCATCTTCTTGCGATTTTAAAGTCTTTTGTCTCTAATTTTGTTTATTTTTGATTACACAAACTGTTATGGAAAACACGGAAATTTTACTTCAGATAGGTTTGGAAGTAAATCCCGAAAAAAATGTTAAATGTTATGTTTTATTTAACGACGCTCGCAACTGCAGAGCCGGATGTGCCGGAATTTTGTCCCGCAGGAGTTCTTTTACATGCCAGTAAATCTACTGACAAGAGCCTATCGCATTTAAGCACACTTAACCAGGTCGACTCCAGAAAGGAAAAAATATATGATTATGTTTCGTGACCATATCATAGTACGAAATGGAAATGTAAAAATTGGAAATTTATCCTCTGAAAATGGGAAAAAGTTCAAATTTCTTGGAGCAACAGTAACAAATATAAATTACACTCCAGAGGAAATTAAACGCAGAATAAATATGGGAATTGTCTCTTATTAATCGGTTGAGAAGCTTTTGTCATCTAGTCTGCTCTAAAAAAAACTCAAAGTTAGAATTTATAAAACGGTTATATTACCGGTTGTTCTGAATGCTTATGAAACTTGGACTCTTACTTTCAGAGAGGAACAGAGGTTGAGGCAGTTCGAGAATAAGGTGCTTAGGAAAACATTTAGGACTAAGAGGGATAAAGTCACAGGAGAATGGAGAAAGTTACACAACACAGAACTGCACGCATTGTATTCTTCACCTGACATAATTAGGAACATTAAATCCAGACGTTTGAGTTGGGCAGGACATGTAGCACGAATGGGCGAATCCAGAAATGCATACAGAGTGTTATTTGAGAGACCGGAGGGAAAAAGATCTTTGGAGAGATCAAGACGTATATGTGAGGATAGAGTTAAAATGAATTTGAGGGAGGTGGGATATGATGATAGAGACTGGATTAATTAATTTTGCTCGGGATAGGGACCGATGGCGGGCTTATGTGAGGGCGGCAATGAACCTCCTGGTGCTCTAAAAGCCTTAAGTAAGTGTGATTACCAGGGAAAGGGATTTGGAGTATTATAAAGAATGGTGAAACGTAGTATAGATATTCGTAGCTCAGTGACTGTCAAGCGAGCTGCGTCACAGAGCATGGACGAGTACAGTTCACTTCATACAAACTTAACACGCAATGTGCTGTAAACGTATTTCAGAATAAACATATGGAATAGTTTAATAATGACATATTCTGCATTTCACTTTGAACTACATGTGTTTTTTTGGTAACGCACAAAACACCAATAAACAACATTACAAATATACATAATTAAATACCTGTCATTTCAGTGGAAACATTGATTTGACAACTACGGAACTCGCCTCTGAATATGTGTTTTTTTTGGTTAAATTAAAATCTTTATTTACAATATCATGAAATATGAGACCAATTTACAGTATTTAGAATATATATAATATACTACAATATTTACAACATAGCCTAATAGAGTATCATTAAATGTTGGACAAAATGTAGCACCAAACAAAATGGTATTTTCAATTAATGCTATGTTTTGTTGATGAAACAATTATTCCTGATGTGCCTTGTTATAATAAATTGTAAATTTCATTCTCAAATTTTCAAAATACAAACTTTGCTCTGTTGCAAGGAAGGAAATTTTTTAACATGGAAAAACTCCGCTCTACATCCGCAGAGACAATTGGAGAGTACTTGAAACAAAATACGTCAATTAAATTCACATGTTGAATGACATCATTGGGACACGTGTTTGTTAGTGCAGCTGAAATCCGACTAATAATACTGTACGTATCATTTTTAATCAAAACTCTGTTCATTTTTTCACCAACACGTTTTCCTACTTCACTTTCTACTGCACTGTTTATTAACAATAGTACTCATAATATTTATTTGCTCAACTAGTTCTACCCCTGACTGTACTAATCGAATAATGGCATCCGGTAAACATAACAATTTTGACTTAATATCCATGACTTCTTTTTCGATTGTTCTATCATTTAGCAGTTCCTGGCGTATTTGAATCGCAGCCGTGTCATCGGGATCGAAAGACTGAACCACTTTCTTCACAGATTGGAGGTGATGTGCGTAATAATTATTGCAAGCTTCTAACCATGACCCCCATCTCTTAAGACCTGGACATGGGGGAAGCGATAATTGAGGAAATTGTTTCCTGAATTTTGATACTCGATCTGGAGCTTTTACAAATATAGTCTTTCAATTTTGTATTGCTAGTTGGAGTTGGTTTCACTTTCGGCATTGTACCTGCACTTCACTACTCTGAACTGCAAACCTGCACGTTGACGTTCTTATGCTACAACTGTCCCGTTCACCTGTTGTTGACGTGCGAGTATGTCATGGAGGGGAGGACTTGGTATAAAGGGTTGTAAACAAATGGCTGTGTAGATGCCAATACTAGCTTTTACTACTCCAAATTCCGTTCCCTAGTGATTACAGTGGAGCTATGGTTATGTTTGCGTCCACTGTGCAGATACTGCAGATTCTCTGTCTGGAATCAAAGCCAGATCTGCTGGATATGTAGCTAAATGAACAACGATGTCCTATTTAAATATTCAAATGCCGCTTATACTTTTTTGAACGAAGACTTCCATGATAAATGAATGAAACAGCGTCATTCTAGTGACGTAAAATAGGATGTTACAACATAAGTGGTTGTGAATCATGCTCCAAAAGGCTGAATATCCGACACAAAATTCTTGTACAAGGGTCGCTATGTTTGTTAGAACGCGGAAAACAAACAGCTCTCTCTTCTCTCCGCCCACAGACATGGGACAAGGCAAATTTCTCAGACATAACAACGTTATTTTAGTTGCCGTCTAGGCGTCATGGGAAACAAACGTCGCGCATTTAACGCATAAAGAGAAAACGTTCAAGACTGTTTGCATTACAATCTCACCGATTCTGGTGCCAAACGTGGCGCGTGATCTTCTTACGAAAGCGCTTCTAAAATTGTGTCCCACGGAACATTGGCGTTCTTCGAATAAATTTCGTTAAGCTCCCGGATATAACTCGAGGTTTTAGGGCCTACAATGAGTGCACAGTTCCCTTACAGTCTTACTAATAAACCGTGTATAGTTTTTATACGAGACTTATGGAGAGCTGAGACAGAAAACGTTACTAATAAACCGTGTATAGTTTTTATACGAGACTTATGCAGAGTTGAAACAGAAAACGTTACTAATAAACAACGTATAAGCGATGGATGTATAAACAGGCTGTAACTATACAATGGGAATTGCTTTGCAGTAGTTATATACACGAAACCCCTTATTTAAGCGTTTTATATAGAGAAAAAATGGCCGCCCTCTAACAGCTGTTCGTATCGATACCCATTTTAAGATGATGGTTGCCTTGTAACCACAGAAGAATAAACCAAAGGGCGCAGAATAATTAGAGTAATATTGCTGTAGCTTGTACTCTTTGACCAAAATATAGTGTGGTAATCGATGAGAACCAGTTGTACTATCGATACTTAACACGGAACACTAGAGCGCTCTACCGGATGCAATAGAGAACCACAGATATTCTATTATCTTTCGGAATGAAGTAATGACGAAACTATGACGTAGCTATGGAACAGCTATACTGTTATACACGTTGTATGTAGTGATTATTGGTAAGGAATTTACACACGACTTATAAACGAGCTACTCATTGTATAAGTATAAGACTGTTTATAAGTGTGCATAAGGGTGTAATTATTTGACTTATTTGAACTGTTGTATCAGTGAAGCGAGGTGAGTCAGTGAAGTTATGGTTTTACAGTGCAGTGAACAGTTCCGATCAGTGATAATTTATAGCGTCAATGAAATGTGTCCTATAGTGTCAGTGAAATGTGCTATAGAGTGTCAGTGAAATGTGTTACAGAGTGTCAGTGAAATGTGTGCTAAAGTGTCAGTGAAATGCGTCATAGTGCCACTACAGGGAGTGAGATGAGTGCAAAGTGAAAGACTATTGAAAGTTATGTAGGCCTATACATAATTATGTAGGTTGTATTGTAAAATTAGGTATTTTATTTGTTTTATTATTATTGTGTTAAATTGTATTGTGTATTCTTATTGTATTGTGTATAAAATTGTATATGTATTTTTATTGTGTATTGCTTATCATTTTATTGTGTATTGTTTACGAGTATATTGTGTACACCACTGCCACCGGGTGCTTGCCCACTTGCAGTGTAAATAAATACATACATACATACATACAGTTAAACGTCTGTATAAAGAGTTTTTATTAGCAAGACCGTTATAATATAATGAAAAGCTTAAAATACTAAACATACTTTTTTAAAACTGAAATTAATTCTCTCAGACATTTTACTGTTGTCAGAGTTTATTCTCGTGCATTTCACAAGATTTCTACATCATACACTAAGGGCCGATATTATAAACGCCGTTTAAACATTACGTGCAGTTTAAACTGAAGTTTTTCGTTCTGCTTCGTATTATAAACCTTAACTACCAGTTAACCTTGAGTTAACTTGAGTTTAACTTGATCGGCAGTTCTCTGCCGTTTAAACTGCAGTTCAAGGCTCAACAGTGCAAGTTGGCGGTTCCTGCAATACACACGGATATTGCAGATATTTTCCAAGAACTTATGAGTGACGATATGTGAGCGATCAATATTACTGAACGACCACGGCGGCCAAGAAGTTTTCGAAATAGAGTGCACCACTTTGAAATATACATTAATGAACATAAGTTTTTAAAACAGATTGAGGTTTTTGACAGACATTCCTAACCTTCAGAATTAGGCTTATAGTCCTAACCTTGTTTCGAAAAATTCAAACTGGGATACAACAAGCAACAGAAAAATGAGAAAGTGCAAAAATTTTGAATTTAAAGATTATTTGAAAAGATAAATTATTTCTTTTTTATTTTCGAAAACATTCTGTTGAATCCCTGCATCAGTTACTAGTTGTGCTGCGCTCTTTTTCCTCTGGTAGTAGACATATTGAAAACGATGGAAGATTTCGGAGGTGTCCGTAAATCTACTATAAACCTATTGCGCATTGTACTGTGTGTGGCAGACAGTCTCCTGGTAAAATTTACTACGGGGTCTGATTTATAAACGCACTAATAATATTACCTAATTTTACTAGACTCGTAAAAATAATTTTATTGTTTGACTGAATTCTGTTTCATAACTCTTCTAGACAACAATCGAAAAGTATTGGGAATAAATTTGAATAAGGAACAAACAAAAAGTTTCCTTCCCAAGCAGGATTCGAACCACGAAAGTCTTAGTTACCAGTCTATAGTACTCTAGAGTGAACAAGGGTCTGAAATCAGCTACAAGGGTCGGTCCGGCTTTTTTTTCCACTACTGTACATTACTACTCACGTTGAAATTCCCTTTGAATTCTTAACACTCAAATTTAGCATATCAAAGAACACATTGTGCCCGCTGTTGATATGTAGTAGCCATTTTAATCATCTACGATTTTCATTTGTCCTTTCAGATTATGCATTGTTGATTGTCATATATGGAAACTCCCATCTTTTGATCATAATAAAACCAATAAGAAATTTCTCCTACTATCATAATACCTGTATAATAGACCTAATAAATTAATATTCCATGTTGAATCTTTCGTACACTACTTTTAAGACTTGAATATAAATAATTGATTAAATGGCGATCTTACTTATGTCAATTATGTAAGCATTTGTGGCTTACAGCTGTTTCGGTGTTACTTGACACCATCCTCAGAGCCTACTAGATCTCGGCGCTATCTCAACTTCGCTGTCTGTTGTGTGAGTGCGTTCGTGTGATGAAGAGTTGTGTCAAATAGTGTGTGTGTTCTGAAATTGATCTGTGTGTTGAGAATTTGATCAGGGTGTGTTTTAGTGTGTCTGTATATTTCATATTGTTCTAGTGTGTTGAGTTTTTGGTTTTTGGGTTGTACGTGTAGGATTTCCATGTCTGTATTTATGTTATCGTATATGTGGTTAGCATTAGTTATGTGTTCGGCATATGTAGATGTATTGTGTCCTCTGGTTATTGCTTTAATGAGTTCTTTGTATCGAGTTTGGAATGATCTGCCTGTCTGTCCAATGTCCAATGGGAAATCTTACACATACAACCCAAAAACCAAAAACTCAACACACTAGAACAATATGAAATATACAGACACACTAAAATACACCCAAATCAAATTCTCAACACGCAGATCAAGTTCAGAACACATACACAATATTTGACACAACTCATCACACGAACACACCCAAACAACAGGCAGCGAAGTTGAGATAGCGCCGAGATCTAGTAGGCTCTGAGGATGGTGTCATGTAACACCGAAACAGCTGTAAGCCACAAATGCTTACATAATTAACACAAGACGTAAGATCGCCATTTAATCAATAATTATTTAAATTAATATTATCCATACCCAAACGGATCAGACTGTATTTTTCATTATTCTAATTATTATTATTATTATTATTATTATTATTATTATTATTATTATTATTATAAGCACACAACAATAGCACTGTTTTCAGACATATATAGGTTTTATTAAAATATATCAATAATGCAAAATTTCTTGATACGTCCTTCTGGCACGATGCCCTCGATATATTCCACAAAAAGGAAAGCCGAAGAACCTGTTGTGACCTAACTCATAGTAACAAGTCAGACAACTATAAAAAGAGGACACCCTACAAAACCGACTGGGAATCGAATCGGACACCTCTGAGTCATGAAATCTGTGTAACCAATCCACCGCGACGCTCCGTGTCTGAGCACCATCTGTTCCAGTTTCAGAGTAGGAAGTGCAATGTTGTAAAATGTAAGAGTTGTGCGAATGAAATTTACCTACTTAATTCCTCCGTTACTTAGTCGCTGCCTTTCAAGACGTGTACTAAAGGCCACTCACACTTCTTACACAGTCTCAACGACGTCGCAAACATCAGGGCAAGAATGGCATAAGTGCATAACATAACACATGTATTGAACGAAAAAGGGCATACTATCTATTCGAACCAAAGACCTCGCGTAGTCCACCGCCGTGGAGTAACGGTTAGCATGTGTGACTTTCAAACATGCGGGCCTGGGTTCGAGCTCTGGTTGGGACAAGCTACCGATGTTTCCCCTGAACCAATTGAACCTCTGACTCATTTCGCCATCATTTCTTCACATATCAGCAACATCTTTACCTTAACCCGGGTAAAGTCCACGGTGCAGTGTGCGATCGTTCGGCAACAAACATCTCAGCCTATGGTGCAAGCCTTCGGGACTCTCCTCTGTAAGGCCTCTATTACACTATCAAATTTCTGTGTCACAGAATATGATACAATTTTTTATCAAATATAGGCCTATATGATCAAATGTAAGATTTTAACTATATTACACTATGTCAAAATTTTGATCGTAACTTTCATCACCGTTCTAATAGACTAATGGATCCACAACAGTTCTATGCTTGTTGTAACTGAAAATATACAGGGACATCACTTTATTTTTACCAACATTTTTAACATTAACCTGGCTATACTCGGAAACACTGTTGCCCCCTTCCATTACAGGAGTTTGATGTTGCTAGTGCAATATGTAAACAAATCATTTTACTAGCTATAGGAGGAGAGAAAAGTAGTGTATCCATTTATGTTGTAGGGAAATACGATATTACGATTTTCAATTTGATCATCACTTTTATGCAATTTATCAAAATACAGTGGAGTAGTAACATTTTTTTTTTCAAAAACTCAACTTTTCAGGTGGCTATGTTCGTTATGTAATGTCTACTTTATTTAGCATATTAATTATTGGTGTTAACATACAATATAGAGAGTGCATTTAAATTGAGGGCTCATAAGTAAAGGGCTGTAAATGCACTTAAGTTACTTTTGAGAAAATGGGGTTTAAATATTTAAGCTTTCGTAAAATCGGTGAAATTTTTATTTAAATTTTAATGTGTGATGAGATTAAAATATCCCTTTGCCACTAAAATTTTAGATACTTTAGCTTACACTGGATGCACTTAACTCATGTTATTACAAATGTCACTAGCATTCCTTTGCTTCTAGCCACCTCAATTCAAAATAAGCTAATCTGAATTTTTAAACAAGTTGCTGAAAATGGTTGCCGTTCATTACAATGCAGGCTTCAATTCTTTATGCATATTATTAAAAACATTTTGAAGCATATTCTCCGAAATTGAATTTATTGTTTCTTGAATATAATTTTTTAGTACGATATTATTAATATAGCTTCTTTCTTCTATAGAAAACGCAACCATATTTCTGAAACACACTATGCACTGCAGTGTTTACTTCACTGCTTGAAGACTTCGAATGCAACAGCGGCCGTAAGTTTGTGTATCTGACGGGAGCAAGGTCATTAGTGAAGGTGAGAGTGAAGTACATTCAGAAATGCAGGTACAATAAAAATGCAAGTAAAAATAAAATGATGTCCCTGTATAATAATGGTTATTATATTGATATTAAAGAAGAAATCAAAGAAAAAATGCATTTCGTCAGCTTAGAGCAGCCGTGGCGAAAATACGACTCGCGAGGACATTGTGGCTCGCAGTGAGGGCTATGCATTTCTATTGCTTCTAACCTTCCCCAACCCCCACCCTCTCACTCACTGGAGTCAAACTCCGTTCCATTTGTATTTGTCTCTGACCTGCGAGTGGCATATGTCTCTCTCGAAACCATGTTCCTCTACAAAAACGAAAGTTTCAAGTGGGGTGGGAAGACGCATTTTTTTGCAGCCAATATGATGGGAATATTAAATGTATGATTTGTTCACAAGTATTACGAGGAAAACGGTTGTATAACATAAAACGGCATTATACCTCAAGAAACATTAAAAGGTTAAGTATTATCATTATTATTATTATTCGATATTATTTTCTGCAGATGTACGAATAATGCGGTTAGATCTTCAGTTTAAACTCACAGATTTACAATGTGATGTTAAATGAAAGCTAGATGTAGGGATTTGAAATATGTGGAACTTTTAAAATCTTTGCTTCGTTCTTTCGCTTGCTCTGTTGAAGCCATGTTCGCTACAACTTACGTTTATGAAAGATTATTTTCAACAACGAAAATAGTAAAGACCAAATTTAGATCACGACTGACAGACAAACACCTCCAAACTAGGACTGGCAGTAAGTGATATAATTCCTGATTCTGAAACTCTGTCGCAGAGACTGCTGAAGACAGTTATTTTTAGGTTGTGATAATGTGTCCTATATTTTCTTATTCATTTTTTTCTTCGTTACACGTACTAAACCTTAGTTTGTAACCTTATACTGTATAAAATTATATGTAAGTGCTTGGCGTAAGGAAAATGAAAACCCGTTAATAAGTCAGACAGTTGCTTGACTTCCCCTTCGGGTGTCCGCCTCCCTCGATAGGTGCTCTGCACGTTGCAGGTTACACAGTGGCTCGGCGCACGATCACATTTTCGCCACGGCTGTCTTAGGGTGTAAACCTGCTAACCAACAAAAAGGAAATTTTACAGAGGAAACAAAAAACTGAGTATAAATTAACTCTGAAACTTTAGAACCAAATCCAAAGTAAAGGTGGTGAAGTTTCAGATTAATTTATACTCAGTTTTTTGTTGTAAAAATATATATATATTTTTTTCATATAGCAGAAGGACAGTGTTTTACACGTACTAATTTTCATTATTGTACAAGATACAATAATGGAGGAAAAAAATGTTGAATATTTCCAAAATTTTACTGCTGTAAGCTGTACCTAACCCCTTAAGATCGGAGACAGATATAGCTCAGATGTAAGGAGCTTTTCTGATCCGAGTATCCAAATCCTACTTAGACTGACACTCGGGATGTTTTTATTTTTCCAAACTTTTCCCCTCCTCAATCTATGAGGCAAATGTCAGGTAATCTACGGCAAATTCTTGCCCTCATCTCGCTATCACCAACTCCACAGACGCTACAGAGCCTGGCAGTTGACAGAGAATCATTATATATACGACAAGTAAGAAAAAACCTTAAAGAATGAAGATTTTTCCCTATGTTCTCGAGTTTCACTCCATTTTACAAGCATTCCCCATTTCAGCAAGTCATAAATAATGCAAACACGATCACAGAGTGACGAACCAGATTCAGTGATGACGGAGGTACTAGTTCTCTGTGAAACGCCCACGACCATGCACTGGCGCCAGTCGGAAACGCCCAGTTGGCGAGACTTGCTGGCATATGGGAGTGTTAACGGTGATAGTGACAGACGTCTTGACGGCGAAATTAGGCTACAGTAAACAGTAATCTCACTAGAGCTTTCAATTTAGCTACAGAAAATCACAACTCAAGTGGGATTTAATTGACTATTACACGATTAGAAGAAAGTATATAAATATTAGAAGAAATAAAGTAGCCTACTCTAATACAACAAAATATTGATTTACTAATTGTCTTGAAAATGTAAAGGAGAGCGAAGCGAGCATCAAGTCGGCCGTGATTGTACCATCTCATCATTATAAATATTCCGCTAGATGGCAGTAGTCCGAGTAGTGTGTTATGATTAGTTGTTCTCTTGTTACTAGTTGTGCCAACTATATAATCTTCATTGAACTCTATAGACGATTAGTAATCAAGAAGACTTTGTTGATTTAGTTTCATTTTTATTAAAACAGTTGCATTCCACTTCAATTATCAGTAGGTATATACAGAGTGAGTAAAATGTATGGAACAATGCTTGTAACGTTCTTATTTCTAATTTTATGAAGTAACTACTTATACAAAAGTTGTAGGGTATCAAAAAAGGAATATTTTTAAAAAGTTTTCAAATACTATGTTTTTCATTTATAAAGGATGTATCAATGGGTGTTTTTTTAAAATACCACCATGTACTTATTTCCCCATTTTTGGATTCTCCAGGTCTCAGTACGTACAAAATTATACATATTTTTTGCCATTTATAAATATTCTTTTGTAAAAAATCACGTGTTTTGATGGCAATGTATGTGTACTGAATAAAGGGAAATTTTAATGTTTCAGTATATCAATCTGAGGAGGCTTTGGATTAAACAATTGCAAACAAAAGCTAATAGAAACAAGTGTAAAAGCTAATAACAATTGATTTACAATATTAATATTATTTAAACTTATAATTTTAAAAAGATACATTGTAGGATACGCGCCATTGAAATTTAACTGCAATTATAATGTAATACATGGATTTTAAAGCAAGAAAACCCATTAAAATCAAAATCAGCATTGTTGTGTTGTATCACGTGTTGATTTCAGTTAACAAAAGGTGCTCAAAATGGCCCCCATTTACTGCCAAAAGTGCATAAATCTGTCTTTGAATTTTTTAAAAATATTTAACCATTGTTACGGAAATTTACTTTTAAGCACGCTAATTCATGGAGACGGAAATTAATGACTTTTCGATACAAAAATGAGAATCGAAAAGTCGTCATTATGAAACACTGTCTAATATATACACCCACTTCAGGAAATGTTATAAGCACATATTTCAAGCGTGTATTTTTTCTATTATTAAACAGATACAAATACATGTTTATGGAATTTTAAGCACATAATTATCCGAGGCCTAGTTATTACTTTTGTTGCTTGTTTGCCTTCTTATTTTTAGTTGTTTATTTAACGACGCTGTATCAACTACAAGGTTATTTAGCGTCGATGGGACTGGTGATAGTGAGATGGTATTTGGCAAGATGAGGCCGAGGATTCACCATACACTACCTGACATTCGCCTTACGGTTGGGGAAAATTGCAGAAAAAACCAACCAGCTAATCAGCCCAAGTCGGAATCGAACCCGCGCCCGAGCGCCAACTCCGGATCGGCCGACTGAGCTACGCCGGTGGGATTCCTGCGATTGAAAAAGATTTAGTTTGTTACCTTCATTCCTATTATCTCAAAATTTTTGAAATATGGTAGGCCTATATTAAAAATATATGAAATCCTGATTCTGTCTTGTTTATAAAGACGTGTAGGTCATATGATTATTTAATGTATTATAAACATAACTTTCTGCAAGTCACTTCTGTGTCTTCTATCAGTCCTTAAACACTTCGTATGTGATAAAAACAAATTCAAACTTTACCCGTGAACTTTAACGAATTGTCTACTAGTCACGTAGCACTTATACAAAGACTTCATACATGAAGGTGGATAATCCCTCGTGAGGACGTCGGATTTTTATTTTAGTCCTAACTCCTAGAGTCCATTTCACTTCGCCATGATGTCTTATGAACTCCATCTCGCATCTACAAAGTATGGTACGACAAATGCTATTTCGAATACGGAAGTTAAGAACATGGCCCTCCAAGGGAACGTGCATGCCGAACTGATCACATAAATACAGGGTGATTCAGTGACTATGTTATAAACTCTTAGGGTGCTATTTATAGACATTTCGCTAGCCCGGGCTACGAGCGTGCTAAATAGGATTCATATCATATCATATCATATTGCTGACACTAGTTTATGAATACGAAAAACCTGCACAAAAGTATATTCTATTATCCATGTGCTAAAAAGGATAAATGTTCGTCTTCCCTCTTGCTTAAAAAGTCCCTTGTGCAGACCCTTGTATTTCCCTATTTTGACTATGCTGACATTTTACTCACTGACCTTTCCAGCGACAACAAAACAAAACTTCAACGTGCTCATAATTTGTGTGTACGTTTTGTAAGCAATGTTCGTAAATATGATCACATTACCCCATCCTGGAAACAATAGGTTAAACTAGATAAGAAAAGAAATTTACATTCACTTCTCCTTCTCTTCGAAATCTTGAACTCTTCTATTCCTTCGTACCTGTCGTCTCGCTTCACTTACCTTTCTTCCCACCACAATCTGAACACACGCTCTCGCCATGAAACAATACTAACAATACCATCCCATCGCACCTCCTCATACTCATCCTCTTTCACAATAGCCCTGCCAAGACTCTGGAATTCGTTATCTGCTAGCATCAGGGACTGTCGAAATAAAATTGAATTCAAACGCAAACTTACTAGGCACTTGGTCAGTAATTGAGACTCGTTCAGACATGGTTTCTTGTAAATAGTTCTCTTAATCTATCACAAAATATTTCAATATCTGTAATTTCATCACTATAGAATTTTGTTATTGTAGGTTTAATTTGTAATTCAGTAAATACAAAAATATTCTTTGTTCTTAACTTCTATGATAAAATGTCTAGCTTTCATTAATCAGGTAAACTTGTAGTACTTTAATTTTTATTGTAATTGTAATTGTAAATTTAATATTACTTGTAATTTTATTGTTCATGTTATAGTTGTAATCCCCTGGTAGAGGGGCAGAGAAGGTCTGACGGCCTTATCTCTACCAGGTTAAATAAATAAATACTAAATAAATAAATACTAATACTAAAAACGTTAGTTCGCTGATCATCCACCGAAATCCCGCGCTAAGAATGTCTATGAATACGGCCCTTAGGGATGATAGAGGAGACAATTATGAACAACTTTTATACAGGAACTATGTCCGGAAACATTCAGTTTGGTAGTTCCAAGCCTAGTGCCCGGTTTCTGGAAAGACAGTTACCGTACCTATACATACAGAGTTACCTACGATTTAACACGCTGATAGGTTTGAAACGAATTTCCGAAACAACAGTTATCGTCATCTTTACTGTTATCTGTGCTTCAACTGGTAACTATACTTCGGCCTGTAGTTACCTGGCTGTTAGTACTGATTCGAACAAATACAGACATGCGGCGCTACTCCAGTATTGTTTCGTAAATTATAATAACTGATATTAAATAATAATATAGACCACAATAAATTAATTTACTATATTATATGTATAGTTTAAAAATTTGGCGTTTTATTTACGTAACTTACGGTAAATGTTCTACTTTCTATGACATAATAGGATAATAATGTGTGTTTGTAAAGACAATTTCGAAAATCTTAAGTTTAATTTTCGTCATAAACTTCAGATTCTATGTCGTCAGTCAAGGAATATTTTATTCTTGGGTGCTCTACCAATTCCAATGGTATTTCGGTCTCCGAAAAGTCCATTTGAACACACGAAAGCATTCATATGGACGAATGTAACATATTTTAAATGACCAATATGGCTGCCAAAACCACCACAATTGACTGCGGTTGCAGTTTTGTAGCAGAAATTACATCTAGTCCTCTCTCCACTAGTATTATTTACCTCGATTATCACGCCAAATACCAACAATTATTGCTTTTTTAATCATGTACACGATTGAGATGGAAGTGTACATGTACACTATCGTTTATCACACGGTTCCTTAATTAAAAAGCCTTGCTCCTACTAGTACAAAGCTCACTGTCATATTACTACTGAAAACTTCTGCAAATAAAAATAACTATGAACAACTAAAAAAAAATCACTAACAAAATACTAGTGGAGACATCTATGAACAAGAGATACTGAACTTGAAGTTACCTCAACTGTTAGTTACAAGATCTGATAAATCTACATTTAACTTTTCGGAAACACGTGAAAGTTATCAGTGCAGTTAAGTAACTGACAGTTAACTGAGGTGTACCAGAAACCGGACATATATATGTTAGTCAGTGCAACCAGCTAGAATCGAACTCAAGGCTATCTTTTTGAAATTTCGTTGCAGATGACCTGTTCCTACAAACGTTGGGGATTTCTCATAAACATAGTATAAGATAGTTGGCATCCTAAATGATATTTTGACTGATTAAACCTTGCAACTTTCCTTCCATTGCCTTTTGCTCGTCCATAAATAAAATGCTTATCAGCAAGTTGCGAGAAAAGTTGCAAGGTTTAATCAGTCAAAATATAATTTACGATGCCAACTGGCTTATACCATGTTTATGAGAAATCACCAACGTTTGTAGGAATGGTTGTCTGCAACGAAACTTCAAAAGGATGGTCATGCGTTCGATTCCAGCTGGTTGCACTGACTAACATATCTAGTTCTGAACTACCAAACGGAATGTTTCCAGACATAGGGTCCTGTATGAAAGTTGTTCATTACTGTATATTCTATCATCCCTAAGAGTTTGTAACATAGTCACTGAATCATCCTGTATATCGCTCAAATCTTCATTCAGGCAGGTTTATATCGCACAATGCAAACCATATATGAACATGTACGAAGCACATCTAGAAAGTAAGTTTCTCTGAGATCGTTTAGAGAAAGAAAACACAATTTCATTGAAAGATTTATTGGAACAGATACAGCATTTATCGAGCTATTTTTCAACTTATTATCCACCGGAATTAAGATATGTCATGAAGTGGGATCAATTTCTGTAACCCAGTCCGCCGAGTTAGCTATGTGGTAGCGAGTCTGCCTCCAGACTAGCTGGCATGGGTTCGATTCTCGGTTCCCGGCGGGGTCAGAAATTTCCATGTAAAATTTCTACCTGAGACTAGGAGAGATTATGATGTACAACTTCTAATCACTAGGTTGTGCACCAATATATCTGGGTTAAATTCAAAATCTCTTCGCAGTCGTATGAAAAGCAGGCATATTATGTCACTGTTCAGTGAATCGTCCGTCAGACGGGTGCTATTCGACAGAAGTAGGGTAGGTGCCAGCACCGGGTTTCCCTTCTCCTTTCCTCATCTTCATCATCCTCGCCCATTCCCTACACTACACTTACATGAACACTTACACATACACTCACACTAGTACACGACATAACTCTCCACAGATACACATCATGCATAGCGTGACCCGCCGAAATTGTGTGCAACTTCAAAATGGGTCACATTCCTGCCATCTATCCGCAATATTCGGAACCCGAATCACGCAAGTGAAGTGGGTAGGCATTCGATACATATATACTTTTGTACCGTATGCACATGTCACTGTGGAAATGCTAATCGGACAGGAATTTCTTTAGGTGTAACAAACGATGGTAACTACTCGGCCACATACGGATCGACGCACAACAGATCTCCTGCAGGAGTTCCGCTGGGAGGTGTTTGAACAACCACCCTACAGCCCGGATCTCGCTCACAGCGATTATCATCATATGTAGAGTAATTTGTTCGAAACGTATCTGATGAGACGTTTTTGTTTAAATTTTTCCCTCGCAAATCTTGCGAAGTGGAGTTACACTTACCTCTACTGTGGAACAATTGCCTGAAGGAGCATTGCTACTCTTTGCAGCGTTACAACACGTTACATTTCGTATTCTGAAAACTATTGGACGTATAAAAGAACTTATTTGACAAAGCTTGTTCGAAATGATTTGGTTTATTACCTCTGTGAATTAATGTACAACAGATTAATTTAAACTAACAACCTCATGTGTGATAACTGATAAGCTACGTTGACAATGTAGTCTGTAATATAGTGCGTTCGTAGCTCAGCCGGACCGTTATAACATAACCTAAATAATATAATAAAGTGTTAGAAAAGTTTTAAAGACAAAGTATATGATTATGTCTCGTGACCAGAATATTGTACGAAATGGAAATATAAAAATTGGAAATTTATTTTTTGAAGAGGTGGAGAAGTTCAAATATCTGGGAGCAACAGTAACAAATATAAATGATACTCGGGAGGAAATTAAACACAGAATAAATATGGGAAATGCCTGTTATTATTCGGTTGAGAAACTTTTATCATCCAGTCTGCTGTCGAAAAACCTGAAAGTTAGAATTTATAGAACAGTTATATTACCGGTTGTTCTGTATGGCTGTGAAACTTGGACTCTCACTTTGAGAGAGGAACAGAGAGTACGGATGTTTGAGAATAAGATTCTTAGGAAAATATTTGGGGCTAAGGGGGATGAAGTTACAGGAGAATGGAGAAAGTTACACAACACAGAACTGCACGCATTGTATTCTTCACCTGACATAATTAGGAACATTAAATCCAGACGTTTGAGATGGGCAGGGCATGTAGCACGTATGGGCGAATCCAGAAATGCATATAGAGTGTTAGTTGGGAGGCCGGAGGGAAAAAGACCTTTAGGGAGGCCGGAGGGGAAAAGACCTTTAGGGAGGCCGAGACTTAGATGGGAAGATAATATTAAAATGGATTTGAGGGAGGTGGGATATGATGATAGAGAATGGATTAATTTTGTTCAGGATAGGGACCAATGGCGGGCTTATGCGAGGGCGGCAATGAACCTCCGGGTTCCTTAAAAGCCAGTAGGTAAGTTAGAAAAATTTTAATTAGGGATGATGAAATAAACAAGAAAACGTTCAATTAAAAATGATAAAATAAAAAATAAACATGAATAATTTTAAAAGGAACAATTATTGAAAGTACAATTTTCAAATTTGAATGTTTTAGTGGTCCGGCCGAGCTATGAACGCATGGTATCATATTACGAGAAAATGTTGGGAAGTGTTTTTTACAAAATCGAGGAAAAGTTTGAAAAACGAGCAGAGTGAGTTTTTCAATTTCCGAGATTTTGTAATGCACATCACAAACGTGTATTCTACAACATTTTTTGCACGATCATATTCTTAAAATTTCCAAATACAATCTATTTTGCATTGAACATTTAGAGCAATATTATTCCAAAGCCTTCGCAAAACTGCAGTATAACGGTAACTAAGTAACAATAGGTGCACTGTAATGGGTCTGTTTCAGTATACAGTAGTTTTGTGTAGGCTTCGGTCCTGGGCACAGGAACGCATGAAGTTCAGAACGCACGGTGGATAGTGTTGTGTTGGTCGAGTGGAGTGGGAGATGGAGCGCGCCATTACTTCGTGTCTCAACATGTAAACAGTCCGCCATAGTACGGCACAAAATATATTTCACCCTGTACAGATGCAGTATATACAGTACATTCCTAGTGTAGACAAATGTCTACCATTAAAGTATTAATGTGAGTTGTAACCTTCAATCAGGTGTCCCTACGCCGAAGCCTGTTACACGTACCGCAGCCAAGCAGCAATACACACAACGGTAATGCACATTACGGACTCACTTGTGTTGTTGCAGTCAACCTTCCACACGGGTCATGACGCCATTTATACTCCGTGCACTCTAAACCTCATACTGGTTACTCTGTGTCCCTAGGTCGAAGCCTGGTTATGAAGAATGGTTCCCCTAGCAACAAGTTTCTGTGTGGGAATTCTAACTTTCAAGGTCTAACAACAATAGCTGTAAATACAGCAAACAACACGATAATGCAAAAACTTACTTTTGCATCGATATGTGAACGCAAGGTCATATTATACACCATATACTTGTTTTTACATAGATTTTAGCATGCGTAATGATCGATGTGCGCGGTGTTTTTAGTGGAAGGCCAAATTACAGTCTACAGACTTGTTTTACACGGATATCCAAATGAGCGATAAGCAATGTTCTAAATGTATGGTCATAATATTGTCTGAAGAATTAATTTTAAATCGATATCAACACATTCTACAACTCTGATGTATTGCGGGATCCATACTCCAATTTACGGCACCATGTAAGTACACAGACTGAAAGTTAATTAACTACCGATTAATAGATAATTCTGCTTCAAGGTTTTCTTAATCATGCTCGGCGGCAAGGCTTTGTTATATCTCATTATCTCTTTTGTGAAATTAGGTCTGCAATATTAATTCGGACTCCAAAAACGGAGAGTCTGTTTATGACTCATAGTCACTCATTAATTATGAAAAATCAATATATACGTTCATATAGGCCTAGTCTACTTCCAAATTAATAACGAAAACAGTGGCGGACTTGATTCCAGACAAAAGCAAAGAAGAAATCTCTTCTACACATCATACGAGTGGCGTGGACTTGTGATATAAACAGGGATGCAGTTACGCGCACCTCATACAGCTGTAACTCTATGGAAGGAAAACTGCTTCAAATTAGGGGAGAAGTGGGTACAGTGAGACAGGGAGAACAGTGAGACATTTTTTATTACATGGTAAATTTTGATGTTGAGATGTTGGTAACAATGGAGTTGTATTTGCATGAGTAAAGTAACAGTATTTTCATACTCGATTTGTTTCTTGTTATGAAGGTGAGTGATGAAAAAATAATTCGTAATTTTTCACTCTGGAAGTAAAATTTTGGCTTGTGTTTAATGAAGGTTGTATTAGATGTACAAATTAAATATAAATATGAATGTTTTGTTACCTAATACTATGGTATTTGACGTTATGTTTGGCAAAGTTTCGTCTTTCTTGTTTTGATTTTGAAGTGGTGGCGCCACTTTTAAACGAACTCTGCGTAAAGGGAACAGTGAGACATGCCATTGAAGGGTACATTGAAACGTCTCACTATTCCCATGTGCCAATGATTTGCAAAAACAAACTGTAATTATATTACATTTACCAGTAACTAACATTAAAAATGAACATACTAGTAACCAATTTAGGAACTATAGCTTAAAATAATAGGTACATTACATTTTAATGGTTTCATAAATAAAAAATTATTCACAAAATTTAAGAATATGTTAAAAAATAATAAAGAATTAAATTAAATTCTTATAGTTATAAGCTTTGTTGTCACCAAAAATTCATTTCACTTTTTCGCAAAAGTTTCAAATGTCAGGGAAAATTCACTTTTCCAAATGTTCAGATGTTTCAATGGTTTCGAAGTCAGACGTAAAAATTATTCTAAATAATCCTACAGAACATGGCAAGATAAAGAGACAGCAAGCTTTCCTCTTTTTTTTTTTAAATAAATGTAAATCATGTCAATGGCCGTTAATAGACACTGTGGTGTCTCACTGTACCCTCCTGAATGGGAACAGTGAGACATTTGCATTTTTTGACAAACACGTATTGTATATTATGTCCTTTATCTATTAACATTTTTGTTTATGTATTATTGTACTCCATGTTTTAATGTATATTTATATTGCACTTGATTTTAAAAATACTTGAATTATCACTGGCATACATGTCTTAATATTTTGTGTCTCACTGTACCCACTACTCCCCTACTACTTGCGTTAAGACGGAACGCGGGCCACCAGCGTAGCTCAGTCGGCTAAAGCGCTTGCTTGTCTCTCCGGAGTTGTGTTCGATTCCCGCTTGGACTATTACCTGGTTGGTTTTTTTCCGAGAAATTCCTCAACCGTAAGACAAATATCAGGTAATCTATCCTATCGACGCTAAATAACCAAGTAAAAACACGGATGAATAATAATAATAATAATAATAATAATAATAATGATTTTAATTTTCTTCAAGTAAATTAGACCTACATTCTGTTGCGAGTCAATTTGCATGATTTAATAAAAGGGAGAAAATTATTTATTGGTATTCTGTTCTGGATCTATTTCAGGAGTCTTCGTGCTAATTACTTTCTAGCTTATGAAAAAGGTAATTAATTTGGTTTCTGTAAACAGTATCCTACTCAGCGAGTACAGTACGTTCCAGAAATATGTTGCTGTTTTCCAGTGAAGAAAGAGCTTTCAATATTGAATCATATTTTCGCACAGATACTGTCGTCCATTTGCCTACGTCGTATCCCAGTTTCCCCCACCCGCTTCTGCTCGCCCCTCTTTAAAGGCTAGTGGCTGGACTGTTTTAGCTCTTTTCTGAAAACATTTCTGTTAGGAATTGGACGTAATATTATGCAACTGTTTAAAATAACTTAAATAAAAGGGACTCGTTAATTAAATGTCACGTGATTTCCCTCCTTTCTACGACCCTGCGACAAAACCACTTGGACGTACAGTAGATAGAATGTCTGAATAATTTTATCTTTTCGGATCGGTTAGAAGTGAAGATTGAATTTACAGTATGTCAGGTACTCTTTTATAGAGTAGATAGAGAATTATTTCAACATGAGTTACTAAGTACGAAGGACGAAACTGGTAATTGGAATTAGGTACAATAGTCCATAGTGCGATAATATGCAAAAAAGAACTGAAGCCTGAATGGCCACCATTTTCAAAATTGTGTTTAAATATCCGTATTATGATTCTCCTATATCTAGTAAAGTGATTTGTTTGTACTTTACGCCAGTATCATCGAACTTCAGTCGTGGAAGGGGGTAGCAAACGGTATTTCCGGTTCTCAACCGTTAATCCAAAGGTATAGCCGGAAATGTTAGTAAAAATAAAATGATGTCCCTGTACAAGGAGCGCACGCAGTTGAGTGACTTAATGAGCGGGACCAAAAAAAAATTAATCTTTACGATATGAAATGTTTCAAATAAAACAATTTTTTTCTCGAAAAAGAAGCAAAAAACAAGCAAAATTGTATTGAACTTTTTCTTTGAAATATCTCAAAGAATAACTCCCTGAAATTAATGACATTACTTGTATTTAGTAGTATTTATTTATTTAACCTGGTAGAGATATGGCCATCAGGCCTTCTCTGCCCCTCTACCAGGGGATTACAACTTACTAAAATATGAACAATGAAATTACAATTAATATTAAATTTGCAATTACAATTACAATAAAAATTAAAGTACGACAAGATTATCTGATTAATGAAAGCTAGACATTTTATCATAGAAGTTAAGAACAAAGAATATTTTTGTATTTACTGAATTACAAATTAAACCTACAATAACAAAATTCTATAGTGATGAAATTACCGGATATTGAAATATTTTGTGATAGATTAAGAGAACTATTTACAAGAAACCATGTCTGAACGAGTCTCAATTACTGACCAAGTGCCTAGTAAGTTTGCGTTTGAATTCAATTTTATTTCGACAGTCCCTGATGCTAGCAGGTAACGAATTCCAGAGTCTTGGCAGGGCTATTGTGAAAGAGGATGAGTATGAGGAGGTGCGATGGGATGGTATTGTTAGTATTGTTTCATGGCGAGAGCGTGTGTTCAGACTGTGGTGTGAAGAAAGGTAAGTGAAGCGAGACGACAGGTACGAAGGAATAGAAGAGTTCAAGATTTCGAAGAGAAGGAGAAGTGAATGTAAATTTCTTTTCTTATCTAGTTTAAGCCAACCTATTGTTTCCAGGGATGGGATAATATGATCATATTTACGAACATTGCTTACAAAACGTACACACAAATTATGAGCACGTTGAAGTTTCGTTTTGTTGTCGCTGGAGAGGTCAGTGAATAAAATGTCAGCATAGTCAAAATAGGGAAATACAAGCGTCTGCACAAAGGACTTTTTAAGCAAGAGGGAAGATCAACATTTATCCTTTTTAGCACATGGATAATAGAATACACTTTTGTCCGAGATCGTGCGTATTTGCTTGTTTTCCGCACAGAACCAATACGCGGTAAGTGTGAAATACCACATTCAGTATTCCCAACGTAACACACATAACAATTTCCCTCTTCTTACCGCTGAAGCGCGACATTCATTTTACTGCTTTAGGCTTTTAACATATTATTTTTAGAGACGTTTAACATAGTAATAATTATAAATTGGAAACTTACCACTGCAATTTCACTTAAATTGCAATGTTAATTATTGTTTTTAAATATTTGTAAAAATTAAGTAAAGTCTACTACTCCACGAAACTTATTGCATTCCTGACACAAGTAACATTAAGGAAGCTGTGAAAAAAATCAACAAGATTCCAGATGCCGATGTTATTACTGCAATATGTTATATAAATAATATTGTTAAAATATTAAAATGAAAAATAAATCATTACATAACCTTACCGTTTGTTTTAAGTTCGCATTTATAGACTGGGGGAAAAAAAAGACAGACGTATATCACGGCCTGCTGGAGTATAGTAAACACAGAAAACATTTTATAGCAACAATGTTGAAGAAAGATATTTTGGTTTTCCGAAGTTGCCGTCATTAAACAGAAACCAACATGGAGATTTCATTGCAACTAATTAGAAATTCGTCTTTCAGGTATGTAATAAACGATCTTCGCACAAAATAATGTACGATACACGAGCGGTATGTTTTTTTTCATGTTCTCGGAAATTAAGAAAGCTCAACTACGTTTCGCTTTTTCAATCTTTTCCTCGACCATGAAAACGTCAACATACCGCTCTTGTAACGTATATTACTATTGTATACGGCAGTTGCGCCCAGGAAGAGGAAAAATCCCCAGAGATTAAAATGATTCCTGGATTTACATGGTAATAAAACCTGCAATGTCAGAAGAAGTAACTTTCTCTTTCTCAAGAAAAGTAGTGGGATAATCCGTACAAAGGACGCAAGAAAAGTCTCGAAAGCTCCACCAAATGCCGAGTTCGTACTCCGGGATCTGCACGCATTCTTAGTCGCGTCTCCGTGTGACAGGAGATCGGTACTAGATATGTGCGACGAAGTAGAATTAGCAAGTCATATTACGTAAAGAACGTTAGTAGTTGATAGGGTTCACTGACTCGACATTGATACGCTGAATGGAAACACAGCCCTGATATAGAGGGAGGTACCAACCGTTGCAAAGTAATTATTCAAGCGTGTGCAAATACACAGAGAGATGAAGAGGAGGTGGGGGGGGGGACTTATTAGGAGTGAAACTTAACTCGCTTGGCGCCAGACCAGGTTTACAAAACTTATAATAAAAGTCTCTAACTGCTTACAGCACTTCTCTGTCGCAGACATTAAACCTCCCCTTGGGGCGAGAGCGATCTAAGTTCACAAGAGTAAGACAACGCGTCCAGTTATCGCTTGACGATGACGTCGCCGAAAGATTGCATATTACAGTTTTACGAACTGCAATTTGTTCTCCTCTTCTAAGTCGCCAAGTACACATTTCAGTGCAAAAGCGGAACAAATTACATTTTCTTACCTACAACAAATCACCTTAATTTTTCTTTCTTCTTCGAAGGTTTTATTCCCTGTCGCGCCATCTATAACCAGGGCCGGGGTGTTTATGGAGATCGCGAAAATCATGACATAATACTGTAGATATACAATAGATTTTACTAATCTTTACAATTAAATGATTCTGATTAATAATATGCGGATAAAACAATCGCAACAAATCGCGAAATAGAGTTCTAATAGTGAAATATGAACATATTCGCGAATTATTACTACAGTCTATTATAAATTTATAAATCTTCTCACAATTCGTGAGCTGCCACAAGGGACGAAGAGTACTTAACCACAAAAATTTTTACAAGTTCATTGAACCAGTGATTTTGTTTCAGCAATGAAATTCCTACAAGTACATAGCTGCAAATTTTTTTTTTTTTTTTTTTTTAGATTAGTGGAAATATACCTAGTTTTAGAGAGGTAAGTGTTACAAAAAAGTAAAGAATGCTACTGAACTTAGTTTGATTTCGAATATAGGTGATTCTTCAGGAGAGCAATTGATCCTTTCAATGCAGCTAAGGTTACAGTCAGAATAATAGATGTAGGTATTCCAAGCCTCTTAAACACATATTTCATGAAGAGAGTAGCGGTACCTCTTGCTCCAACCAGAAGTCCGATTACTTCAAGCTCTTTGTAACTGGTATTTTTGGAGGTAATAGGGAATGGTAGGATTGTAGATATTCTTTTTTCCATTATTCACTTCTGCTGGCTGTTCCTCATTCGTTTTGAAACGCACAGTGGGATCAATTATTAATCCAGATCTTGTAGATTCCTTGAAAGCTATTATAACTATGCGCCGTGTACTGCCAGTGACGGAGAGACGATGTACTTCTTCAAAGGTGTTGTAATCGGCGTCTTTAAGGGCAGTGACTATAATTGATCGTACTTGGTGGTGTCTAGCGTTTCGCAGAGCTTCGCTGTGCGGGCAGGATCCCAGGACGTGTGCAAGAGTTTCAACCTCGTTGTGGCAATGCCTACAACGGTTGTCCTGACATCTTCCCGACACAGCACGTACTGCAGCAACATTTCCAACCACTGTATAGTCACGAAGCTTGAGTTTAAGAGGGTACCAGGAACAATAGACTGTGCAGGTACTATTTTGCATTGTCTGTAATGAGGCGATAGTAGCGATCATAGAGGTTAGCAACTATCTATGGATGCATATTTACTACGTATTGAGCTTCGTAACTGTATATACTAGACTGTGTTATTACATTGCGTCGTTTTATAGTGAATTTCATATTCTGAGAGGTTTTTTTTTTTCGCATTTCTTTTTTACTTGAATTTGTTATACACGGTGTATTTATATATGTGTTCATAAATGTGGGGGCGTATTCCTGACACCAAAACATAACAGAAAGTTCATATGAACATGGGTCCGCAAACCCTTTGCTAGCGACATCTATATTGACATTTTATATACATTTTTTTTCGTTTCATTTATTATATTCCACAGATCTTACATTAGCAATGAAGCTTTAAAATGTGGAACAAATCAAAGTTTTACAAGATTACAATTACAATTTTCACAAATTTTTACAATATTTTACAATTTTATACAATCTTTTTTACAATTTTCTACAATATTTTGGCGAGATGTAGTGAGATGAGGTGAGGCCCGAGGATTCGCCAAAAGATTACCTGGCATTTGCCTCATGGTTGGGGAACCTCGGAAAAAACCCAACCAGTTAATCAGACTAAAGGGGGTGAAATGAAGTGAGGCCGAGGACTCGCCATAGACTATCTGGCATCAGTTCCACGGCTGGAGAAAACCTCGGAAGAAACTAATCAATGAGACCAAATGGGGGATCCAACCCAAGCCCGAGCGCAGCTCCGGATCAGCAGGCCAGCGAGTCTACCGACTGAGCTACATCGATGGCTCTACTAAAAATATACAGTATATAGCCAAGCAGATTATTAAATTTACAAACACAAACGATTATTCGTCAGTTGAGCTATAAAATATAATAAGTTGATTGAATTTAAGGCATAAACAATTCAATCAGTTGAGATACACAGAAACTGATAATATATGTCATGCAAATTACTTCAAATTATAAACATAAACAATTCATCAATAGAGCTATACAGATTACTATTCAATTTAAAGCATATACAATTCATCAGCCAAACTATACAAACAGATACAATACAAAGTAAACAGTTTAATTCAATTTACAAGCATACTACCATTAAGCTATACAAATTTGTACAATTCATATCAACTATATTAAGTCAATTGCCATTATACAAGGAGCGCACTCAATTGAGTGACTTGGTGGCCGGGATCTCACAATAACATGCACTGTTTGGCGAAGAATCTACTTAAAGATTAATAGAATATATCTGTTGTGGTAAGAATTGATATTAGATTTTGAAAGTTTCCTCGTCACAGGAGGATCACAACATGAATATGAAAACCCTTGATGGATAGAGAGGAAAAGGATGATTCTGTGCAAGTCTTGCACGCTAAAATAAGCTGGTTACCAGTTTGCATTCTGCAAATTTTAATCAATAGGTTGGGCAGTTAAATCGCAGCCATAGCGACAGCAACTTTTACTTCCTAGAGCGGATAAATATAGGTTCTAAAATCATTCGTAATAATAACTTTCCTCCTGCGTCCATTATTATATACTTACTAAAGCCGCCATTAAACATCTTTATAATTAATCAAGTTTGACATCGATATAAACCATAATTACTACGGTCGATTTTCATTAATGGCGCTTTCATTCTGCAGAGTTCCCTGTGTGGTCGGCAACCGCTCCAATGAGGATGACGCAGATTTATACCGAGGTCATGGTTTCCATATTTATGATACCGGGAACCTCCAATTTTTATTATCCAAAACAACTTTAGCCTGTATCGTCATGTCTTGAAGCCAAATGTTGTACTTGTACTGATTGTAAACATAGAAGTGCAAAATTTATGCAGCCGATACAGCAGAGTCTACCTAACAAAAAAATCTAATAAATTTTATGTTCGCCCTGGAAAAATATACTGTATATCTTTTGCAGAAATTAATAACGGTCTAAGGTCGAGAAATATATTTGAGTAAGATTACGAGACATGAACCAACAGACAGCAGAACCGACAGTAGTAGGTACAAAAAGTGAGTAAGAGAAGGTCATTTGTAATTAGAATACAGGACATGCTCCACAATTTTAACAAATTAAAGAATGGAAATCAAGCTTTCAAGTATAACTCCCTGTGAAGTTGATTTGAATAATTTCGAGGGAAAAATTGTTCCGGGGCCGGGCATCGAAATTACGATTGAGATTGCAATGTAGCAACATGTCCTTGCGTCCGATATCTGAGCACAACGATCTATCTTTACGTATAAGATTGCAGTGTAGCAACCTGTCTTTTCGTCCGATATCTCAGCACAACGATCTATCTTTGCGTATGAGTTTACAGTGTAGCAACCTGTCTTTTCGTCCGATATCTCAGCACAACGATCTATCTTTGCGTATGAGTTTACAGTGTAGCAACCTGTCTTTTCGTCCGATATCTCAGCACAACAATCTATCTTTGCGTATGAGTTTACAGTGTAGCAACCTGTCTTTTCGTCCGATATCTCAGCACAACGATCTATCTTTGCGTATGAGTTTACAGTGTAGCAACCTGTCTTTTCGTCCGATAAGTATCTCAGCACAACGATCTATCTTTGCGTATGAGTTTACAGTATAGCAACCTGTCTTTTCGTCCGATATCTCATCACAACAATCTATCTTTGCGTATGAGTTTACAGTGTAGCAACCTGTCTTTTCGTCCGATATCTCAGCACAACGATCTATCTTTACGCATGAGTTTACAGTGTAGCAACCTGTCTTTTCGTCCGATATCTCATCACAACAATCTATCTTTACGCATGAGTTTACAGTGTAGCAACCTGTCTTTTCGTCCGATATCTCAGCACAACGATCTATCTTTGCGTATGAGTTTACAGTGTAGCAACCTGTCTTTTCGTCCGATATCTCAGCACAACGATCTATCTTTGCGTATGAGTTTACAGTGTAGCAACCTGTCTTTTCGTCCGATATCTCAGCACAACGATCTATCTTTGCGTATGAGTTTACAGTGTAGCAACCTGTCTTTTCGTCCGATATCTCAGCACAACGATCTATCTTTGCGTATGAGTTTACAGTGTAGCAACCTGTCTTTGCGTCCTATATCTCAGCGCAACGATGTACGCGTATCTTTACCTATGAAACTGCAGTGTACCAACCTGTCCTTGCAAGTGATAACCAAGCTCATCGATTTATTTTTGCTTATGAGATCGCAGTATAGCAACCTATCTTTGCCTCCGATATCTCAGCGCAACGATCTATCTTTACGTATGAGATCGCAGTGTAGCAACCTATCTTTGCCTCCGATATCTCAGCGCAACGATCTATCTTTACGTATGAGATCGCAGTGTAGCAACCTATCTTTGCCTCCGATATCTCAGCGCAACGATCTATCTTTACGTATGAGATCGCAGTGTAGCAACCTATCTTTGCCTCCGATATCTCAGCGCAACGATCTATCTTTACGTATGAGATCGCAGTGTAGCAACCTATCTTTGCCTCCGATATCTCAGCGCAACGATCTATCTTTACGTATGAGATCGCAGTGTAGCAACCTATCTTTGCCTCCGATATCTCAGCGCAACGATCTATCTTTACGTATGAGATCGCAGTGTAGCAACCTATCTTTGCCTCCGATATCTCAGCGCAACGATCTATCTTTACGTATGAGATCGCAGTGTAGCAACCTATCTTTGCCTCCGATATCTCAGCGCAACGATCTATCTTTACGTATGAGATCGCAGTGTAGCAATCTATCTTTGCCTCCGATATCTCAGTGTAACGATCTATCTTTACGTAATGAGATCACAGTGCCGCGAACCTGTCTTTGCGTCCGATATCACAGCATAACGATCTATCTTTGCGTATGTAATCACAGTGAAACAGCCTGTCTTTGCCTCCGATATCTCGGTGCAACAATCTATCTTTACATAATGAGATCGCAGTGTAGCAACCTATCTTTGCCTCCGATATCTCAGTGCAACGATCTATCTTTACGTATGAGATCGCAGTGTAGCAACCTATCTTTGCCTCCGATATCTCAGTGCAACGATCTATCTTTACGTATGAGATCGCAGTGTAGCAACCTATCTTTGCCTCCGATATCTCAGTGCAACGATCTATCTTTACATAATGAGATCGCAGTGCAGCAATCTGTCTTTGAGTATGAGAGTCTTTGCGTGGAATATTTCACCGGGATTTATCTTTGAGTATGAGACTGCAGTGCAGAAACTCCTCTTTGCAACTATTATAACGTTATGAGTCGAAGTATCCTTACATTTGCACCTCATGCGTACGTGCATTAAGATAACTGCGCATCTGAACAGGTGCTTGATATCGCATAACTGACGTCGGCCACAGGATCGCGATTTTATGGTTTGGAAGGAAAAGCTACTGTGGACATGCGAGACAATTACCTACGTGCGTTCGCTATCACGTGGGAACGCCGCAACTCGAGGTCGCTGAAGGACGCGCATTCTCACTTGTTTGTCACACTGAGCCGCAGGTGACTCCGCGACACTCCGACTCCGGGAACTGAAACGCGGGCACTTGGTACCGACGTCTCCGCGGACAAGCCTCATTAATATGAGTTGTGTTGGCTTCGATGGCGCCGACCTGAATTCAACAACATTCGGATATAAGATCGTACGCTTCACAGTGCCACAACTCCACCTGTTTCTGCAACGATTCCTATAGTCCAATTGAACGTGCTTACTTATTACTAATTTCAGCAAAGACAATAACCGACGTTCCTTTACGACAGCTGAATCCGAATTGTGAAATATAACGATAAATTACACCAATAAAATAAGCTTAAAATGATTTCATTATCATCATCATCATCATCATCATCATCATCATAATATCCTTAATCATTTTCAACGTATACGTCGTCATTATCACCATATTCTTCGTCATTCTCACTGTATCCGTCATCATCGCATTCGTCGTCATTGTCATCATATCAGTCTTCATTATCACCATATTCTTCGTCATTATCACCGTATTCGTCATCATTATCATCGTATTCGTCGTCATTGTAATCACATCAGTCTTCATTATCACCATATTCGTCATTATCACCGTATCTGTCGTCATTATCACAGTATCCATCATCATTATCATCGTATTCGTCGTCATGGTAGTCATATCAGTCTTCATTATCTCCATATTCTTCGTCATTATAACTGTATCCGTCGTCATTATCATTGTATACGTCATCATTATCATCGTATTCGTCGTCATTTTAATCATATCAGTCTTCATTATCACCACATTCTTTGTCATTATCACCGTATCCGTCGTCATTATCATAGTATTCGTCGTCATTATCATAGTATTCGTCGTCATTGTCATATCAGTCTTCATTATCACCATATTCGTCATTATCACTGTATCCGTCGTCATTATCACCGTATTCGTCATCATTATCATCGTATTCGTCGTCATTGTAATCATATGTCTTCATTATCACCATATTCGTCATTATCACCGTATCTGTCATCATTATCACCGTATCCATCATCATCATCTTATTCGTCGTCATTGTAATCATATCAGTCTTCATTATCACCATATTCGTCATTATCACTGTATCTGTCGTCATTATCACCGTATCCATCATCATTATCATCGTATTCGTCGTCATTGTAATCATATCAGTCTTCATTATCACCATATTCTTCGTCATTATCACCGTATCCGTCGTTATTATCATAGTATTCGTCATCATTGTCATATCAGTCTTCATTATCACCATATTCGTCATTATCACCGTATCCGTCGTCATTATCATCGTATTCGTCATTAATATCTTATTCATCATTATCATAGTATTCGTCGTCATTGTCATATAAGTCTTCGTTATCACCATATTCGTCATTATCACCGTATCCGTCGTCATTATCATCTTATTCGCCGTTATTATATCAGTCTTCATTACCATCGTATTTGTCGTCACTGTCATCATATCAGTCTTCATTATCACCATATCCTTCTCATTATCCCCTATCCGTCGTCATTGTCATCATATTCGTCGTCATTGTCATCATTTTCGTCGTCATTATCATCGTATTCGTCATTATTACCTATCTGTCTTCGTATCACCATATCCGTCCTCATTGTCATCGTATCCGTCTTCATTATGAATCACCATACCAATATGAGTAAGTTAAAGTGTCGATTCAACGAGCAAATTCAAGGAATACTCTTCTAGTAAAAGAGTTCGTAGGATTTTGTTTAATTTCTTCTTCTAGTAAAAGAGTTCCTATGCAATTTATCCTCTGATTCAGGTTGTGGCTGATATGTACATCTATTATCAGGCAGCACATCTCACTTGACGATATGTGTCAGAGGAAGATAGTTTCCTCATAAATGGTGCCTTGTTGGTATGACTTGTGAAGTTCAGACCTGTCTTCGGACAGTTGACTAAACAACAACAACATGCAATTGTGTCTGCGATCTGGAAGGAGATCTGTAGAGGCGGATGACGAAATAAGCTTGGAAAAGAAGTGCAGTACGAGTCCATGCAGAGTCTAGTTTGACCAAGATGATTTCAGCAGTACCCTCTAAAATTTGTTTCCAACTACAGCAGTGATCACTGGCATATTTAATTGAGCATTCGTGACGTTACGAACGGTACATTAGTTTCTTCTTCTGCATACGTGACATATCTAATGGTGAAATATGGAAAAATAGTGATAAACTAAACATTTTGTCCTCCAGTGTTTGACGGAAATCCTAGAATCTTCCATGTTCTCAAGCCCACTTCGCTTTCTGTTGAATGTTGTTTGGCTTGGATTTCCGACTTGTTTCTCGAATGCAAACCGGACGAATTATGTTTCGCTCCCTCAAGGTTGTAACAATTTTTATTACGCAAGTCAAAAATTGTTGTTTTGAAATATTATTACCCGAAGGCACAAAATAGTTTCCCGCCATTCCTCTGTGACGCACTGTTTCAAGTTCTGTTAATAGTGACCTTAAAATTTTGTGCCAGAATTAGTGTTTGAAACACACGGGCTCACTTCTATCAGGAATTTCGCAAATGCATTCTAAAATACCGTTTAACTGGGTTACATGGCAATGTCCTTACGGTTGTATTAATAATTAAATAATACTATTTAAGAAATTCTGTGTTTAAACAACATACAGGATAAAATTTATACTTCAGTTCTAGTAGCTATTTACATGCATGAAATTTGTAGCAATAGGAACTGGCCTTCCTGCCCTATTATCTCCTCGCTTAGTTGCCTCATGAGTGATGTCTTATTGATATCATTTCTGAGGTTCCAACCTGTCTTCGGACAGTTGACTTAGCTCTTTTCTGAAAACATTAATTTCTGTTAGGAATTGGACGTCTACTTAATATTAATTAATGGTCACGTGATTTCCCTTCTTTCTGCGACACTACGACAAAACCATTTGGAACGACAGTAGATAGCATGTCTGAGTAATTTTACCTTTTCAGTTAGGACAGAAGTGAAGATTGAATTTACAGTACGTAAGGTACTCTTTTATAGAGTAGGTACAGAATTATTTCAACATGAGTTACTAGTACGAAGGACGAAACTGGTAATTGGAATTAGGTACAATAGTCTATAGTGTGATAATATGCAAAAAAGAACCTAAACTTGTAACGAAATGAACGGCCACCATTTTCAAAGTTGTGTTATGATTATTTTTCAATTTAACTTCATTCTCTATATTGTAAGCCAATGTGCTGTACACAATATAATGTACAGCAGTGGCAAAATAACCGGACCGACCCTAGTAGCTGATTTCAGAGTCACAGATTCAAATTTTTGCTAGTCACAAAACACATCCATTTTGTATAATTAATTGTAACAATGAAATTTATTGCATTTGTTCGATTCTTACCGTCTTTTGTTTCCTTCAGTGCCTCAAACTTACAGACGAAAAAACTTTGAGAGTTTTATTTTCATCTGGCATCAATATTACATTTCTACCTCTATTCGGCAAAGATAACTGCATATTTTTACATTAAATAGCAGTACATACCTCTGGCTTTACTCTCCATATTGAAATTACCACAGTTTGACACAATACATAGCACAGGATTCTTTTGTATCAGCTACAAGGGTCGGTCCGGTTTTTTTTTTTTTTTTGCCACTACTGAACACTGCATAATGAATAGTCCAAATGGATAGCTCAGTTCGTGAGTAAAAACACTTACTGTTAATACAGTACTGTATTTTGATTAAACAAAAACCTAATGAAAATTATCAAACTCAAAATCGCGATATTTCCTAGTTTACGTAAATGGATGAACTACTTTTCTTCCCTCCTATACCTATTAAATTAATTTGTTTGTATTTTACGTCAGTATCATCGAACTCCAGTCGTGAAAAGAGGTAGCAAACGGTGTTTCCGGTTCTCAACCGTTAATCCAAAGGTATAGCGAGGTTCATATTAGAAATGTTAGTAAAAATAAAATGATGTCCCGGTAATTCAGGTGAGCTAATGTCGCAGTGACGTCAAAATGACAAATCACTTGTAAACGGAGGGAGTTGCGGCACAAATAAACTAGAACAAAGTTAAACAGATCGTAAATCTTAATAACATCTTGAATCGTGACTGGTCCAGATTTCATTTCTAGAGAACGGAAATATTGCCCAGTTAATGAGTAAGAGTAACACCTCACAGTCTATCGTACAACAATTGATTGTCATTCAGCGTTTTGGTAATTATACACGGAATTTAGGTAGTTTCTTTGTAATTAAGGAACAGATTCAAAACAAACAAGATTCGTTTGTGCGAGATCGTGCGTATTTGCTTGGTTTTCGCACAAAACCAATCCGCGTAAAGTGTAAAATTCCACATTCAGTATTCCCAACCTAACACACATAACAATTTCCCTCTTCTTATCGCTTTAAGTGACATATTGATTTTACTGCTTTAGGCTTTTAACATATTATTTTTAGAGACGTTCAATATAGTAATAATTATAAATTGGAAACTTACCACTGCAATTTTACCTAAATTGCACTGTTAATTATTATTGTTTTTAAGTATTTGCAAAAATTAAGTAAACTGTAAGTCATTACATAACCTTACCGTTTGTTTTAAGTTCGCATTTATAGACTGGGGGAAGACAGACGTATATCACGGCCTGCTGGAATATAGTAAACACAGAAAACATTTTTAAGCAACAATGTTGAAGATAGATATTTTTATTTTGCAAATTTGCTGTCATTGAACAGAAACCAAGATGGAGATTTCTTTGCAACTAATTAGAAATTCCTCTTTCAGGTATGTAATAAACTATCTTCGCACAAAATAATGTACGATACACGAGCGGTATGTTTTCTTTCAATTCTCGGAAATTAAAAAAGCTCAACTACGTTTCGCTTTTTCAAACTTTTCCTCGAACATGAAAACTTCAACATACCGCTCTTGTAACGCATATTACTATTTGTCCATCTCTCACTGAAACTGTAGCGCCGATCAAGGTACATATTGTGCAATATAATAAGGTGGGAAAGCAATTAGGTACGTTCATTATGCAACTCATTATGCTATTGGTAGCACAATGTTCGTTTGTCTTCAAGGACAAAACTGTGTAGCAAGAATGCAAGTCGGGATTCAAATAAACAGTTCATTAAATTCAGGGCTGCACATAAACACGTAATTGCTAATTAGGTGCTGCAGCAATCACCCAAAAAGTATGACAATTTCAAACACTGCCACTACCTTCGGCACAAACTGTCACACTTAACTATTCCGTCTATCCAGCTGTCTTGATAGATCGCTTGGAAGAGCGTAGATTGCGACAAAAGCGGATCAGAGTTCAAACCTCGTCGTAGGTGGCGTTGCATGTTGCATAACGTATGTGGTGGACGTGAGGACTTTAAGTCGTTCCACCAACACTCAACAATTCCCCTTATAATTATACAGGGTGTTAAAAAGATTATCCAATATTTTAGGAGGTGATAGTATGCATCAAAACAAGAAAAAAAGTCTAGGCCCTAATAAACATGGGTCCTACAAGACATACTTTCTGAGATCTGAACACTTCTTCATTAGGAGCTACTCAATGTGACGTCCATTTATGGCAAAGCTTTTCTCTGCCCTACAACACAGCAGGCTACCAGATAATCAAACCGTAGTTGACACCCTTGGCATGGAATACTCATACGTCGCAAGGAATACTGAAAACAAAGAAAACAAAAGCTTGGTTGCGGATATGAGCGGGGTTCAGCAGAGATGGTGTTGTGAATTTTCGTAATCAGCATGTGTAGGCTGATGAAAATTCCCATACAGTTAAAGAAATAAGGCATCAGCACCGATTCTCAAACAAAATATGGGCAAGCGTTCTTGGCGATAGATTAAGGGCCATACGTGCTACCACAGAGATTAACTGGGGCTCGTTATCAGGACTTTCTTATTAACGTATTGCCTACCTTGCGGGAATATGTGCCATGTCAGCAAAGACAACAGATGTGGTTCATGCATGATGGCTCACAGCACATTTTTTCCGCAATGAGCGTGAACACCTGACGCTGACATTTCAGGACCGCTTGATTGATTGGGGAGGCCTCACACCCCTTGGCCTGCTAGTTTCTCAAATCTAAATCCCCTAGACTTTTGGTTATCAAGAACAACCAGGTCAATTTCAAAGAGTGCGTGATCCTTATGCCGAAGGGCAGAGGAATGCACTGCCATGAATGGACGTCACATTGAGCACCTCCTATGAACAAGTGTACAGATCTCAGAAAGTATGTGTTGTAGGACCCATGTTTATTAGACATTATTTTCTTGTTTTGATGCATACTAGCACCTCCTAAAATATTGGATACTTTTTTAACACCCATGGCCTCATGGCCTTAACTCTACCAGAGTACATAAATAAATGAAACATTATACATATTAGCTCAGTCTCGAAAAATATGGCACCACTTGTGCCTCCGCAACGGCCACCAAGTCACTCAATTGAGTGCGCTCCTTGTATAATGGCTAATGATGTAAAAACTGTTTTAATCCGTTTAAATCCATTTACATCGGTTTTCATGCCTTCAAGGTGTTAGGTACAGCTTACAGCAGGAAACTTTTTGGAAATATTCAACATTTCCTTCCGCCATTACTGTATCTTGTACAATAATGAAAATTGGTATGTGTAAACTGCTGCTGCTGCTACTTTTATTTATTTTACTTGGTTATTTAACGACGCTGTATCAACTACGAGGTTATTTAGCGACGATGGGATTGGTGATAGCGAGATTATATTTGGCGAGATGAGGCCGAGGATTCGCCATAGATTACCTGACATTTGCCTTATAGTTGGGGAAGACCTCGGAAAAAACCCAAGCGGGAATCGAACCCTCGCCCGAACGCAATTCCGGATCTGCAGGCAAGCGCCTTAGCCGACTGAGCTACGCCGGTGATTATTATTACTATTATTATCTATTTGTATTCTCAATTTTATAATTAATATTTCTGTCAAGAATCTTTTTCATTTGATAATGAAACCAATTAATACAATAAAACGTTATAAAAAACATTTTAAACAGCATTCTGGTTTAAAAACAATAAAACCAGATCCTGTTTAAAATTTGGCGACATCACTGACAACGGCAGTTGACCCAATATCAACAGCAACATGTCGCACTTAGAGTAAGGCCACAAAGGGAAAACCACTAGAGGAGGGGGATTCGATCCGGTGCTGTGGATTGAACTTCGGAGTAGCTCAATGGTTAGAGCGCTTGGTACGTGGAAAAATTCAAATACGTGGGAGCAACAGTAACAAATATAAATGATACTGGGGAGGAAATTAAACACAGAATAAATATGGGAAATGTCTGTTATTATTAGGTTGAGAAGCTTTTATCATCCAGTCTGCTGTCAAAAAATCTGAAAGTTAGAATTTATAAAAGTTATATTACCGGTTGTTCTTTATGGTTGTGAAACTTGGACTCTCACTTTGAGAGAGGAACATAGGTTAAGGGTGTTTGAGAATGAAGTGCTTAGGAAAATATTTGGGGCTAAGAGGGATGAAGTTACAGGAGAATGGAGAAAGTTACACAACACAGAACTGCACGCATTGTATTCTTCACCTGACATAATTAGAAACATTAAATCCAGACGTTTGAGATGGGCAGAGCATGTAGCACGTATGGGCGAATCCAGAAATGCATATAGAGTGTTAGTTGGGAGGTCAGAGGGAAAAAGACCTTTGGGGAGGTCGAGATGTAGATGGGAGGATAATGTTAAAATGGATTTGAGGGAGGTGGGAAATGATGTGAGGGCGAACCTGCGGGTTCATTAAAAGCTATTTGTAAGTTATTATTATTATTATTATTATTATTATTATTATTATTATTATTATTATTATTAATTACAATTCTCACCATAGGCCTATAATACAATGGGTAATTTGTACAGCCAGAATGATTTTAAAACCCACATGCAATGGTTTCATTATGTGCCATAGGAGTAGCCTTATAAAACCAAACAAAACTTGTCCGGGTTTTCACTCGATACAGTGAGAGCAGCAAGAAAGTCGGAGCTGTGCCCGAGGAGGCGTGCCCGCCGGTTTCGCTGATTAGAAAGTCCTCTCGCTGCCCTGCCTGGGAGGGAATGTACGTATCATAAAGGGATGATGGCCGCAGCAAACAGGTTTGTGACGGTGGGACAGTGGATTTAGGTCATGTGGGACCCGCATTACATCAGTCAAAACAAATGGAACTGGCCCCGTCCTTTTTCCATTACCTTAAAAAATTCCCTGCAATACGCACAGCTAAGCAGCGTGAAATGAGATGATGGGTACCGGTAAAGCCTGGTTCACAATAAACCGGAAACAAACGACAACGAGAACGAGAACGGAAATATTGTTAACATAAATGTATTTAAATGTGAGCATTCACAATAATTAATTGTAACATCATTGTATAGAGCACATCTAGGTCAGAAAGCATGGGTAGACATAACGGCTCGGTTAGAAAAGCCAACGTACTATGGTAGGAACGATCATGATTTTAAAATCAAATGTAGGAAACAGAAAACGGATGTAGGTAAATTCTCATTTTTAAATAGAACTATAAATGATTGGAATGACCTACCTGCAGCGGACTTTGAGGACTGTCCTTCCTTAAGGAGATTCAAGAATAACTTAAAAAGTTGTGTATAAAGTGCAAATTAAAATTAAGGTGATATTTAAGATTTAATTTTTTAAGGTGACATGTATTTATTTAGTCTGACGAGTTACTCCCTTGGTTTGAATTGTAAATTATTTAAAAATAGCATGTAAGAGGGCCTTAGACTAGAAATGTTTATATATATTATTTTAATGTACCGAAGTACATATGATATTTCCATGCAGATATTCTGCGTCATCATACGATGAAAGAGTAATGGAACGGAGAAAAATTCTCTCCGGCGCTTATTCCGTCGGATCCCGGCCAACTAGTCACTCATATCGAGTGCACCTCAGCACATGTATGGACTTCGGTCCTGCGTTCATAGACATCTATGACGTAGTGCAGAGGGCGGCCACTAGAGGGAACCCAAGAGTTGGAGCTTAATCTGAGACGATTCTAACCGGCGTCGGAGTTGTATCCGGTGTGGCTTAGTGGATAAAGCATCAGCACGTAGAGCTGAAAACCCGGGTTCAAATCCCGGCACCGGAGAGAATTTTTCTCCGTTCCATTACTCTTTCATCGTAGAAATGTTTAGCTTAAATGTAGTTCTGTTTATAAGTAGGGGAATGTCGGGTAGGGCCGGACGGCGGGTATGTCCGGACACTTACAGTTTTCGTAAATGCCGTAAGATGGAAGCATGTTCTTGAGTGCGTTTAGAAGCCTCCGTCCAGGGTACTGAATACACATCAGTGTGTAGCTCTACCTCCTGGTGTTAAGTGTGTACGTCATTGTTCGTGATTTCCATTGTGTCTGCTCTCCGCCTCAGTATTATTCAAGACATCACTACTTTGAAATAAGGTAAGTGAAGTGCATCGGCCAACTTCTGTTGTGTTTATAGAAGTGTTAGGGAACTAATTATAGAAGTGCGCTTTAAAATTCAAGTAACTTTGGAAATGGCAGGAATTCTTTCGTTGGCGTGTGTATCGGGTAAGACCGGACAGTGCTTTGTCGGATAGCACCGGACACATAAATAAAATGCTTTTCTGTGTTACAGAGCTCACTGTTGGAGGAGATAATGCCGAAATCTGAAGAAAAACATAATAAAAAGGGATGTTGGACCGAAGAAAATATGAAGCATGCCATGAATGATGTACTAATGGGAAAAATTAGTATTAGAGAAGCAGTTAGGGTGTATGGCGTTCCGAAAAGTTCTCTGCATGACAGAATTAATAAAATAAAGAAAGGGAAGGAAGCTAATGTACCGCCTAAATTAGGCAGATTTGAACTTACTTTCTCCGATACATATGAAGAGGAACTATTAGCCCATATCAGACAGCTCGACGGCATGTTTATGCCACTAAGCAAGAAGGAATTCTTGAAATTGGCGTATGATCTAGCCGTGGAGTTGAGATTGCCACACAGGTTTAACAAGACAAAGAAACTTGCCGGCAAAGACTTTTATTATGGATTTCTGAAAAGGCATCTTGAAATAGCATTAAGAGTACCTGAATCCACTAGTATGATGAGAGCAGTGAGTTTTAACAAGCCCCAAGTAGACCTGTTCTTCAGCAAGCTTGTGGAATTGATGGAGAAACATTCATTTCCCCCTTCACGGATATTCAATGCGGATGAAACTGGTGTTTCTTCAGTGCATGATAACTGTAAAGCGATGTCCGTGAAAGGAAAAAGGCAAGCGAAAGTGTAGCTCAGCCAAACGGGTGCATGAATGGTGACATATTTCTTGGATGGCTGAAACACTTTGTAAAGCACGTGCGTCCAAGTAAAGATAGCCCTGTGATGAAGAAAATGAGAAAATGGATGAAGTGGTTTTCACAAAACCACATGTCGAAGAAAGTCAATCTTCAGTCAGCACTCCGTGCAATGATTCTGCGTCAATTGCGCCTCTCTTGAAGAAACTGTCCCCCAATCCCTGATGCAAGCAAACGAAGACTTGCTACGAGAAAACGAAAGGCAGAGAAGAGTCAAATTCTGACTGGAACCCCCTACAAAGAGTCGCTGGAAGAGAAACAGGTTCAAAAGAACAAAAAGGATGAGAAAAACGCCGGAAATACACAAAAACTCTAAATTTGGATCAATCTTCAACATCAGTTCAGGCTTCTGCTTCCAGGGTGACTTGTTGCATATTGTGTGGTGAGAGTTTTGAAGAAGACTGGATTCAGTGTGAAAAGTGCAAGGGCTGGGCGCATGAAAAGTGTTCAAACTTAGAAAATGCGACCTTTTATTATGAGTGTGACAAGTGTATCCAAGTGCAATAACTCTTTCTTTTCAATTCATACCGTCTGTTGTACTTTTTTTTTTTAACTTTTTGACTGTCCGGTACAACCCGCCAATACCCGAATCACTAGGCAAAATGTATATTTATAAATAGGCCTTTCCTCAGATTATTAATGTCTATTCATCAATAACAGTACACGTATATTGTTTTATGATTCTTGAATAGTGTTATTAAAGATTTTGTTCTTTTCTTTAACATAAAACCAAGTCAATATGAAAGAAAAACCTTAAGTGTCCGGACCTACCCGACTCTCCTATGCATAAGGGTGTAATTATTTGACTTATTTGAACTGTTGTATCAGTGAAGCGAAGTGAGTCAGTGAAGTTATGGTTTTACAGTGCAGTGATTAGTTCCGATCAGTGATAATTTATAGCGTCAAAGAAATGTGTTCTATAGTGCGAGTGAAATGTGTTATAGAGTGTCAGTGAAATGTGTCCTAAAGTGTCAGTGAAATGTGTTATAGTGTGTCAGTGAAATGTGTCCTAAAGTGTCAGTGAAATGCGTCATAGTGCCACTACAGTGTGTGAGATGAGAGTAAAGTGAAAGACTATTGAAACTTATGTAGGGCCTATACATATGTAGGTTGTATTGTAAAATTAGGTAATTTATGTTTTATTATTTATTGTAATTATTATGTTAAATTGTATTGTGTATTGTTTATATTGTAAATACCACTGCCACCGGGTGCTTGCCCACTTGCAGTGTAAATAAATACATACGTACATACAATGCTCACATTTAAATACATTTATTTTAACAATATTTCCGTCCTCTTTCTAGTTTCCGTTCCCGGTTTATTGTGAACCAGCCTTAACAGATTTCTGCATTCCAGGAGACAATTTTTAAATGGATACAATTTTATACTTCTGCGAAAGATTTGCATAGTTCTATGCACAGTTCTAGTCATATTACGAGTATGTCCAAAGGAATCTTTTAATGGGAAAAGGAGTACGTATCTAGTGAAATTTCGACGGGAAGTGATTCCACATCCCCCATATTCTCCCGATCTTCGTATGGAGCGTGACATTGTATCGGGCAGAACACAGAGAAGTGAAGAGAGGCGACCGGAAACATTTGAAATGTGGATATGGAGAAGAATGGAGCGTGTGAAATGGACAGACAAAATAATAAATAAACCTATTCTAGAAAGAGTGGGTGAAGAAAGAATAATGCTGAAACTGATCAGGAAGAGAAAGAGAAATTGACCGAGTCACTGGCTAAGAAGAAACTGCTTACTGAAGGATGCACTGGAAGGAATGGTAAACAGGAGAAAAGTTCGCCGCATGTAGCACGTATGGGCGAATCCAGAAATGCATATAGAGTGTTAGTTGGAAGACTGTAGGGAAAATACCTTTGAGGAGGCCGAGACGTAGATAGGAGGATAATATTAAAATGGATTTGAAGGAGGTGGGGTATGATGATAGAGACTGGATTAATCTTGTTCAGGATAGGGACCGATGGCGGACTTATGTGAGAGCTGCAATGAACCTCCGGGTTCTCTAAAAGCAATTTGTAAGTAGTAGTAGTAGTAGTAGTAGTAGTAGTAGTAGTAATAATAATAATAATAATAATAATAATAATAATAATAGTAATAATAGTAATAATAATAATTATTAATAATAATAGTAATAATAATAATATAATAATAATAATAATTATTATTAATAATATTATTAATAATAATAATAGTAATAATAATAATAAAGACTTTTGGGAAGCCGAAACATAGATGGGAGGATAATATTAAAATGTATTTGAGGGAGGTGGAATATGATGGTATGTACTGGATTAATCTTGCTCGGGGTAGGGACCGATGGTGGACTTATGTAAGAGCGGCAATGAACCTCCGGGTTCTCTAAAAGCAATTTGTAAGTAGTAGTAGTAGTAGTAGTAATAATAATAATAGATTATTAATAATAATAGTAATAATAATAGTAATAATAATAATAATAATAATAATAATAATAATTATTATTATTATTATTATTATTAATATTATTAACAATAATAATAGTAATAATAATAATAAAGACTTTTGGGGAAGCCGAAACATAGATGGGAGGATAATATTAAAATAGATTTGAGGAGGTGAAATATGATGGATGTACCGGTAATGGATTAATCTTGCTCAGGGTAGGGATCGATGGTGGGCTTATGTGAGGGGGCAATGAACCTCCGGGTTCCCTAAAAGCCATTTGTAAGTAATAATAATAATAATAATAATAATAATAATAATAATAATAATAATAATAATAATGAGATGGACAGGACATTAGCACATATGGATAAATCCAGAAATGCATATAGTGTGTTAGTTGGAGACCTGAGTGGAAAAGACCTTTGGGGAAGCCGAGACATAGATGGGAGGATAATATTAAAATGTATTTGAGGGAGGTGGAATATGATGATATGTACTGGATTAATCTTGCTAGGGGTAGGGACCGATGGTGGACTTATGTAAGAGCGGCAATGAACCTCCGGGTTCTCTAAAAGCCATTTGTAAGTAATAATAATAATAATAATAATAATAATAATAATAATAATAATAATAATAATAATAATAATAATAATAGTTGTAATAATACAAAGATTATAAAGATTTTTATTGCAAGCAAAAATTACATACAATACCGTAACATATTTTGCAATACTATTGTAATACTCGTATATGAATATTCTTCAAAATTCGAAATTGATTACCAATCTCATAGTCAAATAGCCTACTGTACATATTGCAATACGAGTATATTGTATAAATACAATGTAACTGGGTCACACCCGAAAAAGCAAGATGCTTGGGTCGGGTGTGACCAAGAATGAAAACTGGATGGAAAAAAAAATAATAATAATAATAAAATAACAATAATAATAATAATAATAATAATAATAATAATAATAATGATGATGATGATGATGATGATGCAAACTGTTGAAGGCACCACAACCTGCGACTCTTTATCAAACTACCGCGATTACTTTCTATGCGGCACATCTGTTTCGGTGGGAGGGCTAGTCCAACTTCGCGAAGTTTTTGCATCGAGTGAAGCTCGGCAAAGCCCATCCTCTCTCTCTCAAGAGTGACGTCACCAGCTGTCGTCACTGCCTGCAACCTTGACCTTACTTCGCGTCGCAATCTAACAAGTGAAGGTCAAACCCTTAAAAAATTACAAGTTATGAACGAATCCCATTGTGGGAAGGGAATACAGACATTAAAGGTTAACTTTCAATGTCTCTGTTCTAATATGCTTAGATTGACTGGCCGCTCTGTGTTCTGGACGCTGATGGATGGAGATTTAAATGACATAGGAAATGTGCGCATTACATAACGAGTCTGGCACGATACGGTCGCTGAAATGTGATTTACTTGCGACAACCAACTTCATTCAGATTCTACCGTCAGTCTGGAACCCGAAAGGAACTGAGTGGGGCATTCAAAATGTCTCTCTTGCGCCTGTAATCAATTTTACAACAGTACACATCCTGGAACGGTCACTTACTTTAATATAGTACCTCCTAGACGCCCGGCTATAGAAATAGAAAGTCCACTGTACATTACTTGAAAACAATGGACACCATTCTCATCTCCAACTCAAATCCTACTACTTTCTGAAGGCTGCAACCCCGCACAACTGCATGATACAGTAACAGGAACCTCCAAGTTCCGGCTTGTAACCCACAAAAATAGTAGTAATATTTATTTACGTAACTGGGACAGAAAGTGATACTTTTGCGTACGAGTGAGACGTTTATGGTCGAGACATTAGCCGAGGTCGGAATTTCGAAACAAGTGCGTCAAAGACACTTTCATACTAGTTACGTATAACATTTTTTGGCACAAATACATGGAAATTATATGTGATTTAATTAATGTTGTTGGATTTAATCGATTAATCGATCAATTTCTGTTGTAAGATTAATCGATCAAAAATATTTAATCGAACAATCGAGTCCTTTACAATTAATCGGTTATAGTTGATATTAATTATTATTTTGTTAATCCAACCTCATACTAAAAATTTCGACAATATTTCTCTCTCGGAAATTGCTTACTTAAAAGGACAATAGTACTGTTACTTTCTACTATTAAACCAGGTAGCGTAGGGAAAATCTTTGCACAAACACTTCAGAAAGAGATGGAGATATGAGGACAGTGACCTAGTCTACCTCTATTGAAAGTTGAAACACAATGCAAAACCCTTATTAAGTTTTATGGTTTAAAATATGGTTTTCCAAGAAAACTTCCACCTTGTTATCAGCTCTCTTCCTAAAGTCTGTGTGATGTATCTTGTCTCACTGTGAAAAGAGAGAGAAAGGAGATATGTCTTACTTCGTCTGTATTGTTATGGCGATGGGGGAGTGGAGCGATGCTGTCCATCCATCCAGTGGCGGAAGGGACTAGTTAATATTCTGTACCACAAAATAAAATAACAAAATGTCTATCTTGGTACTGTGTAGTTCCGTCACTGAGTTTGTCTTTCAAGAAACTGAGTTCCGGTAGCCTGTACAATAACAAGGTTTTGAAAGGAATACTGAAAATTTACAACCCTCCTATAATCTCCACCCTCATTTGAAGGGACTTGGTTTTATTACTGAGACAACATAAACCTTACCAGGTATAGCATATGAAATACATACTTTTCTGTGATTCGTCCCTCTCATCTCTTATAAAATAGCCATGTCTACACTGTGTGCAAGTGAGAGCGTAACTACCTTATTCTCTTCTTATCTAAAATTGGTAATTCGATTACAATAGGGGCCAGTCTTCTGTTTCGACCGCTGTACTTTTGCAGTTGCAGTTTCTGTACTGAGCTTGTGTGTTTAGTTTGATAAAGAAAAAAAAAATCAGTTTTCTGTAGTTTGTGAAAAGTGTAAACTCTATTATGTCATAAGAGAATTTGAGAGGTAAACTCGGTGAAACGTTTGGATTTAAATTGAACGATCGTGGAGAAGTGCTTGACAGAAAAAAAGTTTTTTTTTTTCGTGTTTAGTGATGCAGGAAACATTGTTAATAAACGTACACCGGCTATGTTCACGACGCGCTGTAGACTGTTTAGTCTTCGCTCTTCGCTCTTCGCTCTTTAGTGCCTCAGGGGTACGTTGTGCTACTCAGAACGCCACATGAGAATGTAGACACTTATGCGCATGTGCGAAGCTGAAATTACTGCTCTGATTGACTATTTTTACGCGGGGAAGTGCTGTAGTCAGCACGTCACAGCTTGGAGATTGCAAAAGTAAAGCGTAACGAAAGAATGCTTGTTTGTGGAAGAACTCTGAATTATGTACAATGTATTTGGTAATTCAAGTGTCCGACTGCTGCTGCCATCTACTTGTTTTTTGGGGTTCCTGAATCAGTCAGCAAGCGACAGAAAATGGAATCCCAGAAAATTGAAGCCAAGGAAGTATATGACCGTATAATTCAGGAAACTGCTCATCGTTTCCAGACGCAGCAAATTTTTTTGGTAATTTTTCGCATAATTTTCCTGAAAGCGAACTTGAAGTTGCTGTCAACAGCTATACTGTACTGAACAAAGGAGTGTTGAAGACACAACTTCGAGTTCTATACGGAAGATTCGACTTCCGAAATATAGATGGAGCTGTTCAATTGTTACAATACATAGGCTCCAACAATTATTCATAGGATCCATTCTGTGAAGTTTCGAAGTTGTTAAATATTTTAGCTACAACACCAATGACCACTGCTGAGCCAAAAAGTCTTTTTTTTTTTTTTTTGCTTGAAACGCAAAAAAAACATAAGGAACACGATGTCCCAGGATCGCCTCTTGCAATACGGTCAATAGAAAAGAGTATGATGTCCAAGATGGAGGGGTTTAACACCAGTGTATTTGCCAAGTTCTGCAGTAGGAAGGAACGTCGTATGGACTTCATATTTCGTCACTAGGCGAGTCTCAAATTAAGATAAATATACACCTTGATTACACAACTTTTAACACTGTATCATTTCGGAATACGTATGGTAAGACTTTCCTGTGTTAAATTTCAAAGTACCTCGTTTACATGTTTCGACCTATTTATGGGTCATCTTCAGAACTGGTCGTTGTTGGTCTTGGCGCCACTTGTTCTGTTTCCTGTGAGGGTATGTTCCTATGGTATAGTGTAGAGTCAAAGAGTGTGTGTTTTGAAGTTGAGTTGTGTGTTGAGAATTTCTTTGGGGTGTGTTTTTGTGTGTCTGTATATTTCATATTGTTCTAGTGTGTTTAGTTTCTGGCTTTTTGGTTGGATGTGTAGTATTTCCATGTCTGTGTTGATGTCTCTGTGGGTGTGGTTAGCATTTGTGATGTGTTCTGCATATGTGGAGGTGTTTTGTAGTTTTGTTATGGCTGTGATGTGTTCTTTGTAACGTGTTTGAAACGATCTGCCTGTCTCTCCTATGTAGAAGTTGTTGCAGGTGTTACATTTGAGATTGTATTCGCCTGTGTGGTTGTATTTGTTTGTTTGTGTGTTGAGATGTTTTTCTAGAATGTTATTTGTTCTGTATGCGATGTTGTAATTTAATTTCTTGAATGAGGTTGCAATTTTGTGTGTGTTCTTGTTTTCGTATGTTAATGTGATATATTTTTTGTGTTCTTGTGTTTTGTGTTGTATTCTTATGTTTTTGTGACCAACAACGACCAGTTATGAAGATGACCCATAAATAGGTCGAAACATGTAAACGAGGTACGTTGAAATTCAACACAGGAAAGTCTTACCATACATATTCCCTAACATAAATACATATAAATGTATACGGTCTTACTAATAAAAACTCTATATACAAATGTTTAACTGTCTTATACTTATACAATGAGTAGCTCGTTTATATGCCGTGTGTAAATTCCTTATTAATAATCACTACATACGTCGTGTATAACAGTATAACTCTTACACAGCTACGTCATAGTTTCGTAATTACTTCGTTACGAAAGGTAATAGAATATCTGAGGTTCTCTATTGGATCCGGTAGAGCGCTCTAGTGTGGCGTGTTAAATATAGATAGTACAACCACAGTCTAATATATACAGTCGCGCAACTTCAACACTCTTTTTGCCAACATTCACGACACTAGCGCTCAAGCGGCAGGCAAGGCACTCGTCATTGGGTTGATACAGCCAGCACGTGTTTTGAAGGTATGCGAGATGTTATAATAACATTTTAATCATGCGTCGGAATAAAGAAAATGTGTGCAATGACGAAAATTGCAGTAACAACAAGTTTAAATCTCCGAATTTGTCGTTCTTCAGATTCCCTAAAGACCAAGAGAAAATCATAACTCAGTCATAATCAATAATCCACGCTTTAGGTAGCCTACGTATTGTGTTCTATAAAACATTTATTAGTTATCAGTTACCTATTTGTATGTCAGGAAGGAGAGTTTAAATAAAAAAAAAAGTAAATACCCGTTACATTATATTATTGTTTTGCAGAGATCATGTGTAAATGTGTAACCATTCCGATTTTTGATAATGTATCTACAGTTTTTAATGCAAGTAATTCCATAATTTTTGTATTCGTGTTTTTTCTTTATATTTTTCAAAAGTTGAATGTTATATTGCATTCAAGTAGGGATTATGGTGTTAATTTTTTCAAGAATTCATGGCGTATTATAATCCTTTTGTAAAATATTCACTTCTTGAATAAATCCAGACTGTGTCGATAAATTTCTGATGTGTTGGTGTAGATTCATGTGGCAGACGTATTAAGTTCTCAAGAAATAAAAGAGCCTTTTTAAATTTAATATAAAAAGCAATCTTTTCTGTAATAATTTGCATGACTGTTATTGGTGTTGATTCTACATTACCAGTGATTATTTGAGCCGTTCAGAGCAGAAGTGGTATAAGTCAAAATTAGGTAATGAGGTTTAAAGTAAAAATTCTGTAAAATACAGCGCAAAGTAGCAATTAATATATCCTTCGTGCTATTCACTGACTACTAATAGTTTAAATAAATTCAATATTAACTGCTACATTGCGCTATATTTTACAGAATGTTTACTATGACTTACACCACTTCTGCTCTGAAAATAAAATTAGGCCTACATTTTCTGAGTTAATTGAAGTTAGAATTTTTTCAACAAAGTTGTGTATTCATTTGTTCTCACCTACGTCATAATAACAGTAAGTGCATGTAAATTTCGTATTATATAGGTAGGGTAAGTTAAAATAAAGCTTATGTGTGAAAACTGGAAACGTAATGTAAAATGCGGTAAACTTTCCATAAAAATTTAAACTATAATATCAGCATTATTAGCGACTCAAAATAATAATAATAAAAAAGAAAAATAATGAACTTCATAAATCAATGTCAAATTAAGGTTTAAATCTTCCCCTTTTTTATTTTTTAAGTTTACCTCAGCGGCCGAGTTTACCCCAATTTGCGGTATGGAAAATAGTTAATTTCTCAGGAAATAGGGAGAGGAGTTCACCACGCGATGTACCCTACGAGATATGCCCTACAATTTTGACTCTTCTCACAGGAAATATAGAGTTCCAATGGTTTATAAATATATTTAGGAATGAATTGAATTAACCGTCCACGTACGAACAATTATATTATTTCAAACCATGATACGTGATCAGGGCCATGATTTAGTTGTAAGGAGCAGAAAGAATTACGTTTATTCCCAGCTTCTGATACTTGTAGATTACCTGCGTGCGAAATTCTTCCAGGATTCTAAAGTAGAATTAGTAAGAACCATATACACTTATTGTATAGCATAAAAATATAAAATAAATTACGCAAAACCCGTTTTCTGATGTGTTATCATACGTAGTGTGCACACTTTTAACTTGCCTGCCGCTAGAGGGCTACTGTCGCGCCAGCTGTCAAATGTTGGCATATTTTATACGTATGAGTTGCGTGACTGTATCTATTAGACTGTGGTACAACTGGCTCTAATCGATTACCACACTACATTTTGGTCAAAGAGTACAAGCTACAGCAATATTATTCTAATTATTCTGTGGTCTTTGCTTTGTTCTTCTGTGGTTACCAGGCAACCATCATCATAAAATGACAGTCGATATGGAACAGCTGTTAGAGGGGAGGCCATTTTTTCGCTATATACAATGCTTAAACAAGGGGTTTCGTGTATATAACTACTGCAAAGCAATTCCCATTGTATAGTTACAGCCTGTTTATACATCCATCACTTATTCACTGTTTATTAGTAACGTTTTCTGTCTCAACTCTGCATAAGTCTAGTATAAAAACTATATACAGTTTATTAGTAAGACTGATACAGTAGGCCGATATCGAGATTGTAGCACACTCATTATTTTGACCACCAGCCAACGGTATTGATTTGTGTGAGGAAGATCGATGTACGGTGAAAGTTTAAAAAATATATCTAGGACAACAAAATATAGCACCTAAGTAGAAACATCAAAGAACCTTCAATTAGAAGATATTCAAGATGGATCGTACTACTCCGGGTGTGACGAGCCCAGTTTAAAACCCGTGCAACAGGAAGACCATTGTTGAGATACCCCGCATATTTGGCAATCCCATTTATCCCTCGAGACGCAAGGACATAATTTAGGAGGCTGTGCTCGCAGACCAAGGCCGACGGAATGGCTGGGAGGGGAGCAGCAGGCTGATGAGATGTGACAGTTGCCGGCCGAGCTGCGCTGACTCATCGCCTGCCTCATTCACTTCTGTATGAAAAGATGAAAATCAGGCAGCGGCCGACCGGCCAGACGTTGTTCTCATTTTAACGGGTTTGAACCGCCTTGTCTCCTGCGTAACAAGTACAAGCGATGATAATAATAATAATAATAATAATAATAATAATTAGGGAGCGGATTCTTATGTTCTAAAAAAATTTAAATATAATTATTTTTATGTGCTAAAAAGTACGAAAATATTTGCTAAAAATAAAAGGATACATATTTTTTAAATATGACACAAATATCTTACTTAGCTTGAAAAAAACAATGTTGCTAGGTACTCACCAATCACACTTGAGTGCTAGTAATTGGCCGAGAATTGCAGTGAACAACAAAGGTCATCTCCAAATTCTCCATCACAAATGCATGCCGAATATCTCTGAACAACGACTTATACTGTGAAAACGATCTTTCCACATCACAGGACGTCAGACGTGCATATTTAAAGAGACGAATGTCACAAACACAAACATTGTCAATTTCACCTACAGGCACACCCTCCAATACTTGAGCAACTTTACACATTTTTTTATATCCACTGTTTTTCCCAAACACATTCTGGAATTTGTCCCTTCGTACTTGTACTTCTGAACCTGGTAGCGAGTCTAGTTTAATTTCCACGGTACGCAACTCCCTGTTTCAGACAACAAGTTTTTGGATGTTTCGAGTTTTTATGGTGTCACACAAAAAGCTTAGATTTGCTCATAGGAAAGCCAAATCGTTTTTTAAACAACTATCTTTCAGTATATCTTGATGGATATTGATTGAAGAAGCCCGATAACAGGGAGTCACAAGATATATTGCCTTACTTGACAGACATGAGCGAGAGGCGAGAGATTTGTTTAAATTAAATAATGTTCATACCCGAGCTCTTATCTGTCGTGTTTCACAAACAAAGCGTGGAATGAAATCATCTTCAGCAACAATAAACAGTCCTGATTATGTGTTGCAAGATCTCTCTTCCTTGTCCATGTTAATTTATTCTCTGATAATAACACTGATATGCTGCCTAGCAGTTCTCAGAACTTGAGGCGATATTATTACAAAAATGGATCACGGATACACCACACAGCGCTTAGAAACACGAAGCAACCGAGAATTCTTAAAAAGATAACGTACTTCTGAGTGATATAATTGATTTAGTTTTAAAATACTTAAAAGTTCTTGTAAAAAAATTATTTAAGTAAAAAAAAAAAACTCCAAGATTTATGTATTTATAATACATTTTCTGAAAATATGTATTTACATAATAATAATAATAATAATAATAATAATGATTTATTTTAGCTGGCAGAGTTAAGGCCGTAAGGCCTTCTCTTCCACACAACCAGCAAAAAGTGTATATACATATGCATGAACTTACAAAGAATTCAACAATTTGATTTAGATGAGAGTTACATGTATACAAGAGTTATTTACGAATTAAACAACAAAATACTATGAACTATTAATTAAACACTGAAATAAACTGGGTAGCAGAATTAAACTAAAATACATAGAATGTTAATATATTTCAAATTATATTAGATAATAGAAAGAGATTATTATGAGACAATTTTGAAAATGCAGCACAATCAGGATGATGTCTAAAGAAAAAAAGCAACAGTGTAGTCAGTAATATTTTAAATCAGTATGATTGGAGTGAAATGCTAATAAGGTTATCTTTTAAGCTGTTCTTAAAGGTGTTTGTTGTCTTGCAGCCCCTAATACTTTGTGACAAGGAATTCCATTGACGCGAGGTGGATATTGTAAAAGATGAGGAATAACAAGATGTTCTATGAAGAGGTATATTTAGCGTGCCACAGATAAGTGATCTGGTATTTACGTCGTGGTTAGAGTATAGATAAGAGAAACGAGAGAAATGTCTTTGTGAAAATATGTGTTTTTATGTGAAATAAAATTCGGGTTTTAAACTTGAAACTTCATGTTCGGAAAGTTTAACTTTGTTAATTGTGTTTTATCATAAGCAAAAAGAATATTTAATTACATAGAAATCCGCTCCTTAATAATAATACTACTAATAAAATTTTTATGTTGTTCTTACTTACTTACAAATGGCTTTTAGACAACCTGAAGGTTCACTGCCACCCCCACATAAGCCCGCCATCGATCCCTATCCAGTGCAAGATTAATCCAGACTCTATTATCATATCCCAACTCTCTGAAATTAATTTTAGTACAGTAAAACCTTGCTAAAACGTACCCTCTATAAAAAGGAAACCTGCTCTAACGAAAAATAAATTTGGGAACGGAATGATTCCCTATGAAAAATAATACTTTAAAACGGAAAACTGCCTAACGCGAAAACGGAATCATTTTTGGGCACCATTTATGTAAAAAAAAAAAACTGACTAAAACGGATAATTTTAAGCGTATCTGTAACTAAATTCTATCAAACCATTTTTAATTTTGCGATAATACTGTACGGAGCACGGCATAACTTTTCGTGTGACTGTACATGCAATGATCTGGAAGACTTTCGCTCTTCTTTGGCGGGCGTTGGGGATGAAGCTTCTCTAACCATGTCACTATTCTGTGCTTATTGTCAACAACCTGGGCAGCTTACTGACCTCCTGTACCTTTACTTCTTCCAACACTCTTGTATTTTCTTTCATTTATTCTCAGTTTTGTGCTAACAAGCCAATATAGTGATAAAGGACAGTGCGAGTAGAATAAAACTGTGAATAATTGTAGTGTAGCGTCAGTTTAGTTTCACATTTCCATTTATTTATTCAGAGTTTTGTGTTAATATGCCAATAAAGTGTTAAATAACAGTGCGAATAAAGTAAAACAGTGATTTAATAAAAAGCCTAGGGGCAGTATTCATAGCCATTCTTAGCGCGGGCTTCAGGTGGATGATCAGCGAACTAACGTTTTTCGTATTCATAAACCAGTGTTAACGATATGGTATGATATGAATCCTGTACAAGTAACCGGTCGATAGCCGGGGCTAGTTTAGCACGCTCGTAGCGCGGGCTTTCGAAATGTCTATGAATAGCACCCTCAATGACCAGTTCTATCATGGAAGCGTGGGTTCATAATTTTAATGGAGCAATGAAATGTCAAGGTCATAAGGTCGTACTGTTTTAGACTATGCTACCTGCCATCCAAGGATTGATTTGGTCTAACGTGAAGTTAATCTATTTTCCATCAAGCAAACACAACTTCAGTTACACAACCGATGGATCAGAGCGCAATTTATACTTTCAATTGATACAGGACACGGAGAAAATTCTACAACGGTCCTTTAAAAAAAAGTCGCGGCACTTTAAAAGAAATGTGGGGGTCAACAATCTAGGGCGCAGAGGGAGGGAGGGAGGGAGGGAGGGGGGAGAGAGAGAGACTGCAATTACGTAAGTTAATAATTATGAAAATAAAATTCACTTTGCATGTGCTGTAGTAACTTTTATTTCAAATTATTTCTTCATTGTGTTCTTCCTACAGCGAGCATATTGCAGTAGTCTATTCTTCGTTTTGCCAAAACTCAACCCTTTGTAAAACGAAAACCTGTGAAAAGGGGGAAAAAAAACTTCTGAAACGATCGCGTTTCGTTTTAGGGAGGTTTTATTGTAGGCTATTATCCCATCTACGTCTCGGCCTTCCCAAAGACATTTTTCCTTCCGGTCTCCCAATTAACACCCTATATGCATTTCTGGATTCGCCCATACGTGCTACATGCCCTGTCTAGCACAAACGTCTGAATTTATGTTATATTGTTTTTACGAAACTAAATTTCAATGCCTATTTTAGCAGCTGAAGTTTCATTCCTGGTCTACGATATGGAGATGTTTCGTAGGAAGTTACTCTACTCCCTGTACGATCGGTGACCACAAATATTTGAACGCCTAGAAATGGTGCACGAAGTTCACGAGGACGCAATGAGTCTAACGGATGCGATCATACTTTCAACAACCGTCATTATTAAAGATATTTCTATAATAGATGCAGATGGTAATCCGTACTTCCTGAAAATAAAACCAGCACAAATAGCAAAATATTGTGGACGGTTCCCTACACTGTACGTTATTAGGCCTACTAAAAAAATGCGGCATAACTCAAGCTCCATGGGGACCTCCAACCCTAGCCTACACTGCTGACTGAACTGTAGCCAGGCCGTCATCAATATTAATGCCGCTTTAGACAAAAATAAATTTTCCGCCCCTACTCCAATCATTTCAATTATCGTCCTCAACACTGATTGCCCTGAGAAGGATTCTCCTCGTCCTTCCATGTCACTCGGCCAATTGTCGTGACATTACCCGACATGCGTCATGGCCAGAAATGGCCAGTTTCGCAACGCAGACAGACATACTTACCCCTAACGCTGTGGACTGCTTTTGGAATAAACTGTAACAACCACTTCCAAAGGGATTTTGACATTCAAAAATTGTAAATCTCCGCCACAATCAATGATATGAAGTGATAACAAGAAAGGTTGTAAAAATTATAGAAAAGCTGAGAAACATCTGCTGTATAAAAAAGATACAAGGTAAGCAGATTTTTCAGCCTACCCAGTATTTACATCTCAGCATCGCCAATGAAATTAATAATTTAGTAATAATTATATTTATTACATTAACAATAGTTCTAACAGTAGTAATGAAAGTAGTACAAATACTGTTATTTTAATAGCGAAAGTGGCACCAAAGACAAGCAAAGACAATGCAGTGTAAGAAGTAAAAAGCACGAAATGAAGGTGTAGATTGAAATCCTCTCTGCCTCTTATATGGACCGTCTGTGCTTAGTACCAAATGTACCCCCAGCTTTCTAGTCCGGGATTGGACTTGGCACAAGAGATAGGAATGAATGAAATACATCACCAAGTGCAATGGCAAATATCAGCTGTGAGTTTCGCCAAACAAGTGTAACCTAATTATTTAATCTGCTGTATTTTTTTCTCAATAATATGAATGCCCTCTCATTCCCCCTCGTGATATATTCCACGCGGAAAAGGAGGCCAGGTTCCATGACGTCACAGATTTCAAAGTGTCACATCCAGGTCATGCCAGTTGACATACAAAATTCATCTTATCTGTCCCCTCCATGCTATGTAAGCAGTACTTTTTCTCATAGAGCCTTGATTTGAAACTCGTGTTTGGAGTGAGAATTGTTTCTGTTTGTGTGAATTGTCTCTAAATTTTGTTATTGTTGTTTTTAATTTTCGATGGGTATTGTTACAAAACTAACATCGTGTTCAGAAACAGAATTCATTAACATAGGAAATATGTATCGTCCCTATTCGAAGAACAACATATCTAAGATGATAATTTTAATATCGTCGACCGTAGTGTGGTCCACAATTAACACGATGAAGATAGCGATGATGTTGAGAATGATGACAACATAATAGTTATGAGAAAAATGACGAGGATGAAAAATAGAGTTGATGACGTGAGTAAGAGTGATGGCTGATGAAAATGACCAGAGTAAGAATGGTAAGGTCTATGATCAAAATAAGGGTGATGAATATAAGGCCCATGAATATAGGTGAGACGAAAATAACGGTGATAACGAATACAATAGCGATGACGAATACTATGCCGGTGACAAATACTAGAGGGTGACGAAAATTAAGTACGGTGACGAAAAACAAGGACGGTGACAAAAAACAAGGACGGCGACAAAAAACAAGGACGGCGACAAAAAACAAGGACGGCGACGAAAAACAAGGACGGCGACGAAAAACAAGGACGGCGACGAAAAACAAGGACGGCGACGAAAAACAAGGACGGCGACGAAAAACAAGGACGGCGACGAAAAACAAGGACGGTGACGAAAAACAAGGACATGACGAAAACAGGGTTGATGGCAAAAAAGGGCGGTGACGAAAATAAAGGCGATGGAAAAACAAGGGTGATGATGACAATAAAGGTGATGGCGAAAATATGATCGTGAGAACGATAAAAGTGATAATATAATTATGAATATAACGATAATAATGGTGAGAAAACCATAATGATGAGAATAACGGTAATTATAATAACAATAACTATATTTATGTTAGTTACAACGATAATTTTATTATAAGAATAGCAACGATGAATTTGAGAACGATAATTATAAGAATAGCGATAATTATGAGAGTAACAAGATAATGATGTGAATAATGATGATAATAACGATATTATGGAAATAACAATGATGAGAACGATAATAAGAACAGCGATAATTTATTATGAGGATAACAACGATGATAATAATAAGGATATTTAGGCCTATAAGAGCGATAATAATAAGAACAATAACTATAATAATGCGGATCACAGCAATAATAATAATATGAAAATAAGTCTGATTATAATGTTATGTTTTATTTAACGACGTTCGCAACTGCAGAGTTTATATCAGCGTCGCCGGATGTGCCGGAATTTTGTCCCGCAGGAGTTCTTTTACATGCCAGTAAATCTACTGACATGAGCCTGTCGCATTTAAGCACACTTAAACGCCATCGACTTAGCCCGGGATCGAACTCGCAACCTTGGGCGTAGAAGGCTAGCGCTATACCAACTCGCCAACCAGGTCGACTGAGAAAATAAGTCTGATGATCATGACAATAATTATAACAAAAAAGAATGTCGAAGAAATTTGAGAATGAAGAAAATAATAAGATTGGAGATTAGGATGACTATTTCGTTTGAATTCCAACCAATCACAGTCATACACCGCCATAATTTCTGCAGCTAGATTTATGACTATCAATTTATCGCATGGTTGTTCTTTTGTTCAGTCAGTGTCGCGAACTGTTGTCACATAAATCGACCCATTGTACTAAATAAAGTGCGAAATCCTACTTCCACATCTTCATCTTCATCTTCTAATTCCATGTCCATTGTATCTAAAGATAATGACACTTCTTCATAACAATTGTTCATTTAATTAATGTATTATTCAGGTTATTTATAATTATTATATTACAAAATGTTTAAATTAAATTATGATTTCAGCAGATAATGAAAACGTATTTCTGTTATAATAACAAGAGAAAATTGCAGTACTTGTAATTAACATTTTAAAACCTGTATTTCGCTTTTCTCAATTGGCATTACTGAATAACATTAAATTTCTTTATTGCAGTAATCGTTATTCATCTATTTCGACTCCACATTGTCTTAATAGGTTAAGTATTCATGAATATACAGTTATTAACATTTTGTGAGCGAATTTTAGGGATATATTATGTACATTTCTATTTTATTCACGAAATAGTCCTTAATGTCACTCTAGGTCTGAGAATTCCCAAACAAATCCATTCGCTTCGCTCGGGGATTTATCGGCAAACATCAGACCTCTTGTGACATTACTATATATAAATATGGCAACGATGAGAACAGCGAGGATGAAAATGAAAAAAGACTATGGATTATAATCACAGTCTAGTATATACAGTCACGAAGCTTGAGTTGTTGAGGTTGCTAGGAACAGTCGACTGTGCCGGTAGTATTTCGCATTGTCTGTAATGAGGCGATAGTGGCGATCCAAGTGGTTAGCAACTATCCATGGATGCATATTTATTACGTATTGAGCTTCGTGACTGTATATACTAGACCAGTGATGTCAAAGCAAGCGCATTTTTCTGACCTTGACGTCGTGCGCGGGCATTAAGCGCTAGGTATGCTAGGAGGAATAAGCAGCCTGTTGGATTAAGTAAACAGTGGTGTACAAACTTCAAACGGAAAGTGAAATTTTATGTCATTTTTACATGGCTTCTTTCGTTATTTTCTATATTGTCTGTAAAACAAAAGTACTAACACCTATTTCTTAGCCTAATATTGCAGTTGTGTTTTAAACGTTAATAACATAATAAAGAGTAAAGAAGAAATATTCACACAAATTCCATAATAACTACAACTATATACTGTACTAAGTGAATTAAACACATCATTCATAAAGAAAGTGTTATCCCAAAGAAAGACACTGGATATGACATGATAAGTTGAAATTGATAATGATGGTATCTTTAGCCTTATAAAAGTAATCAAAACAATATTATAGTACAAAGCAAAGTTGTCTAGGTATATGTTTTAACTGTAACTAATATTACATAATGATGACAGAGAGATGGAACGGAGAAAAATTCTCTCCGGCGCCGGGATTTGAACCCGGGTTTTCAGCTCTCCGTGCTGATGCTTTAACCACTAAGCCACACCGGATACAATCTCGACGCCGTTTAGAATCGTCTCAGTTAAGCTCCATCTCTTGGGTTCCCTCTGGTGGCCGCCCTCTGCACTACGTCATAGATGTTATGCACGCAGGACCGAAGTCCATACATGTGTAAAGGTGCACTCAGATGTGTGACTGGTTGGCCGGGGTAAAACTTTGGGCGCCGTCTTTAAATCACAAAGTGATTTATTACGCATATCATATTTATTTTGATGTACTGAAGTACATATGATATTTCCATGCAGATACTGCTTCATCAGATGATGACAGAGAAAATTCTCTCCGTTCCATCTCTCTGTCATCATCTGATGAAGCAGAATATCTGCATGGAAATATCATATTCTTCGGTACATCAAAATAAATATAATATTACATAATAAAACTTTGATCGCATTATGCTTTTAGATGATACTGGTGCGCAACTTTCTGTTATCAGAATATTAAATTATCTGGAAATCTGCTGAAGCTATAGAGCTGACGTTTTACCAACACATAGGCACATATCTTTTGTTTGAGATGTAACAGTATTTGCTTTGTTAATTCATTTCCTTACAAATATTTTCCATGCGAATATTTTCAAACTTTTAATAGGCCTACACTATCTTCAGTAATACGTATTTACGATATATTAGATTTACGAAAACATTGTTTTAGTACCTGTAAGGCTACTAAACAAACATATCTGAAAATTTCACTTTTCTGTAAAATAGTTGAGAAAATATTCCTTTTGAATAAAAAAAGCAAACTCGTGAAAAATGAACATTAAAATTAAAACTTACATTCTTATAATGCACTTATATTTCTCAGACAAATCTAAAAATTAACATGGATACAGTTTTAATAAGTTCTCTTCCCTTTATCCATTGAATCAGTGCTGGCCATCCCTGTATATAGCTCGACCAAGCGGCATATACTACCGGTTTCGTCTGTCTCTTTCCTTTCCTGTAAAGCGCTCAGGCTTTCCTGGGCTCTAAAGCGCGCGCTTGCTCCTATGGACATCAGTTGGCATCACTGTACTAGACTGTGTTATAATGGAGTTGAAGTAAATAATATAGTAATAAGAAATGTTTCATAACGTGTATAAGGAATGATATCATGGAAGATCCTGATTACCAGGCATCGAGACTTTGGACCCGATACAATAAGTTTACTGTGCATGCACTATAGGCTGTTGACTCGCTGCAGGTAGATAGAGATGTGTTGAGGTAACAACGTTGCTATTTAGAGTAGAGTACAGTAGTATGGGGAAACACACATATGTACATTCTGAAAGTAAATATATATTACACAATGATAATGTCAAAAGAATGTGAAAAGCATTTATTCTCCTGTCTTTTATAAGCATTTGTGTTTAATTATACACAGTGTTAATGGTGGAAATAAGCATGTAGCAATTTTAATTTCTTAATTTATCCTATTGGTCGTCTTTAGGAAGTGCAGTTACAGTACCGAATTGCAATGTACCTACTACAAGATACATTCTCAGTGTCTCAAACGTAAATCTTTTTCGGTTATCTGCCAAAGTTTGTACTGTAGAAAGCTGCGCTCTACGTCGCATGACGTGATAGGAGCAAAACGAAAAAACCTAACATCACTGCAGTCTCCAAGAGACAGTCCTTTATTCTCGGGTGACTCTATGTCCACTAATTTGCTGTTTATGTTACACATTGTTCCATATCCGTTATTTTTACACAAAATTCATTTCCACTTCTGTTTTACACGTTCAGTAACCGGTGTATTTGATGTCTCATTAATTCTCTGCATCATTTTCTAAATTAATTTGAGGGCTTCCGGCATCTCTTGCTCTGACTTTTCTAACCATGTAATAGTTTCAGACACAGTTTGAAAATAGGTTTGTATGAAAACCAAATTATTCGTCAGAACCTTCAAATCCAGAGCGTTTTCCTTTGCGTATTTGTTGGCGTTCATTCTACAGTACCCCCACCCACTGTATGCTTTACCACTATACTCAGTACGCCGTTATGCGGATTTCCCACTGGACTGCTCTATTGGGTCCGAAGTCTCGAAGCCTGCTGATTACCTTCTCTGTGATGAAAGCATGAAAGAAAAAAACTACAGTACATCGTTTTGAGCAATACCACACAAAAACATTAGCAGAAGCATACACGGTAGGCTATACACAAAAGGAATTTATTTATTTTTTTAATTTGTTGAATTAACCAAAATCGGATGCGTGGTGGTGGCATATTCTTCGTGTGCAGTATGAACTGCACTATGTAAATATGGAATCTGTTCCGCCGCGAAGCAGGAATGTGTGTTCATCACTCAAGTGTGAGTGACACTTGGTTTATTTAACGACGCTCCCCAACAACAGCAATGTTATCCAATGTCACGTCAAGTTTGAGAACAGCCGCAGATGGCGATAAGGCTGCCACTGCAATGAAGAGATCGTCATTGAATGAAGATTTTTTAGACGCCGAGACTTAAATTTATAACTTATTACGACAGTGTCTACAGGACGGGCTATTCCATCTCAAATCGACCGAAATTTCGTAGACAACTGTGATATAATGCTTTGTGCAAAGTTTGAGGCAACAGAACTTAATAGTGTTTAAATTAATAATATTTAAATTTATCGTATTTTCATAAAATCAGCAACTTTAAACTGTTGTGGCTCCGAAACCCTTTCACCCAATGATCAAAATCATGGTTTATTTTGATGCTGAGAAGTTAAAGTTTATATTTTTCTTACTTTTTATAGAAATTGAGAAATTTAGATTATTCTTCATTAAGACGCCTTTGGCCACGAAAAAATATTTTTAAAATATATGGTTAGATTCCGCATTGAAAGTACAAATAAACACATATTTTTTACTGGTGCACCGTTGATAAGAAAGTATTGAAAATATCAAATAAAGAAAATAAATAGAACACGCTTGAACTAACCAGCTGACTGTGAGGCGGGAGCTACCCTAGGCAAGCAAGGCCAGGAGACATAAACACGTGATGTGTCGTTTAGCAGTCATGGCTGTGCTAGCTTTACCACAGGTTTTCATAAACACAAGAGTAAAATGACGCCCAACGCTCGGCTATCTTCATCTCTCGGCCAGTTCGTGCGGTACTGGGCCGTTAAAGTCTAGGCGTGTGAAAATAATTTATTTAATACCCTCGAAACTTATTGCCGAGCCACTAAGCAAACAATGCCGAATCCCTCTTAATAATGCAAGGTTTTTTCTCAATTTTTTTTACATTTTTACAAATGGCCAAAAAGCCTAAAAGCAAGTAAAATCAAATTATCTGTCTCTCTATGTGCAATAAAAATAAAGATTACTTCTTAACATAGCCTACCAAATGTCAGCTTCAAAATAAGCTCTCGTTCAATGTTCTGCAGTAAATGGTTCCGGAGTTCTGAGCGCTGAAAGAGGCTTGTTTTTTCTAAAATACGCTAAATTTGTCGCTCAATAATACGAAAACCGTTTGACTTTCGATAGTATATTTTTTAAAATGCACTCCCCTCAGCACCTCGTATAAGTAGGGAAAAATCAGAGTATAAAAAAATGCGAGGTTTTTTACTGATCGATTTCATATGTAATAGCCCGTACATATATTCGAAAATTAAGGCTGTGTTCAATTTCTGTTGTAACGGTGCCCGTGATTCTCAACGGGGAATTTCAAATTACACCAAGTCTCCAAGAAAGAATCTCTGCAGTAATTCGCGACATATTAGAAGACTACCTGAGTGTGTGAAACAAAAGGATTATTAAAACTAGTTGTAGGACTTGCTGCTAAGCGATTCCGTGGAATTGCCTACTACATGGAGGACTGTCCTTCAAAATAAATTGACCGGAAATTCAAGACATTGTTTCCATGGAAATATATAAATCGAAAGCCTTGCAGTCTCAATCCAGATCTTGCTACAGAACAGTTCATTTCTATGAATAGACGTTGCTGTACCGAGTGATACATGCCATAAAATGTTACGTCGTTCAGTGTCGAAAGGGACGACTGAGTGGCATGCATACGTTAAAAGTAAGATACAATAATATATAATATTTTATTTTTTTATTTTAGTAGGTTATTTTACGACGCTTTATCAACATCTTTGGTTATTTAGCGTCTGAATAAGATGAAGGTGATAATGCCGGTGAAATGAGTCCAGGATCCAGCACCGATAGTTACCCAGCATTTTCTCGTATTGGGCTGAGGGAAAACCCCGGAAAAAACCTCAACCAGGTAACTTGCCCCGACCGGGAATCGAACCCGGGCCACCTGGTTTCGCGGTCAGACGCGCTAATCGTTACTTCATAGTTGTGGAATATGTAATATTAAATACATGAAATACACATACGTACATACATACATATACGTGAAAAACTTTCTCCTTCTTTATGCTAGAAAAGCGCCATTAAACATCATAACTAATAAGTGGTGCAAACCGCAAACCAGAATAAGTGTTAGGCCTATATCAGAAATGTCTACATTGTCACAACTGTTCTGTCTATCGTCGTAGCTTATTAAAATATTCTTTACGATGCAAATTACAGAACATTCGGAATGTTATTAGAACACTGGAGGACATTTTCAGTGACATATTGTTAGTTCTTCATTTATTTGCCGTAAGCGTTCCACAAATTCGAGGGATGCATACATGTGCTTATATAGGCTATATTGTGAAAAAAGTTCTTCCGATGTAGGGACCATTTTGTGAAGAAATTACAAGCAAATGAAGTCAAATATATTTATAAATACGATGTCATTTCAGGAAATGTCACCCCTCGTAACCAGAGGGACTCGAAATCGACAAAACAAGCCCTTCAGGTATGCAACACACTGCACATAGTAACAATCTATTTTGGCATACAAGGGAAGAGAAAGACGACGAAGAAGAGAAACAGGAGGCAGATGAAAATGAGAAAAAGAGACAGTTGAAGAGGAGAAAGAGAGAAGATTTAAGATGACAAAAAGTGAAAGTTGAAGATGAGGAAAAAAAAGAAAGATAAAGAGGAGAAAGAAAAGGGAGATGAAGAGGAGGAAAAGGGAGATGAAGAGGAGGAAAAGGGAGATGAAGAGGAGGAAAAGGGAGATGAAGAGGAGGAAAAGGGAGATGAAGAGGAGAAAAAAGAAAAGGGAGATGAAGAGGAGGAAAAGGGAGATGAAGAGGAGAAAAAAGAAAAGGGAGATGAGGGGGAAAAGGGAGATTAAGGAGGAAAAGGGAGATTAAGGAGGAAAAGGGAGATTAAGGAGGAAAAGGGAGATGAAGGAGGAAAAGGCAGATGGAGGAAAAGGCAGATGAAGGAGGAAAAGGGAAATGAAGAGGAGAAAGAAAAGGTATATGAAGAGGAGAAAGAAAAGGTATATGAAGAGGAGAAAAAGAAAAGGGAGATGAAGGAGAAAAAGAAAAGTGAGATGAAGAGGAGAAAGAAAATGAGATGAAGAGGAGAAAAAAGAAAAGGGAGATGAGGGGGAAAAGGGAGATGAAGAGGAGAAAAAGGAAAGGGACTTGAAGAGGAGAAAGAAAAGGAGATGAAAAGGAGATGAAGAGGAAAAGGGAGATGAAGAGGAGAAAAAGGAGATGAAAGGGGAGATCAAGATGAAAAAGAGATGAAGAGGAGAAAAAAGGGAGATGAGAAAAAAGAGGAGAAAAGAAAAGGAGAGATGAAGAGGAGAAAAAGGGAGATGAAGAGGAGGAAAAGGGAGATGAAGAGGAGGAAAAGGGAGATGAAGAGGAGAAAAAGGGAGATGAAGAGGAGAAAAAAGGGAGATGAAGAGGAGAAAAAGGGAGATGAAGGAAAAAAGGGAGATGAAGAGTTGAAAAAAGGGAGATGAGAAGAGGAGGAAAAGGGAAGAAGAGAAAAAAGGGACTGAGGGGGAAAAGGGAGAAGAAGAAGAGGAAAAGGGAGATTAAGAGGAGAAAGAAAAGGTATATGAAGACGAGAAAAAGAAAAGGGAGATGAAGGAGAAAAAGAAAAGGGAGATGAAGAGGAGGAAAAGGAGATGAAGAGGAGAAGAAAGAAAAGGGAGATGAGGGGGAAAGGGGAGATGAAGAGGAGAAAAAGGGAGATGAAGAGGAGAAAAAGAAAAGGGAGTTGAAGAGGAGAAAAGGAGAGATGAAAAAAGAAAAGGAGGAAAAAGGGAGATGAGATGAAGAAAAAGAGGAGAAAAAGGGAGATGAAGAGATGAGGGGAAAAGAGAGAAAAAGAAAAAGGGAGATGAAAAGAAAAGGGAGATGGAGAGGAGAAAAGGGAAGATGGAGAAAGAGAAGGTAGATGAGAAAGAAAAGGGAGATGAAGAGGAGAAAAAAAGCAAGATGAAGAGGAGAAAAAAGAAAAGGATGATCAAGAGGAGAAAGAAAAAGAGATGAAGAGAAAAAAGAAAAAGGAGATGGAAAGGAGAAAAAAGAAAAGGAGATGAAGAGGAGAAAAAGAAACGGGAGATGAAGAGGAGAAAAAAAGAAAAGGAGATGAAGAGGATGAGAAAAAGAAAAAGGAGATGGAAAGGAGAAAAAAGAAAGGAGGAGAGAAAAGAAAAAATGAAGAGGAGAAAAAATAAAAGGGAGATGAAGAGAAAGAAAAGGGAAACGAAGAGAAAAAGGATGAAGACGTTGAGATGAAAGTGAGAAACATTAAGAAAAAAGGACAAAGGTGAAGAGGAAAAGGAAAAGCAAGATAAAGAAAAGAAAATAGTGAGAGATGAAGTGGAGAAGGAATATGAGAAAGAAGAGGAATAAAAGATCAAGGCGAGGACAAGAAAAAATGAGATGAGTAAGGAAAGGAAGGAAAAGAAAGAAGTGGGAGGATGTTAAGAAGAAAAGAAAAAGCGAGGAGGAATAAGTAATGTAAATATTTTCCAACACAAAGAAACACAGGGCTGTAATAAGACGCGATGTAGATGATGCAATTGGAGCACTTGCTCGCGATGTCGCCCTGTGTTTACACGCTGCGGCGTCGAGGTCGAAGCCCGAGTGATGGCCTGTAATCTATACTTGGCCAGCAACGAACTGCGCAGACCTCTCCGATATAAATGATTTTGCTCATAGTTGGCAACAGTTATAAAATACTTGTTTATATCTGTTAATCCACGTGCCTTCTGCCACCAGAGTGTCCCAAGGCAAAACGAAGCACCCGTCTTCGCAGACACGGGTCTTCCATTTATCCGGCTTTTCGATCCATAGAGCCTGCAGCGTGTGACATCCACTTCCACAGATGCGCTTTCAGAAGAGAAGTCTTACATCTTGTCTGCACTGTTCACCGGGCCGCTTGGATAGGAGACCAGCGCAGTGTTGCCAACACATAAATTGTATCCCCGTCAGTATAACACCTGGAAATCCGTCAGAATCCGTCAAAATTAAAAAAATAATAATAAGACCCAATATATACAAGCAAATTTTAACACAACTTACTTATCAATTCTGATTAAAATAATCAATCATCAACATCTAATTTGATTACGAGGAAATCTGAAACAGGGGATTTTTAAACATAGTACGGAACAGGCAGGGCTGTTCAAATAGAAAGTAAAATCTCCCAAAAATTAAACAATTAAAAATGAAAGAAGCTATAGTCGCGACGCTGTTATTCCCGGCGTGACTCCTCCTCTTTGCTTACGTCTTAGGAACTGCAGGCTCTATAAAGTCTAAGTAGGTAGTATCGTTCGCCATTTTTGTTCTTTCGTTGCCGAGCTACCATACGAGGAATCTATTTGCCACACCGTTAAACATTATCATGTCGTAGCTCCTATGATAATAAATCAAACGCACTGTAATTCAGCAAATAATTGAGCGGCAAATAATGTCTTCGTGTGCTTTCTGCGAACGCCAACGAAAGAGCCAAAATGGCGGGCGATTATATTAACTATTTATCGAGCCTTAAGAAATGAATAACGTCTTCCTCAGCGAATCACAAGACGCACACGTTTAAATGTAGCCGACCTGCAACGCGATTGGCTGCCGGAAATTAGAGCGACGGAACTATAATAATGTCAAAAGACGATGTAAATCGTAATTCCCGCCAGAAAACCCGTCACCCGTCAAAGCCATTTTTTTCCCGTCCGCTACGTTGAAATTCCGTCAATTTTGACAGAATTTCCGTCCAGTTGGCAACACTGGACCAGCGCAAGGATAAACCGGCGTTTTAAGCTCTGTACCAGGCATGTCAGAAATCAGACACTGAAAGTGCAGTGTATGTGCGCGGAACGCAGGTCTGTGCAGATTGCGTCGTTCACGTGTTGCCCTTACCAGTTCTTAGCGGGAGGGATGTACAAGAATCTATTCTGCACTTCTAGTGTTCAATTAAATTGACATTTGGACATTATATACACACTTAGCAGAAGGAAAAAACACAATTATTGTCAGTGTCTATATTTGACAATAATTGGAACACAAGAAACAATAGACTTACTCAGTTACAATTGACAAAGCAGTCGTTTGTAAAGAATCATTTATTTACATGATTTGTATACAGTATTTGAAGAAAATATAAATATTGCAGTAATTTCGAAACAACAAAAAACGAACACAGTATTTCATTTTACATAGTAGGTACTGATTATTTCAAAGTAATACTCTTTCATTGTTTCTCAAGCATTATTGAGACCATTGGCGTACAAATGTTAAAGAAAATATTTTACTCCCAATTACATGTAATAAGACATTGCGAGGCTTTTACACTGGAATCATTTCCTTGCTGTATATTCCATAATTCATTCCCTCAAACACTTAACCAATGTTTTACCTCTCAGCCTTAAAAAGAACCTGATCCAAACTTTAGTGATGCCCCACTTCGATTATTGCGATTCACGAATCTAAATACTGATCTTGCCCATAGACTACAGCGTGTTCACAATATCTGCGTTCGTTTCGTTTGTAACATTAGAAAATTCGATCATGTAACACCGTCACTAGAATTGTTGTCTTGGAGTCCACTTAAAGAAAGAAGATTCTTCAACTCTCTCTTATTACTATTTAAAATCATCCACACCTCCACACCCTCTTACCTAGCATCTCGTTTTGTTTACCTTTCACTACCTCGAACCCGGAACATGTACCTTCTCTCTATTCCTCTGCACAGAACATCCTTCTACTCATCATCTTTCAGCATATCTATTCCACGCCTCTGGAATTCTCTCCTGACCACGTCAGAGACTGTCGGACAATATCAAAATTCAAATTTAAATTAAAAATCACATTCTAGTTCGTGGAATTGTTTGTTGAACACATGTCAGGTTGCGCAACTTCACCTTAACCCATGACATATAGTAAATATTGTAACTATGCTGTTGTAAAATTGAAAATTAATATGTAATTATTATTATTATTATTATTATTATTATTATTATTATTATTATTATTATTATTATTACTATTGCTAGTACTACTACTACTACTACTACTACTACTACTACTACTACTATTATTATTATTATTATTATTATTATTATTGTCAGTTATCAATATCATCATTGCTATCTCTGTTTTCTTTCTTTTCGTTGTATTAGCTCGATGAGAGCACTATAATGTACTTTTGACTCTGTTAACCCTCTATAGGGCTTTAACATAATTTGTATCATTTTCATCAGTGTTTGTATTTCTTTTTGTATTTATATGTGCTATCTGGTAGGATGGAAGAGAAGGCCTTATGGCCTTAATCCTGTCAGATTAAATAAATTATTATTAATTATTATTAATATAAATTCACATTATTATAAATAAATTGGATAAATTAAGCTTGATTTTAAATTTATATATATATATATATATATATATATATATATATATATATATATAGTTTATTTGGAAAACGTTGAGAGCAAGTATCAGCAAGTTGGGACCGTTACTGAATTGAGTTAAAAGAGTACTTCACAAGCTGTGAAGCGAGGACATTTTCTTGATGCCAGGTTTAAAGATTTATTAACGTAAGCATATTAAGATAATATTGTAACGTGAGATGGAAAATTCGCCATTATGTATTATTTTTCCAGAAAAATTTTCCGCCTTACAAATAGTTGCTTTCTTCCTTCCCTTACAACCTCAAGACCCTCACATGTATTCCTCACTCAAATATTCTCAACACTTACCAGCTTAGCTATCAAATAAAAGTTGTAAGTCTTCTAACCATTGATGGCTGTGTTAGTACAGACTCCAAAACAACATCATTGTCATGTTTGTCTTGCCGTGAGAGTACTAATTAAGAAATAAGAGCTGGCGAATATCATATTTTGAGAACTTTATTAATCTGATTTAAATTCTCACATCACTATTAGGTCCACATGATATGATGAAAGCCTTTCATTTTAAAATAATTACTGTTGGCTAAGGAAAACATCATAACAGTTACGTTAAATGATTCGTGATTTCTCTTCTTCGTTATATCTGTGGACTCCTCACTTTATTTTCCATAACGCATTCACAATCACAGCTCAATGATCACCCGTACTGATCTGTGTTACTGAAACAAAAGCTGTTCTGCTACTGCAGGTAATGTACAGCCCTGACGCGTTCCCCTCCAAGCCGATTCACTCCCTCCAGGTAGGGGAATAGGAACTGCACATCGCACAGAGACAAGTGCACAATGTGCGCGACTGCACAATGTGCAGGGATTTGACATGCCTGTAACTGTACAGTCCGCAACAGAGAGGCGCCACCGTCTCTGGTTGATCTCTCTCTGTGGTCGTCTTCTACAACGACCCAGTATTCGAAGCATTAGCGACGTTTCTTGGCGACCGAATTGTGTCTGTTTTGATTCTGTAAATTTATTTCACAGTAAGAATGAAAACAAGCTATTTGGATCCAAGAGATATGTGTTGGCAAGCAAACGTACAAAATTGCATATTGGAGAGATTTAAAATTCCCGAACACTGCTGAGATTAATCGAAGACATTCGTAAGTAGGGCTTACAACGCGAATAATAGATGCGAACAAACAAGTTTCAGTGTTCTCATTATCAAGGCTTGGTCAACGAGCGAATCATAACTTACTCCAATGTTTCTTTCACTTCATCACTAAATACAGTATACAGACGTGGACAAATTCTGCAGTGCTTGGGAAAAGTGACATAAGTCAGTTTCTACAAACCTTTTTTGATAATTTATTGACAACTTACACTGGTTTATGTCGATTTGATTTTTTTTTCTGTATGAATTATTGTAATGGAAGAAATACTTACGTATTTTTTTTCCAAGCGAGCAGATGTTCCGTAAGTTGTCAATAAATTATCAAAAAAGGTTTGTGGAAACTGACTTGTGTCACTTTTCCCAAGCACTGCAGAATTATTAGACTAAATTAATTATCTGTGCAACAAAGCTGTATTTATCAGCAGAAATAATGAACAAAAATGTATTTTGCACAGAAAAAAAGAACAGAAAATTGAGTCTGGAGGTTACTAATATTTTGTGAACATTCCCTTATTCTTTATTAACACGTTGATTTTGTCAGGGATGCTGGACACCAAAGTCTGACACTTTCTTTGAACATCAGCATCATTTACAGCGTATTCCGAATCTCACCGGTCCGGTGGCATCAATGACGTCACGTTGCAACGAAAATAAGGAACAAAACTGCTGGAAGAATCGATGCTGTCATGGCGACTGTGTATGTGGTTATCTGTGCTACGCTAGCAAAATTTTGCGAAATTTCCGTACTGCCATCTCGTTCAAATAAAAGAGAACATAAACAACTTATTTCTTGAACCGGTAGTAATAACTGGTCCGTTGACATGTTCGCTCATAAGCCATTAACATATTGTTTTTACGTTGTGCTCATTACAAACAATACAGCAGAACTAAAGCAGAACACACCGCCATGACACAACAGTGCACGATGTCATTCGTCTGCTAATTCCCGCCCTATACAAGAACCAATCAGATTCACTGATGGAGACTGCCACCACCTCTGCAAGTTGATGGCACCGGTGCGACACCGGTGGAGCATCAATGATGTCATCGGTGGAATTCGGAATACCATGATGCCATCGGATTGCTCACCGGTGAGATTCGGAATACGCTCTTAGCCAGATATCAGGCAGTGCTTAAATGAGTTCATATTTTGTGGTAAGCCTCTTTTTGCTCACTTTCTTCTTCAGTATAGATCACAGATTTTCAATTTCGTTCATATCCGGTCTTCTTGCAGGCCAAGGGAGACCAGACTGTTGAATATCTTCTACAGTATATAATTAAAACACCAGCAGTACCAACACAGCCAGACAAAATATACTCAACAATTGGAAAAATATACTAGAAGATGTAAACAATCATATTTACAACAACAGAGACTCTGTGATTATACTGATATGACGAATTATATTATGTTTCCAAGAAAAACGTTTTAGTATAATAATTTGTCCACGTCTGTAATGTTGTCTATGCAGACTCAATTCCTGGTAAACCAACTATCGCTCTAGCTTGATCACACTGAATATTTTGTACACTGTAGCTGCTGCATATGACACATGAACTATTTCTTATTTTCTTTCTTCATTCTCCCCGTCTTTCTCCGTTAATTTCTTTTCTTTTTTAATTTCTCTTTTGTTTCTTAATTTCTTCATTTCTTTTTGTTTTTTCCTCTTTTGATCTTTCCTTTCTTTCTACATTTATTGAGTGCTCTATTGTTTTCTCCTTTCTATTCTCAATTCTTTCTCCAGTTTTTCATTTCTCTACTTCTTATTTTATTTTTCGATGCTTCCTTTCTTTCCACGTTTCTTTTTCTTGGTGTTTCCTTTCCTTCTCCATTTCATGATTGCTGTATTTCTTTTTTTCTTTTTTGAGAATTGCATCAGATGATTATGAGGATGCAATCCCCAAAACATGTATGATAGATAAAGAAGTTCGACAAGCATACGTGTTCTTACAACTGTCATACTGCCTTTAAGTTTTATGTATTTTATAAAATTTTAATGACAACTGTTGGAAAATTGATCAAATTGTGTATTTTATCGTGAAATGTTATTGTAAATTTTCAAACAATTACTTTAACATAATGGTCTGGAAAATGTTACGCATCATTTTCTTCACACATGCTGAACAGACCACAGTTCTACTACAAAAATGCTTAATTTTGAACATTTTTTTTAAATTTGTAACCAGCAAATAGTGTGTATTATAATAAAAGAGAAAAACTGAAAAAAACTGTAATAGTATATTTTCGAACAATTACTTCAACAAGGAAGGATATTTTTTTTGTCCACTTAGACATATTTTCGTATTTTAGTAAAACGATCAGTGAAAACGATTAAACAATAACACAATAAGATGGAAAGAGTCATAACTGACAAATAATATTGTGCCGCCATGTTGGAAGACCTCGTCGCGTCGGGGAAGTTGCGCGCGCGTCTAGTGCGAGGGGAGGTGCGGCGTGATGCGGAGCAGGGGGGAACATTGGGAAGTTTCGCAAAGCCACGCGAGCCGATTGTTGTAGAAACATCGGGACGCAGTACATTCGAGAATGTGTGATCTAATAAATAGAAGGGGCAAGTGATCCGCAGAGTTTAGTTCAGTTGAGCCAGTGTAGTTAGACAGTCAGCTGCGAGAAAGCTAGTTAGCGGAGACGTATCCAGTGGAAGTCTTGGGTTCGACGTGCAGTGAACTTGAGTGAGTACTGTGGCAGCGTCCAGCCGAGGGCAACACGTCCGCAAGTCTTGGGTTCGAAGTGCAGTGGGCTGTTATCTGGAAGTCTTGGGTTCGACGTACCGTGAACTTGAGTGAGTGAGCTAGAAGAACTAGCCAAGGCGAACAAACTGTGACCTGAGAACTGACAGTTTTGTTTTGTAAATGGTGCTTTGTGAATATTAGTTGAGATTAGGAGTACATTGTTCTTCTCAATAATCCATGTGAATAGTCACTGTCGTTCTGCGGAGTGCAATAACGACTGTGTTGCAGTGTTGAGTGGAATACCCATTGTTGACGGATGTGTGGCTGTTGTGGAAATAAAAACCAGATTATTGTTGAATTAAAAGTCACAATATTTTCATATTCTTAATAAATCAATTATGTATTTAAAATATCAATTTTGGAGAAGATGGGCAGAAAGTACCCCCACCCCGTTGGTATTGAGAGTGTCAAACAATCTCTGATACGTGGCTATCCATAATGTCATACAGAAGCTGCAAAAACCTAAATAATATAAACAAGATGAAAATGATAGAAAAATTGTAATTAAAGATGATAAAATAAACATGAATCATTTTAAAAGGTACAATTTACTGAAAGAACAATGTTGGCAAACAAGGAAACAAATGCAAGGGAAGAGATAAAAAATAAGCAAATGGAAGGGAGGTGATGAAAACAAATGCTAGGAAGGTCATAAAAATTGTAGGATAAGCAGCCATGATTGGTTGAAACATGTTTCGTACCGTTTTATTGGTCAAAAGTAGTGTGACGTAGTAAAAGTGTAATAATAATAATAATAATAATCCGTGGCGCTACAGCCCGTGAAGGACCTAGACCGACCAGCCGGCTGCTGGCCTCACGCCCACATGCCGAAGCAGAGGTGGACGATCATCCAACCAGAATGGAGGTATCGTGAAGTGTAATAGTCACATTAAATATTTTATGCTCGACCATGCCGAAATGTAGTAATTATACACCTGGTAGAAGACCTTTAATGCATGTCATTAAAGTACACCTACTCATTAAAGGTCAGGTCTTTCAGCCAATGACGACTCACGTTACAACTGTTCAGCCAATGGCAGGTCAGCTTTCTACCGTTATAAAATCGCAAGTATCGATTATTCTCGGATATGCAATCGAAAGAGAATCATCGAAAAGTCACGGAGGGTGGAAATCCAATACTTTCGCAGAAGGTTATGTTCTGTTACTATAATAATTAGCGTTAATTGTAAATAATATTGAAATAAATTCAATTTTTCATCTCGTTTTTCAATGTCTAATTTTATTTCAATGTTATCTCTGTAGGTTCTTATGGCCTAGCAAGGTCAATGTGGACATCTGTTCCTCGGAAAAAATCAATACTTTCGCGTCTGCGCACATCTCACAACATACGGGACATTGCTAAAAAATTAATAATTTCAAGTTAGAAATATGGTCGAGCATAAAAAGTCGTATGAAACTCGCCTATAATGGTAATTAAGAAGCTCGTATGAAAATTATGAAACTCGGTTGCGCTCGTTTCATAAATATCCATACTCATTTCTTAATTACCTTCATTATAGGCTCGTTGCATAATGTACTATTATAAATACTGAAACTTTTATATATTTATGTTCAACATGATGTGTATATTTATAAATTCAAAACAAATGTATGTTAATAAGGTGTTTTCTGTTCAGTAAATCATCTCGCAACCTCCCTCTCAGCTCTTTACACGACCCCCACTTTGGGAAACACTGCAATAGAGGACGCATGTCTTTATTTTATTTATATTTTCGCGAATGGCCTCAAAGATGAGGTAAAGTATTTGGTCAAAACCATCCGAACATCTGCCCATCCACAGTCACGGTGTAACACCGTTTCGCCACTCTTTGCTGCCATAACAGCAGTTACCCAATTCTCGCAGAATCTTCGACACTGACACTACTTCTGTGAGTAATATTCCTAAATTAAGCTTGTGTTACGACTGTGCATTCCAACGTCAGTCTCAAAATAATCAAGAGATTATCAATCACTGCGAATGAGTCTGATCGAATTTTCAGAGTACTTTGAACAATTCTAATCTTGTAACACGAGTTCCTGAAACAAACCAATCTGTTCATCTGAATCCTTCTCCAAGCAGTAATTTTTACTCATCGTCTAGACATCTGAAGCCTCTCCTTTCTATTCCTGTCCATCACACCCGTCTGGATTTAACACTGCTAACTGTATTTGGCGACAGATAAAAACTGTTGATCCAAACGTTCTTTAGCTCCCTTCATTCCTCTGTCAATTCGTCCCTCTTCGGTTCAAATATTTTCCTACGTAAAGCCGTCTTTATACAAACATGATTGGAAAAAGGGTTTCGGCAGTGACTGTCAAACAATTGTTACTGACTTGTCATCACATCTCTGTACCCGACTACGCGATTGCCGCCCACGTCTCGAATTCTCGGAACAGTCTCAAAATACTAGCGTCTGAAGCTTGTGTGTTGATATTCCAGGGCCCTACTTCGCGACTGTAGACGTAAATTTTGATTATACTGGCGCCAAGATTCGAACGTTTGTCATTATTCATCCAACTGTCAATCAAAGAATTCCTAATTTACAATAAAACCATCATCGCCATCATAAAATAATGATGGCACTCAGTACCCTTTGTTCTGATAAACATTAATCAAACAAGTTGACAATCACCCGAGGCAAACTCAAAGGAATATTGACAGACTATCTGTATTTCAGACTTCCTTTGTTAAAAAAAGAACGAGTCTTTGTTCTATGTCAGACGTCTCAATAGGGCCTCCTCGGAGCACTTCCTCCTCTCTCTCTTTTTTAATGTAAGAGTGGAACAAGATGCGGGAGCAGTTCGTGTATCTCCGGATGACGTCATTGACTGCGACGTTTGAATAGACATCTCCAACCAATACGATGTAACGGTCAGTCTTTGTGTTCATCTCCGAGGAAGGAACGTCCTTATTACCGCAGATATATGAAGAAATAAAAGATTTCATAGGGAAAGTGAAATTGTGGGAGTCGCAAGTTTCAGTGGGTAACTGTTACCACTTCTTTAATCTAAAATTTTTACCTAATTTGAATCAAGACCAGTGTAACAAATAATTACGTAACATGTGTGGTTCTTCATGCTTCAGATTTCTTCGTTTTACTTATTGATATACTCGAAAATAAAATTATTATTATTATTATTATTATTATTATTATTATTATTATTATTATTATTATTATAGTGAATTACTGTAGGCCTCGAGAAAAGAATTTGAGACCAGATTTAAAATTTGAATAGTTCTAATTTAAAATAATTGTCTGTGAATTCCTAAGATGTTTTAGTTATTTTTAATTATTGAAATCTTTATGAATCATATTATTTAACTATTATTGTAATGAATATGTTAATATTGGCATATCATAATAATACGTACTTTAACAACCAACAAGTGTAATAATTTAATTATTATTGTTATTTAACTGAATTTAATTGTATTAAATATAGTATAAACTTAAAAAGAAAAGAGATACCGGTACCAAAAAATTTTACTAGAAATGAAGTATTGTTGTATTTTGTTTAGTCAACTGTCCGAAGACAGGTCTCAACCTCTCAAATGATACCAACAAGGCATCACTTATGAGGCAACTAGGCCAGAGATAATTGATAGGGTAGCCAATAATAATAATAATAATAATGATTATTATTATTATTATTATTATTATTATTATTATTATTATTATTGTAAATTACTTCAGAAATTCCTTCCGAAGACAACCGTTCTATTGTGACAGTACAACACAAAAGTGCAGCTGTGTAGCATTTCTCCCGCGACAGCTACAACTTAGCTCGCTCATGCATGTAACAGGAATCAACGATCGGCTATCTTCGGGTACTGCGCTATCTCTTCAGCTGGCTACGCTTGCTCTCTGTAACAACTTATATGCGTTGACCTTGAGACGCCTGTTCTATGTTATGCAGAACTGAAGTCAGTCTTTTCTGACAACCTCAGATTCGAAATCACTTAGTAAAAATTGTTTGCTATTAATATAAAATCTTTTCATACTACACATAGTGCCGGTATCATCAACAGAGATGTTTTTATTTATTATACTGCAATTTTCCATAGAACCCTATTTTACCTGAGATAAGTATATCATCATCATCATCATCATCATCATCAATAACTTCAAGGTTTAGGCCGATGGCCTGTTCCGCCTCCAGAATTTTATCCGTCAAACTGGTCTCTCCAACGTCTCTTTGGTCTTCCCACTCGTCTTCTTCGTGTAGGTCTGTAACACCATGTTCTAAAAGGTATCCTACCGTTGGGCATTCTTGTTATATGGTCGTACCAATTATTTCTATATTTTTCAATTATAGTTATTATACTCTCGATATTCAGTTCTCGACGTATATCTTCATTTCTCTCATGGTCCTGTAGTCTAAATCCTGCTAGTGGCCGTAAGAGTCTCATCTCGGCGGCCTCAATTCTTCTGTGTTGGGCTCTGGTCAGAATCCACGTTTCTGAACCATATAACAATGTTGGAATTGCCGGTGTCTTGTAAAATTTGAGTACAGTTTGTCTGTCGACTTTATTTATGAGTGTACGTTTAATTGTACCAATAAGTCTTAAAAATTTATTTAACTTGTTTTCTACGTCTGTGGAGGATATGTAAGAGAGATCTCATCCAAGGTAAGTAAAACAATTTACTTGTTCAATCATCTTATCCTCTATTACAATTTTAGTTCTTATTGTATTATTTCCGCAGTATTTTAGGGTTATAAATACATTATTACAATGTTTATATGATATTAATTAAATAGCATATTGAAAGCTTTTTTAAGTACAATCTAATATAATTTATATTAGCCTACATGGATGGAGGAGATGAAATAAAATGAGAGGATAAAAATAATCTTATGTTTAAATTAAGAAATTAATAAAAGTTTTACAAATATATAAATTCAGCAAATTGTACATTTTACAATTTAAATAAATAAATAATAAATAAATAAATAAATAAATAAATAAATAAATAAATAAATAAATAAATAAATAAATAAATAAATAAATAAATAAATAAAAGTGATACAAACTTCTACCTAGAACATATGAAAACAAGTAAGGCATTCAATTTATTACTCATAGGCATTACTTGAAAAACCTACCGGCAAAATAGGACGTCCGAAGAAGGGATGGATGGACGATTTAAATGGAAGTGGCCTGAAAGGTACTGACAACGATGAATAGTTGGTAGCGGTGTGATTTTTTTCTATTAACGATATACGCGAAATGTGTTAAAAACTTTATTTTATGCATGGAAAATGCAAATCCCTTAAATTAAAACCCAAAATTAAGTGAAATGTCCACGAAATAAATAAATAAATAAATAAATAAATAAATAAATAAATAAATAAATAAATAAATAAATAAATAAATAAATAAATAAATAAATAAATAAATAAATAAATAAATAAATAAATAAAGTGATACAAACTTCTACCTACAACACATGAAAACAAGAAAGTAAGTCATTCAATTACTCATATTACTTGAAAAATCTACCGGCAAAATAGGACGCTGGAAGAAGGGATGGATAGACGATTTTACACGGAAGTTGCCTGAATCGTACTGACAACGATGAATGGTTGGTAGCGGTGTGATTTTTTTCTATTAACTATATACGCCAAATGTGTTAAAAACTTCATTTTATGAATGGTAAATGCAAATCCCTCAATTAAAACCCAAAATTAAGTGAAATATCCACGAATTTTCGCGAAATTGCTGTATAAATTCACAAAATTTCTTCATAATCGCAATATTTTCAACAAAAAAACAGATTTCATGGAGAATTCGCACGAAAAATGACTCTTCCTTCCAAATAAAACTTCAAAATTTTGTTCTTTACAAAATATACACGACATGTTTCATCGATCAGTATTACATGCGTGTAACATCTGGCAACGATGTAAGCATAATTTCTGGGACTACTTCCAGGGAGCAGCGCAAGCAGACAACGGTTATTTCTCTTTCCCGCAACAACCGGCTTCGTGAGATCGAAATGACAGTACCCTCACCCCCTCCTCACAGTCGAATTCTACAGAATTATGAATTTAATTAATAATGAAATAGTACATTATGCAACGAGCCTATAATGATAGTAATTAAGACGCGAGGATGTTTATGAAACGAGCGCAAGCGAGTTTCACAATTTTCATACGAGCGTCTTAATTACCATTATAGGCAAGTTTCATACGACTTTTTATGCTCGACCATATTTCTAACTTGAAATTATTCATAAGTATTCATGTTATTCTTATGTGACTGAGGAGCGAACTGACCTTGTGCAATCTCGTAAATTGTGAGATGTGCGCAGACACGAAAGTATTGATTTTTTCCGGGCAACGAATGTCGACGACCTTGATATAACCTAGAGAGTAAGATAAACGTTAAACTTGATATAAACTTGAAATTGAATTCGACATTGAAAAACGAGATGACAAATTGAATTTATTTGAATATTAATTACAATAACGCTAATTATTATAGTAACAGAACATAACCTTCTGCGACAGTATTGGATTTCCAGCCTGCGTGACGTTTTGCTAGTTGTCTTTCGATTGCATATCCGAGAATAATCGAAAACCTGAACTTTAATGAATAGGTGTACTTTAATGACATGCATTAAAGGACTGCTACCAGGTGTATAATTACTACATTTCGGCATGGTCGAGCATAAACAATTTTCTGTGACTTTCAAAGGGATTTTTTCAATAATAATTTAAAAAAATTATTTTGTTATTTTTAAAGTATCTTTAGGTGCGATATATGCACGAAATTGCTTGTTTTTAGGACATATTCACCGAAATTAAAATTGCTTGTTTTTTTACGACATATTCACCGAAATTAAACCATTTTAATCACCGAAATCTAAGTAAAATAATCACGATAAAATCACACCCCTAATGATTTGGGTAGCAACTAGCATTTTCTATAGAATTATCTGGAATTCATTTTACAGATAGAAAGTTATTAAAAAAACGGGTAACTAGTTTAAGTGAGATTCGAACCCATACCCGACTGCAGGCACGAGTCACGAGTCCAATTCGATAACCTTTACACCACGTCGATGACTTAGAATGGTGTCCAAAAATACGTAGATAGCCTACTTTTGTTCACTTTGCTTATGTTGTTTTGTCCGTTAAATGCAAGTCGCTTCAAAAATTGCGCTACACTGGATAAAAGTACCTCAGATGTGGGAAGAACACCACACATTCTCCAAGAACATCGCCACTCCTTGCGTTTCCAGCTTTCCCCCGAATACGATACGTTTGGAGCCATAAAAAAGGTGCACATGTCACTATTGCTGTAGGCAGAGATTGACATCGTCTTTATCTGGAGGCCCCGTTTATCTCGCTGTTGAGTAACTGAGAGGGTTCAAGGTCTGACTTCAGTTGCATTGCAGCGACAGTTTCCGGGTTGCAACTGCACGTAAAAAAGCCCCGTGCCTGCTATACTACTCCACATGCCTTTCTAATTGGCGGCGTTGTCTACTTACCAGGCGCACAGCACTGGAGCCCATCTCTTTGAAGTACATTTGCACTACAGTAACTTGCAGTCCGAGTGGTATCGAACAGCGTTGTCTTACCTGAAAAGACGAAATAAAGGATAGCTATTAAAAGCAACATACACAAATGTAACTTACTATCTCAAAATGAGGCCTGTTACTAGATCGTGAAACAAGATTAAATAAAATATTTATCAAGTCCCAAGGTACAGCTACTGTAAAAAATTTTATTCCTATTTATAAACGGCCGTGAAATTGTCATATAATCAATTACTGGACTAAGCATTATTTCAATACTTGCGTCAATTAATATCTGTTTGCAAGGTTTACAAAGTTCTTATTTGTTGTAAGATAGAAATTGTAACACGTCAAAACAGGAATGTATCTATGAATCATGCGTGAACTGGAAAGAAGAAAATAAAGCAAACCAAGAATGCAGAAGACGAATTAAATGCATGGCGTTGCATTAATATAAATGATGGCAGTTGTAAGAAGCAGAAAAACGCACAAAATGCACAATTCTATAGCAGCACATTCCGATCAGAAAATAGAAAAAGTATTATTTCACGTAACTACCATTAAATAGAAAGACATGATGACAATAAAACAATTCACTCATGAGAGCGATGAACACGTCAAATATTGCACAACTGAAGGAAAGGATTACTGAAAAGGAGAACGAAACTTGGAATGGGAAGTAAAGAAGGTGAGAACAGGATAAGACGAAAAGAGAATAAAACTGAAAAAATAAAACAAAGAGAGAGAGATATAGGAATGGGGAAAAGCCAATAAATGGAAAGAGAGACAACGGGAAAAGCGAATATAAATTGAAAAACAATTAAAACGGGGAACGAGAATGAAACTGGAAACGAAAGTAAAACGGGAAACGAGAGTAAAAAGGGAAAGAGACTGACAAGGGAAAGGAAAATAAATCTAGATAAGAAAATAAACCGAGGAAGGAGAATAAAGCGGAGAAAGCGAATAAAGCGGAAAAAAGAGATCGGAGGGATAGAAAACGGACAGAAAAAGAGAATAGTGGGAAATAGGAATGAAAATGGAAAACAGATTAGAATATAAAGAAATAAAAACGGAAAAAGATAAGAAAACGGGAAAAGAAAATGGGAAACAACGATAAGGACAAGACAAGGCGAAACATGAAGACTGAGGAAAGGGGGAAGTCTAAGAAGAGAAAAAATGCTAAGAAAAGCGTGAAGACTACGAAAGAGGGAAATACTAAGAAAAAGGGGAAGACTAACAAAAGGGAAGACTACGAAAAGGGGAAGACTAACAAAAGGGGAAGATTAACAACAGGAGGAAGACTAACTAAAAAGGGGAAGACTAACGAAAGAGGAAGGCTAAGAAAAAGAGAAAACTAAGAAAAGAGGAAGACTAAGAAAAGGGGAAGACTAAGAAAAGGGGAAGACTAAGAAAAGGGGAAGACTAAGAAAAGGGGAAGACTACGAAAAGGAGAGAGAATAACAAAAGGGGGAAGACCAACAAAAGGGGAAAGAGTAACAAAAGGGGGAAGAGCAACAAAAGGGAGAAGAGCAACAAAAGGGAGAAGAGCAACAAAAGGGAGAAGAGCAACAAAAGGGAAAAGAGCAACAAAAGGGAAAAGAGCAACAAAAGGGAGAAGAGCAACAAAAGGGAGAAGAGGAACAAAAGGGGCAAGAGCAACAAAAGGGCAAAGACGAACAAAAAGGGGAAGACCAAAAAAAAAAAAGGGAAGACCAACAAAAGGGGGAAGACTAACAAAAGGGGGAAGACCAACAAAAGGGGGAAGACCAACAAAAGGGGGAAGACCAACAAAAGGGGGAAGACCAATAAAAAGGGGAAGGCTAACAAAAGGGGGAAGGCTAACAAAAGGGGGAAGACCAACAAATAGGGGGAAGACCAACAAATAGGGGGAAGACTAACAAATAGGGGGAAGACCAACAAGAGGGGGAAGACCAACAAGAGGGGGAAGGCTAACAAAAGGGGGAAGACTAACAAATAGGGGGAAGACCAACAAAAGGGGAAGGCTAACAAATAGGGGGAAGACTAACAAAAGGGGGAAGACTAACAAAAGGGGACTAACAAAAGGGGGAAGACTAACAGAAGGCTAAGACTAACAAAAGGGGGAAGACTAACAAAAGGGGGAAGACTAACAAAAGGGGGAAGACTAACAAAAGGGGGAAGACTAACAAAAGGGGGAAGACTAACAAAAGGGGAAGACTAACAAAAGGGGGAAGACTAACAAAAGGGGGAAGACTAACAGAAGGCTAAGACTAACAAAAAAGGAAACTATTGCAGATAATTATTTGCAGTCCAAGTTTCTACTTAATACACTCTTGTAATTGAATGAAAACGTATAGTGCAAATAATTTAGTTATGAATACGGGAAACCTATTTGTAATAATTTATAGCAGATTTCATATCCTGATAACATTTCATACCAAAGCATTTATTTATGAAGACCAATCAGTATTACTTGTTTAACAACTATTTTAAGAAGCAGGGGTCATTTGTAGTGTATTAGACTATATGTTACAGCAGGCTGTAGGGAATCCAAACTCTAGACGTGGACGCTTAATATTCATCCGTTCGGCATCAACGCTGCGCGGTATTCAGCGGGGAAGAAAGGGGTTGAAGAGTAATCATATGGCTCACCGTGAGAGAGTTGAATTCGCTCTTGGTGCCCAGTCCTGCGCTAGAGAGAACATCAGGAGTGAAGCCACATCTGATGGAGCAGTGGTCCAGGATACAAAACCATAACCACCGTAAATAAATATTTATTACTTGTGTGTGCATAGGACTTCCGCAGGTTACCTCTTCAAACCGTCTTAGTGTATATAAACACTGTCCATTTGCATCTGCAGACATAAACAAATCGTTCTCTTCCTACGAAATTACTCTTACAGACAGGCGCCATAAACTTACTCCAGAACGCTTGGAAAAATGTACTATTGTATACTACAAGGCAAACTGCAACCAGCATATTGACCAAACAACATGCGAGTCATTTGCATTTCTACGGTTTTTTTTTTTTTAACAAATAAAAACTCTCTGGTAACAGGAAGACTATGTCAGATTAAACACGACGGAAGCCAGAATAAGATTAGCCTGGTGGAGACGAGGTATTTTGAGCCTCAAAAATAGAAGAGATAATGTGTACGTATAAGCATATGCGGGTGTTTTGAAGACGCAATACATATACTCGTAAAATACTCAGCAAAGAAAGACCTGAGAATTAGAGGAATAGAAAATAAATTTTTTGGAGATGAATGAGGGTATAGCTTTTAAAAAAACTAAGTGGGCCGTTGAACATTAACAAGCAAAATAATTTAGGCAAATATCTGTTCAGACTTAAAAATTAGACGGGGAAAAGAAAATAAAGGAAAAATGGGAAGACAGATTATAATGCGAGAGAATCGTTCACTCTACAAAAGCTATTAGTAATAATAATAATGATAATAATAATAATAATAATAATAATAATAATAATAATAATAATAATAATAATGAATTATTTAACCTGGCAGAGTTAAGGCCATACGGCCTTCTCTAACACTCAACCAGGAGTAAAAACTGCGTTACGGAAAAACTACAAATTTACAAAGTACACTACAATTTTACACACAAAACTGAATAAGATGATAATGATATGATATGATATGATATGATATGATATGATATGATATGATATGATATGATATGATATTTCTCAATATGCTCGGTCCTGCTGGCCCTTCACATTTCTGTATTCGGGCCAGCATTTCCTTACTTACACTATTTACAATTTTAACAAAGCCGTGATGTGACCCTTGAAGCCTGTTCACGTTCCTTTCATTTTCACTTAATATTCATTTCTTGTCCTATTCCTACATTCAACTTCATTCCCCTTTTCTCATAACTAACTAAATACTGCCGTCTTGTAAATAACATAATACATTTAACCTTACTTAATATAGAACCCTAACCCTCGTTGACTATTTCCCCAAAAATTCACCCTATTATTAACTACACTGACTAAGCACTTCTTATACTACACATTCGCGCTCGCAGCCTAGCACATTTGTTACACTTCATTTATAACCATATTTGAACAAAACTATTACCGTATTCTATAACCCTGAAAAAAAAAGTCGCAGTTTAATTTGAATGATCCATTACATAACTTACACCAGCTATTATTTGAACCCACTAATACACCACTTTCTGAGATTATAAACAGTTTTTTCTTCTCTACCGTCCCCTCGTTTCGCACTCCTAGTACGACTTGCACTCTCAAATATAAGATGATAATAATAAAATGTAAACAACAAATAAGAAGAAATCAGACATAATATATAACATAAAGAAAGAAAGAAAGAAAGAAAGAAAGAAAGAAAGAAAGAAAAAACGCATAATAAAATGTGAACAGCACGTCTAAATAAATGAGGCATACAAAGTATAAAAAAATAAGACAATTACTGATAATAAAAATAATAATAATAATCATCATCATCATCATCATCACCATCATCATAATAATAATGTTAATGTAATAATAATGTTATGGAGTAACCAAATTAATAATTTGTTAAATAGTTAAGAAAACAAGTGAAATGATGAATTAGAATAATAGTATTAAAATTTTATGAATAGTAAATACAGGGTATTTAAAAAATACGGGGCATAATTTCAGGTATGTATTTCCCACATGTAGACAATCAAAATAGTTCATTACAACATGTGTCCGGAAATGCTTCATTTCCGAGTTATGGCCTTCACAACATTGAAATTCACCGTGACGTTTTTCTTTCCTTTGGCGACTTCTAGGCGCTGTTACATGGTGCAGTATAAATTTTTGGGTTGAGGTGTGCCAGTACAAATATACTGCTGGGGCTAACTCTTAATAGTTTTCTATGTTTGCTAAGGCCATACTTCCTCTTTCCTATTCGAATGCTGAGGTATAGCTCGCGCAAGAAACGATTACCGAAAAGCAATGGTGGCGTTTTGACGTGTGTATGTAGGCACGCCGAGGGGGGAGGAGGTGCGAGCCGATGGAAGTACTGTCTCTTCCAAGAAGATGAACAGATGAGGACATCGTTGTGGAAATAAAGAACGTAGCAAGAGAAAAATTCGAAGCTAATTAAACGCGCAACATATGTTTACGAATGAAATAATAATACCATGCGATACAAGACACGCATTCACATGCAATGGAACAAACTAAAGTCGTAATGTAACTATCACAACGCAAGACTGATTCTATCGATGTCATTTCTCTTCCGACTGTACTATTGAATATCATTCTAGCTATCTCGTGACCTTTCCTGTCGCCGGCTCTTCCTTATCGCAGTGTTTAATTCGCATTCTTTCCGTCTGTAATCCGTGCTTGCGAGACCTATAGAATGCCTGTTCAGCCAGTCTAATTTAATGAAATCAAAACTACGCAACAGAATTCATATCAACACGGTTACTGCTATACCTCACATTAAAAGCACCTGGAGAATTTCGGGAAAAAGTTACAAATACCAAATTTCCTGAAAGTGTTCTGCGGCAGACTGGAAATACTGATGGAGTTCCACTTCCGGCCTATTCTTGTCTTCCACGTCAGCAGTCACAGTAGAAGAGGATGATATAGATCAGGCCTGCACAAACAGCGCTCAACGAGCGCGCGCAAGGAGCGGGAGAGCTGTGTTTACCGCTCGCCGAAACGGAGAGGAAGCTACGTTAGAATGACATAGACTTGCTATAGGTAGAGGCGTTGCCTACGCTATCATAACGTAGGCAACGGCAGAGGAGAGGGAAACGACCACTCAGTTATCTAGTGGAGTGCAGTGTGTATTCTCAGTAACTGTTTCATGTTGCTTACCTACTGCTACAGTACAGTATGGAGGAATCTAAAGGACGGAACCTAACATTTAACATTTAACGATTTACAGCTCGAACTTATTGATCTTCAATGTGACCTAAGGGCTAAAGATCGTTTGAATAATACTACTAGTTAAGTTTTACAAGACTAAACATTAGCAATAATATCCACGACTAAACAAGCTGGCTGTGAAAATGTTTGCTATGTTTGGCTCAATATTTATATTTGTGAGCAACTGTTTTCTATAATCAACTTTAATAAAGGCAGACATCGAACATCTGTAACTGATGTTTCATTATGATCAGTAGGCTACTGTTCCTTTCAGCTGTCAACAGCATAAAACCTCGTTTTGATGTACTGATAAATAAAAATATAACAAAATGATATTATACATTTAAGTAGCTATAGAATTTCTATTATTTGTGTAAAATAAATATTTCTTTATTAATTAATATAATAGTCCAAGATAGTTTTGCAAACACTGAGCGGGAATTCATTTCATAAACACTCGTAATAGTAGACTTACTTCCTTTTGTGTATATTTTGTACGAGATCACCCCTTCTTCCAGTCCATCCTTATACAGAGCGCAGCTAATACCTGCATTCCGCTCATGAGCTGTGAGCCGGCTCGGAGAGCGCAAACCTTGTGCAGGCCTGATATAGATGATTCATGTAAAAGATTCGATACATTTTTGCTATTGTTAATCTTACCTGTTTCTTTAGATACGCTTTTTTTTTTTTACTTGTAAATTGAATTTAGCGACTTTTTAGCGACATTTGACATCTTCTTTGATGAATTTGAGGTGACGATTGTTGGCAACACTACAGTAATCTAATTCCAATGATAAGAGAGACACGTCTTTGGGAATAGCTGGTAGTGTGAAGTGTACTGAAGGAATGACACATTTTCAGGTTGCGAGCTGTTGGGCGTACAACACAACTTGACATCAATCAAGCGACAGAGCGTGTTATCACGGGCAAACATCACGCCATCACTTGCTTATCTTACGTAACAAGCACGTGAGGAATGTGGGCTCCAAAATACATCACGCATAACCAATATTACACTGCCAGGGGTGACCATCGTCAATGACTTCTCGCGAATCATCACTATAGGAATACCTCACTTCTTCCGTCTTGAACCATTTCCTTAACTTTCTCAAAGGTAACAGTGTGTTAAGTAACTCTGGCCCTGTTTCTTCAACCTTTGTTAAAATGCACCTAATGTAGCGTTAATTAACTGTAAGTTAAAAGTATGAATTGCTGTTAAAAATATTGCGTTTCTTCAACTTTACATTTCACATTTTAACATTCTGTTTGTTAACTCTCTGTTAGGACCAGAGATTTTAGAGTTTAACCATAACCTTTAACCAAGTATAGTCTCATTTCTGTTTTCTGAACTCTGACAATTGCGACGCTCGCTTGTTTCCGTTGTTTGATTTAGAGAGGATAGAAGTCTTTCTTTTCTCTCAGGTTTGGTTTCTGCTTCTTTCCGTCGTCTGTATCACAGTAGAGTAGAGCGGTGTATTGGTATTGTACTCCAACCACGAGAAAGTCTCCAGGGAATGAGACGGAGCGGGGTGATGCTGTGAATGAATGTTGATGTCATTAGATGTCATAAGGTCACACACGTGGGTACTCGTATCTCTAAACAAACGATAACACTGATATACACATTTTTATACTACCCTAGTTACAGAATTAGATCACTGTTAATCTCCTGATCTTTTAATCCCTCCATACAGGCAATAACATATGCAGGAGAGCGCATTTTTTTAAAACTGACGTTATGACTCTAATATTATCTATCTACTGTTCTCCAACAGGAGATTAACCGTGAAAGGAATGTGCTTACTATTGCATCATCTATTGGAGCGAAGTAGGTAGATAATATTACCGTTATAACGTCAGTTTAAAAAAAAACATGCGCTCTCCTGCATATCTGAGTAACTCTCACAGCACAAACCATACACAAGAAATAAAATCGTGATCTAATTTTGTAACTAGGCTAGTATAAATATGTGTGTATCAGTGTTATGGTTTGTGCTTAGAGAGTTAGCCAATGGAGATGCGTGTACCCACGTGTGTGACCTTATGACATCAACATTCATTCACAGCTTCACCCCGCTGCGTCTCATTCCTCTGAGAGTACAGTACTTCACTCCAATACATGACGCAATAGTAAGCACATTCCTTTCACGGTTTATCTCCTGGTTGGAGAACAGTATTGCTGTTGTGAAATGGAAAACACAGGAACAAAAAGAAATCATGGGACTAATTTCTCTTCGTTCGAGAGAAGCCTTCTGCTGGAAATTATTTCGTAGTATAAACCAATTATTGAGAATAAATAAACAAATGGATCTAAGTTGAAAGCGAGAAGTGAGGCTTGGCAGAAAATAGCCTGTACCTTTGTATGAACTTCTGTCAAATCACAGAAATCATCCGCTCTGTTTATGTATTCATGGATATCATTTTCTAAATAATCAAGATATAAAAGTTCAGCATCTAACGCACCAGCCATATTGGATACTTCTACGCTAACAGAGAGTTAAATGATTTAACTGCATGAAATTGGGCAGTTAAATTAACATAGGTTTTAACAGCCAGTTAGTACTAACAGCATTTGAAGAAATGCTTCAACTGTTAAGTTTACAGTTAAAATGGAATAATACACTGTTATAATTTAACAAAGGTTGAAGAAACCGGGCCTCTGAAATTTAAACAGAATTCGCACCTTCCCTTAAAATCGCGTTATCTTTCAAAACTGAATTTACATAAAAATGTTATCGCAACAAACGTACAGGGTGGACCCTAAGTAATATAATTAATTTCAGGGAGTTTTCTTTGAGCTATTTCAAACAAAAGGTTTAAGAGAATTTTGTTCGTTTTTGCTGTCTTTTCGAGATAAAAATTGTTTTATATGAAATATTTCACAACATGTTTTGGGAAAGTCGTTGACTTAATTCCCAATATTTATTTACTTAATAATAACATATACATAAAAACGTTACATTGAAGTACCGCGAAAGAGCAAAGCCCGTGTTCGGGGATAGTTCCGTTACATAGATATACGACAAAATACTTAAGAAAAAAGGTCACATAAAGATGATAATAAAGTTAATAACAATAATAATAATAATAATTATTATTATTATTATAATACTAGCGATACTAGTAATAACTGAGTGAAAAAAGAGACGATGTTGAGATTGGTGGATTAATATTAAATTATTATTAGTAGTATAATTAGTACAGGTCATGTTGATATAGTAACCAAGATAAGATAGAAAAAATATACTTAGGATAGAAATAAACTTGTTTTACAATACATGGTACATAATATAATTACAGGGAAATCTGTCATATAAATTTTTTAATTCTGGATCTGAAAATTTCATTGCTTAAAGTAGTCAATTCTGGATGAAATTTTATTATCGAATTATATAGACGTGGACCATAATTTGTACTGTGTAGTAAAGCAGCAGATGTGAAACATTTAGGTTCAACTAAATTAAGAATTTCATTTCGTCTTGTATTACGATCATGTGGCTGGGCTACAAATTTCATTCTATTTTATGATAGAATTTCATTAAAGAGTATTTATAAATTTGGTAATTCTAAAAACATTCAATTCGGAATGGATCAAATTTGTTGGGTAATCCAGTCGCCTTTTCAAACAAATTTTGATTATACGTTTTTGCAACATAATTAGAGGAAAAAGGGCAGTTTTTGTAATGCCTTCCCATCCAGCTATACCATATTGGATAACAGATTCAACTATAGCCAAATAAACCAAACGTAATACATGAGTAGGCAAGTAATGGAGAAGGTTTACAAATTTGTAAATTGTTTTACGGATCCTGTTACATAAAAAAAGTGATTTGTCTATCCCATTTCAAGTGCTGATCAACAATAATTCCCAGGTATTTCGCATTTACAGATTTTACAGATTTTTCAGGCAATGGAATTTACAGGTTGGAGAGAGTTTACAAAATGAGTTGTGGATTATTAATTTTAAATGAGAAAGTGATTTCAATTTGTTCAATCCAGAGACTGTTAAAGAAAATGGCACCAAAGTAGTTTTAGTTATATTTAGAGATAGCAAATTTGCATCAAGCCAGTTTTCTTTCATATTTATACCTACATTGGCATGTTTATAAGTGTCCTCCCAAGTTAAACCACTGAAAATCATCACCGTATCATCAGCGTAAGAATAACAGGAGCCATTATGTAGTTTCAAATCAATGTTTAATATATATTAAAAATAGAATAGGACCTAAAATTGTTCCCTGAGGGACACCTATATCAATATTTACATTTTCACTGATATTATCATCAGTTTTGGTTACCTGAGTTCTTTTGTTTAAGTATGATTGAAATAACTTATGAGCAATACCTCTGACTCCTATATCAAATAATTTGTCCAGAAGTAAACGATGGTTAACCGTGTCAAAAGCTTTCCTTAAATCTAAGAAAATTCCTAAACAAATATGCTCAGTCAGTTTAAGAGAGCTGCGTATTATGATAATAATTGCTTGACAGAATTTTTATACAACCATATCGTAATGTAACTTTGCACCACTACTTTGCTGCTAACAAAACTAGAACGACTACAGAAAAGGTTGATATCCAGAATCTTGTCCTTACTCATCGTACTCATATTCCATTTCCGTCGTTTGCAAACAAGTTCTATAAACTGCACGTGTGAAACAACAACCTGACCTATATTGGCCCTGCTGACTTGCAGTGACCTTCGCCAATAAACCTATCAGGATTTGCATTTGTTAACACAGGCCGTGTAATGCAATCCGCCGCGTGGGCGTCTGTACACAAACCTGCAATACGGTCATGGGCACGGCGACCCCGACCACGGGCATTGCAGATTACATTTCTGAAAGAAGATCATGCACTTGTACTGGCTGCATTCTCAAACTGTGACGCTTGGTATTTAGCAACACCCCTATTCCTTCCCCTTCCGGGAAGTTCATTACAATAAATTAAGTGCTTTCAATAGTCGATTTCTTTTTCAGTAAAGCTAAGCCCACCAATCAAGGCTGGTTCACAATAAACCGGGAACGGAAACGACAACGAGAACGAGAACGGAAGTATTGTTAAAATAACTATTTAAATATGAGCATTCACAATTAACTATTGTGAAAGCTCACATTTAAACACATTTATTTTAACATTATTTCCCTTCTCGTTGTCGTTTCCGTTCCTGGTTTATTGTGAACCAGCCTTCACCCGGATTTTCCGGAACCGCTCCAAATCCAAATTTATTTATTCCTTACATAAGGTTTTTACTACATTAGGCATTGCAGCCCGAAAGAACACAAGCTAGTGCTCGCGCGCAATTCAGTTTAATTATACAAATATTTTACAAAATTTAAGAGTGTTCATTCAGTACAATAGCGTTAAAATATAGACATCATGTAATAATCTATCTATACAAATATATACGTTATAAAAATACATGTGTATTAAACGTCTATTTAAACAGCTTAAGAAAAGAGAAAAAAATTCAATAATTAATTTAATTTCTTTCCTAATCTATGTATGTTAAGTATACTTAGTTCAGGGTTAGCTCTAACTAATACATTATACAGTGTGATTCACGAGGCTGTACCGTCCCTTACGGAGCTTATTTCCGAAGACATTCTGAGCAAAAAAAGTCATATAAATATTTGTCCTCTTACACTAATTTGAAATTGTTTGTAAAATATCATTATTAGCTAATATTCTGAAACGAAAAATGTGTTGTAAATTCCATAGTTGCTTCGTACAGATTTTTTTTTCCGATTTTTAACTACAAAATTACATTTTCTTACACATTTATCACAACAATTTTACAAATCACGTCACTCTTGTAAATTCTTTAAGACTGTACGTTAGGATGCATAATTGAAGTCTAAAGAATCAAGCTCCTAAAGTCGTATGATTCGTAATAATTATTGTGGTAAGTGCGTAAGAATGATGTAATTTTTAGTTAAAAATTGAAAAACAAAATTTGTACAGGGCAATTAACAACACATTTTTAAATTTCATATTGTGGTATGCCGATAAGCTATTAATATTTTACTATAATTATTTATTTATTTACTGTGCCACCTTTGCTTATCTTAAAAGTTAATAATTTACATTAACGTTTTCGATACATGTGTATCATCTTCAGATGTAGAGTGCTAGATAAACATTTATGATGAAAACCTTGCCTTATGGTATGGAACTTATTATGATTTTCTAACTATCCTAATTTGGTCTATAATACACATGTTACATTAAGTTAAATTCATTTGCAAGTCCATATAGTACAATTTAAAAGGTTTAAAATTATTAAAAGTTAGAGCAATTCACTTTAGCAAGATCCGAAAATCATAAGTTCCATACCATAAGGCAAGATTTTCATCATAAATGTTTATCTAACACTCTATATCTGAAGATGATACACATGTATCGAAAACGTTAATGTAAATTATTAACTTTTAAGATAAGCAAAGGTGGCACAATAAATAAATAATAATTATAGTCAAACACATTTTTGGCTTCACAACACTAGTTAATTAAAAAAATGACACTTCTTAACAGTTCATTCTCTATTTGTAATATTTTTTTTATCCTTAAAACTAAAGAAAAAAGGCATTTTACTAACAACTTCAAATTAGTGTAACTCTGAAAATATTGAGATTAGGACAAATGTTTATATGACTTTTTTTTGCTCAGAGAGTCTTCGGAAATAAACTCCGTAAGTGACGGTAAATCTCCGTGTATCACCCTGTATATATTGCGTTCCAAAATTTCTGCTGTTTTAATTCAGCAGTTGGACGGCATTGGGAGTGTTTAGAAAGAAACTGTAATTTTGTCCCGTACAGTGTTCATGAGGATCAATTAAATTTTAAATTTATTTTTATGAAAGTAAATAAGAAATATTTATTGATAAATTTGTTCTAGATTTGCTGCACCAAATTTCTGAGAAATCAATTTTGTTGGGCAATCTAAAGTTTTTATATAGGCCTAGACCAGGCCTGCGGAACTCGTAAGTAGGGGAAATATGACGTCAGTCTCACTCCACTTCTATTGGGGATGATCGACTTCCGCGTAGTTATTTACATTCTTTGCCCGTGCAAGGTCCATCAGTGGCGGCATTGTAATTTTCAAAAAGGGATTGTAATAAGTTCATTGTATTTATAATGCGTTATCTCGTTTCAAAGTTTACGTTAAATGCTAGATTTCTTTCCACCTAGCCTGCTTAAGAGTTTCGAAAACCTTCCTCCTATCATCACCTACGGAATCATAAATTTATAGCATGTAAATAATGAACCTTGAAAGTCATTATTAATTTCAATAAATTCAAAATGAACGCAACGAGTGACGTCCTTAATTTAACAATATATAAATAAATAATCAATATACAGTTCGTAATAATGAACTTACCCGAAAGTTTGTGCATTCCATAATTCTTAATATGAGGTTTGTTGAAATGTAGTTTAATATTGAAATGACGAATAGAAATAAATTGGATGGGACACAGCAAACAAGCAATTCTTTCGTCTTCAACGACAAAATAATCATATTTTCTTTGGAAGTAGTATTTCTTCACGGGTTTTGATTTTGTCATGTTCCAGTTCTCTTTAAATTGCACTACGCGTATTTATTTATTTATTTATTTGGCTCGAGTGCGTTACAATGTTGAATGACAGCATTGACATCCGGTCACATAGCTATCACTTACTTATCAACGCACTATTTATTTATCGTCCTATTACTAGTAAAACAGTTAGGACCAGTAATGCAAGTTTTGTAAAAACAGGAATTAAAACTTTATTAATGCACAAAAAATCATGATAAATTCTTCAAATCAAGTAATTGGTTTGTTGCCTGCATGCAACATTTCGGACTTATTTCATTTTAGTAGAATACAGAGCACGGAAAAACAAGTCGGGGACTGTACTTATTTTACACAAAAAGTGGACTTAATCGGCTTTACTAGTAATAGGGCGATATATACATAGGTAGACCTTCTTACATTATATGCACACATACATTTTAACATTTATTTTACATGTCTTTTAACTTATTTATTTCCCTCATTCATTTTTCTCTTACTTTCTAAAGGTGTGTTCCTAAGGATTTTATTATCTATTCATTTGTAATTGTTGATAGTGTATTGTATACCTGCCGCCGCAAGAATGAATGTTGATGCAGCGAGCGTGACTAGAACGCTATGACCGCACTGGTAGAAAAGATGGGTGGAGTAAGAAGGAGTAGTATTAGTAGTAGTATTTATTTATTTAACCTGGTAGAGATAAGGCCGTCAGGCCTTCTCTGCCCCTCTACCAGGAGATTCCAACTACAATATCAACAATAAAATTACAATTAGTATTAAATTTACAATTACAATTACAAATAATATTACAGTTAGTATTAAATTTACAATTACAATAAAATCAAAGTATGAAAAGATTACCTGAATAATTAAAGCTAGATAATTTATCATAGAGAAACAAAGAATATTTTATATTTACTGAATTACAAATTAAATCTAGAATAACAAAATTGTATAGTGATGAAATTACTGAATATTGAAATATTTTGTCATAGATTAAAGAAACTATTTACAAGTAATCAATTACTGACCAAGTGCCTAGTAAGTTTTCGTTTGAATTCAATTTTATTTCGACAGTCCCTGATGCTAGCAGGTAGCGAATTCCAGAGTCTTGGCAGGGCTATTGTGAAAGAAGATGAGTATGAGGAGGTGCGATGGGATGGTATTGTTAGTATTGTTTCATGACGAGAGCGTGTGTTCAGATTATGGTGGGAAGAAAGGTAAGTAAAGCGAGACGACAGGTACGAAGGAATAGAAGAGTTCAAGATTTCGAAGAGAAAGAGAAGTGAATGTAAATTTCTTTTCTTATCTAGTTTAAGCCAACCTATTGCTTCCAGTAGTAAGGAGTCGCTCTGAGGATCTATAGTTCTGCAGGTCTGGCCTAGACAAATTTTGATAATTCAATTTTCGACACACGACTGGAAACTCCAAAATCTTTTTTTAACAACAGCAAGCTATTTACACGTGGGTGTAGAGTTTCTGAGCCAGCAGCGCTTGCAGCTTCCCACCGGGACCCGGCCGGCAGGCCGACACATTCCTACCTCTCGGAATGATGCATACGTGATGACACCCCACAGTTAAAGGCTAATCAATTGGCTTAAATGTTGCGTTACTGTTGTCGCCGTCATGGTATTGGGGTCAGCTCCCGCTGGAAGCCGTCCAACTTGCACATCGAACCGATAAATAAGATGGATGCCTTCGGGATACGCGTCTCTCGGATTCACGGATATTACTGCGCTAATCGACTGCTGTTCAAGTTCTTAAAAAGTAAGCAAACAGCAACGCGACAAAAGGAAAGCTGGTTTCTATGGCAACCGCCATTTTTACTGAGGAAGCTATAAGCCTAGATCATATATGTAACAGATAACTCATCGCTATGTTAAAATCGGCAGCACTTTGAATAGAACAACCGCCAGGATCGCCACCCGTCCGCCGCAAACGAACACGAGATGGCAGTACAGTCGCTAATGTGTAGGGCTCTGAGTTCTGCAGTCACAACTGGCCTACGTCTATGTTCATGATACAACGGAGTGGGCTATGGAAATTCAGCTCTCCTTGGCAACGGTTTTGTTGTAAATTGTTTTGTATCTTTTCTGACGAGAAATAAAAACTGTTCTTGAGTTTCATTTACTCAGTATATTGTATTCTAGCTACAATACATGTAGGGCTCTGAGTTCTGCAGTCACAACTGGCCTACGTCTATGTTCATGATACAACGGAGTGGGCTATGGAAATTCAGCTCTCCTTGGCAACGGTTTTGTTGTAAATTGCTAACAGTTCACGATCATATGTGCTGTATTTAATTTCCGCATTGGTATGCTTCTTAGAGAAAAAACCCAAAGGTTCCCAACGACCGAAATTGTACTGCTCGAGCACAGCCCCAGAAGAAATATCAGAAGCATCCGTGCGAAGAGCTAGAGTAGCATTGTCCCGTGGGTGAACTAAGAGAGTTGCTTTTGCTAATTGTTGTTTGCATAGCTCAAATGCTTCTTCAGCCTCTCTATCCCACGTAATAAGACGCTTGTCATTCTTTTTTGCACCGTGAAGATGAATATGTAGTGGGGCTTGTATCTGCGCCGCATTGCGGAGGAAACGCCTGTAAAAATTAATAATACCGAGAAACTTGCGCAAGTCGGCAATGGTCTTAGGCTTGGGGTAGTCTGCAATTGCCTTAATACGATCTTCAAGCGGCCTAACACCATGTTCATTGATTGTGTAGCCTAAGTAGTTAACTTCACTGTTGCCGAAAGAACACTTGGATAAGTTAATAGAAAGTCCATGTTCACGCAACCTCTGGAAAACAAGACGAAGGTGCTGTTCATGCTGTCCCTCGTCTTTCGATGCTATCAATAAGTCGTCGATGTAACACGTGAAGAAGTCAAGTCCACGAAGTACGCTATCCATTAGACGTTGCATAGTCTGCGCAGCATTACGTAATCCAAAGGTCATGACGTTGTATCATGAACATAGACGTAGGCCAGTTGTGACTGCAGAACTCAGAGCCCTACATGTACTCTCCTCCCTACTCCGTTGTATCATGAACATAGGCGTAGGCCAGTTGTGACTGCAGAACTCAGAGCCCTACATGTACTCTCCTCCCTACTCCGTTGTATAATGAACATAGACGTAGGCCAGTTGTGACTGCAGAACTCAGAGCCCTACATGTACTCTTCTCCCTACTCCGTTGTATAATGAACATAGACGTAGGCCAGTTGTGACTGCAGAACTCAGAGCCCTACATGTACTCTCCTCCCTACTCCGTTGTATCATGAACATAGACGTAGGCCAGTTGTGACTGCAGAACTCAGAGCCCTACATGTACTCTCCTCCCTACTCCGTTGTATAATGAACATAGACGTAGGCCAGTTGTGACTGCAGAACTCAGAGCCCTACATGTACTCTCCTCCCTACTCCGTTGTATAATGAACATAGACGTAGGCCAGTTGTGACTGCAGAACTCAGAGCCCTACATGTACTCTCCTCCCTACTCCGTTGTATAATGAACATAGACGTAGGCCAGTTGTGACTGCAGAACTCAGAGCCCTACATGTACTCTCCTCCCTACTCCGTTGTATAATGAACATAGACGTAGGCCAGTTGTGACTGCAGAACTCAGAGCCCTACATGTACTCTCCTCCCTACTCCGTTGTATAATGAACATAGACGTAGGCCAGTTGTGACTGCAGCCAGAGCCCTACATGTACTCTTCTCCCTACTCCGTTGTATAATGAACATAGACGTAGGCCAGTTGTGACTGCAGAACTCAGAGCCCTACATGTACTCTCCTCCCTACTCCGTTGTATAATGAACATAGACGTAGGCCAGTTGTGACTGCAGAACTCAGAGCCCTACAAATGCAATTCAAATGGGAATTATGACGTGCCTCCTTATGTAATAACTAGATGGCAGCGTAGTAAACCTGACAAAAGTTGTTAATGTCAAAGCCTATAAGGCCGACTTATCTGGGCTATAAGTTAAGGGCTTTCATTTCAAAAGTTCCCAATCTAAATAACTAATTATTTAAATTGAAATCAATTTGAACAAAAAATACGTCAATTTAGATATTGAGGGGGAAGTCTGAAACTAGGTTTAATTGTATTCTAGATTTCACCCCCCACACCCCAGCTAGCCCCACTTTGAAATTTCAAACGACACCCCTATATTTTTATACTTAAATATGTATGAGCATTTAATTGTTTATACACCTCATTCATTTGTTTTCGCATCTTTTGTTTGCTATCGTCGCCTGGCAACCTGGATTGTTCTTATTGTTGATTAGAACTGAAGAGAATAAAGCTGCAAAAACGTATCGAGCATTTCATGTAATAGTTGTGTTTGTGTATTAAACTATTTTAAAATGGTGTACACCCTTCAAGAGAGAACATAAATCATCCTTATTGATTCAATTTAGGAAATAATAAGCTTGTGTTTTCATCCTAATTGATAATAACAAAAATACGATAACGATTATGTAGAATCCCTTTTTTTAGTGTTGTGGGATTTAATCGATTAATCAATCAATTTTTGTTGCAAGATTAATAGATAAAAAATATTTAATCGAATAATCGAGTCGATTGAAATTAATCGGTTGTAGTTGATATTAATTATTATTTTGTTAATACAAAATCATACTAAAATTCCGACAATATTTCTCAGTCGGAAATTGCTTAGGCCTACTTAAAAGCACAATAGTACTGTAATTTTCTAACTGTAAACCAGGTAGCATTAGAGAAAATCTTTGCACAAATACTTCAGAAGGAGATGGAGGTATGAGGACAGTGACCTAGTCTACCTCTACTGAAAGTTGAAACACAATGCGAAACCCTTATTAATTTTTATGGTTTTCCAAGAAAACTTCCACCTTGTCAGCTCATCTTCCTAGCATATGAAATACATACGTTTCTGGGATTCGTCCTCCTCATTCCTTATAAAATAGCCATGTCTACACTGTGTGCGAGAGCATAACTATCTTCTTCTTTTTCTAAAATCTGGTAATTCGGATTACAATAGGGCCAGTCTTCTGTTTCGATCGCTGTACTTTTGCAGGTGCTTACAGTTTCTGTACTGAGTTTATATATGACGGTTGTGTGTTTAGTTTGATAAAGAAAAAAAAAAAGTTTTTTGTGTTCTGTGAAAAGTGTAAACTCCATTATGTTATATGAAAATTTGAGAGGTAAACTCGGTGAAACGTTTGGATTTAAATTGAACGATCGGGAGAACTGCTTGACAAAAAAAAAGTTTTGTTTTTTCGTGTTTAGTGATGCAGGAAACACTGTTACTAAACGTAGAGCGACACTTAATTCGGACCATATGAATGCACTCACATGTTTAAAATCATGGATGAAGCAGTATTAACTAGGTGAGTCTTCATACTTTTTGTTATTTATGTCTGTCTTAAAAATTCCCGGAGAAATTATAAGCCTCATAATAAATAGCTTATGTTAGTAATTAAAATAATTGTTTTGTGATATGACGATACAATATATACAGATATACAATATTTAATGCTTATGCTTATCACCGAACACAAGTTACATTTAACAATAATTGTGTATCACAGTATATTAAAACATTTTTTCAAGTCGATCAAAACTAGAATAATCTATCGATTAATCGATTAAATTCAAATAGTTAATCGATTAAATATTTTTATCGATCAACAGCACTACTTTTTGTAGTTTTATTAAGCGTTTAATAATTATTTATAGCCTATTATTACTATTTTTTAAAATATGTAATATACATTTAAAAATCTAGTGGGTTTTATGCTATATTTAGCGCATTTTTTTTAAAGTATTTAGTGTATTTCTGCAAACTGGAGTTGGCAACGCTGCTTTTCAGGCATCAGGAACAAACTTTACTGCAAGACAGGTCTATACAGTATGTCACAAAGGTTTGAAAGACAGTACTTCTACAACGCTATATGCTTCATTCAAATAACTAATATATTATAAAAGCATAATATTTTAATTAAGTCCGAGTGACTGAGGCCAGGCCTCACTTGCCTCAGTGAATCAGCCGCCACTGGTGGGAAGCTGTTAAGCTGAAGATGTAACGATGCTTTGTAAAAGTGGGTTATTTATTTTTTTTAATGATTCATCCACACATCAGTCCTATTTCGTGGCACAGCTCCAGAAGTATCCGACGATGACAATGCGTCTTCAAATCTAGACGTCATCAAAAACCAGCACAAACGAGATTTCCCAGCCTTCAGTCCGTGCGGTCAGGTGCCTGGGAACAGCCGAGGGTTGGTGTGTGTGTGTGACTCTATTATTCACACTCTTATGTCACTGCCAATTTAAGCCTCAGTGATTTCATAGTGAATTTTCCCGCCTCGCCAGATCTGTATCTATGCACCATCTCTCTAGATTGTCAATGACATTCTTTGACGAGGGGAACCCCCATTCTGAGAAAAAGAATACATCTCACGCCCGGCGCAAAGTGATCCATTAGGAATGTTAACGTTCTGTGGAAGAGGTCCAACTGAATCTATCAATAAGATTACACCATCCACTGAGCTCCGGAATAGCCCGGACAAATGAAGAATGCAAATGCGCTCGTATCAATCAAGGAGACAACAGGTGTTCCCTGCGCTGGACATTCCGAATGCATCCATTTGCATGCATTAATTTTAATAGCGTGTAACAGCTACTGCAGCACAATCAACTCTGCATGTCAAATTCGTATTAATATACTTTCAGAATATGCGCGTAATGTCATCAACGAACACACAGATTAATACTTATATGAAACTCACTTGTTCAAAATTAAAGTTTATTAATATTAATGCTATTGATAGCCGCGTCTGTGGATCAAACGCTAATACGCTGGTTGTCCATCCAGGCAGCCTGGGTTCGAGCCCAGATGTACTCCCGTTTCTCTTTACTATTCCACCAACAGGGGACAGGCGATTATATCCCGGGGTCAGTTTTATACGTCAGTTGCGTCTCTATATTTTTGGATCATATATCAGTTGCGTCCTTTCCCATTATTTTACAACCTTAGGACTGGCTGTAACATCACCAATTTAAACGTTACAGGTAAGTTAAAAATGTTGTTTGTGGCATCTTCACCATACAAGTTGATAGTGTCATTTTCACCATAACAGTACATTATGCAACGAGCCTATAATGGTAGTAATTAAGACGCGAGTATGTTTATGAAACGAGCGCAAAGAGGAACGGAACTGACCTCGTGCAATACCTCGTAAATTGTGAGATGTGCGCAGACGCGAAAGTATTGATTTTTTCCGAGAAACAAATGTCGACATCGACCTTGATATAATCTAGAGAGTAAAATAAATATTAATCTTGATATAACCTTGAAATTGAATTAGACATTGAAAAACGAGATGACAAATTGAATTTATTTGAATATTATTTACAATTAACGCTAATTATTATAGCAACAGAACTGACTTTATTTCAAATATAGGTGGTTTATTGATTTATTGTTGTCTTTGGATTGCATATCCGAGAATAATCGATACTTGCGCCTTCATATTGCTACAATGGTATTTTCTGATTGGTGGAACACCTGAACTTTAATGAATAGGTGTACTTTAATGAGGTCCATTTTTTGTAGTTTTATTAAGTGTTTAATAATTAACACCTCCAAGGGCATATTTTGCGGGCTACCGGGGCTACCAAGGAAATTACAAAAGAAAAAGTTTATAATATAACAGAATGTAATAATTTTGTATTATTAGTTTTACCATAGTAATTAAAATTAAAGTAATTAAAATATATAATAAAAGGTTCGGTAGCCCAAACCCTTTAACCAGTATACGCCCCTGCCAGGTGTATAATTACTACATTTCGGCATGGTCGAGCATAAAATGTATTAAAATTCTTGAGCTGCATTTTCACCATAAAATTATAATCATATTGGTTGATTCCGGGTGAAATCCAATCTTGTTATATGATCTAGCTGCAAATCAATCATGTTCTTACGAATGAAAGCTTCTTTCTCCCTCCCTTTTAAATGGCAGAGCTCTATCATTACGTAGTTTTAAGTATCTTTCGGCTTTGTATTTCTTTCAATACTCCTATAAAATGGTAAATGTTTGGTGAGTAATATAAAATAATACTGTAGACTATTAAGAAAGCTTTTGGTACTGTAAGTCATCATTTATTATTAGAGAATTTAAATTTTGTTGGAATTAAAAATAATGCTTTTAATTTATTAAAATTGTATTTAAATGATAGAGTTCAAGCTACTAAAACTGATCATGAATTAAGTGAATTTATTAAAATTAAAATAGGAGTTCCGCATAGAACAGTCCTTGGACCGATTTTATTTTTAATATATATTAATGACCTTTTAATGATAGATCTTAAAGAATATGAAGGTGATTTATATTCGTATGCTGATGATACTGTTTTAATTTTTAGTGGAAAAACTTGGACTGATGCTTATTATAATGAAAATTGTGGCTTAAAATTAATCAAAAAATGGTTCGATTTAAATTCACTTTTAATTAATAAAGATAAAACAATAGCTATCCCATTTTCTTTAAATAATAAAGGTAATAAACCAATTTCATCTACACTACAGATTAAAATGTATAATTCTGATTGTTCCGACATAAATTGCAATTGTTCAGTTATTAATGAAGTTAAGGAGGTTAAATACTTAGGTATAATTATTGATAATCATTTAAAATGGAATAATCATTTTCATTATATTTTTAATAAATTACGTAAAACATTATATTACTTTGTTATTCTAAGAAATATTTTGTCAATTAATTGTTTACGTATAATTTATTTACCATTATTTCAATCTATATTTATGTATGGTATTATAGGTTGAGGTGGAATTTAAAAATCCAACCTTTATCTGTTAATTTTACTACAGAAAAAAATATTAAAAATGTGTTTTAAAAAGCAGAAAGATTACTCAACTGAATTGCTGTTTAAACATTTCAAAGTTTTCAACATTAAACAAATTTATTATTTTATTTCATTGAAATATTTTCACAGAAATCTTAATAACTTTGAAAGGTATATACATAAATATAGAACTAAAAATACGAATTCTCTGAGTGTGTCTGAACCTAAATGTAGAACCAATGCAAAGAGAAAATGATCTATTTATTCAATTTTGCATTGACGGTTTTTTTAAAGAAACTCAGACTCACATTATCGCACATTTCCAATGAGAAACTGAATATAATAGACACTATATACCTCTTGTAACGTGATTCAAAACAATATTAACATATATAAACAAATGAGTGGAACGTTTATACGAAAAGTCTTTTGAGACGAGCTAGTAGCCTATTTAAAGAGCGTGTTAGGAGCTGTTGTTATTTGCACTGTTACTACTCCAGGGTAAGGGAAAAAAAACATAGTTAGATTCATGGCTTCGGCAATCTTAGGAATTCAAAGAGGAATAATTTTGAAGATGAAAGTTTTTATATGGCATGTAAATTTAAGGAGCATATTACAACTAAAATAATATCCTGTTTAGACGTAGGTTTAACAATAATAAAAACAATAAAATTTGAAATAAAATTGTTTAGAATGAAAATAAAACACTTTCGAAAATATATAATTGATCCCATACCACGTCATAAATGTGCTTCAGTAAATTTAACTCGTACCAAAAGCACCCGAAGTCAATTTCTTCCTAGCATAAGTTATATCTCCAAGGATAATTCCACACTACCAAAATTCTCACTTGACGGTGAGAGGACCCTGTACGAACCCAGATCTAACCGAATAAGCTAGGCTGAACTCTTGAGAAGGAGAACCGTCTGTGAATACTCGCGTCTAGTCCGAAATCGTAAGCTGTCAGAACACGGATGGCAATTTAAAAAGATCTGGAAGTCGTAGGTCGAGGTTAGGAATGACAAGAGTGGCGCAACTTTTACTGTGTCGTACCGCTTTCGTAGAAGAAAACGCCCTCCATTTACACACTACGTGGACTACGTCACCCATGACGTACGAGATACTGATACGACGTTATGCTATTTGGTATTTCCGATGTAGATCTTGATCAGAGTGGCTTTGGAATACCGAATGGAGGGCGTCGCAATCAACTCCAGTCACGTGGCAGAGCGTTAATTAAGATTCTTGAAGGGTGCCTGTCACTTGTTGATGGTGGCAAGATACGGAGATTTCCTCTCCTGCCCTTTGAAAGGCGGCGAAGTGTTTTATTATGTCAGCATTCGCTATCGGCGTCTAACATCAGGAGTGAGTTCATGTGGAACAGACACCTTTGTAAGAACAACAAATTGCTGCAGACGAAAGCACTTCTTTCTCCTCTTCAACTCCGTACCCGTTTCCAACATTTCTTCTTCGCTGGTTTCTTATAAAGTCACTCATGCACGCTCGTGTAACTCTTTGTCAAGCCACAGAGGAACTACCGGGAACACGATTCAGTATCAAATCAAATCATTCATTCATTCATGCTAATCCAATCCCTCAACTAACCACAGTTTTCTCATTCATTAATCAATAAATCCACACTCACCAAACACCACAACCAATCTCAGTGATTGATTAATCAATTAATCCATGCTGAGCTATTTTCATTCATTAATGAGACAATCCACGCTCACCCGCTTCCAAACAAATCATCATTTTCTCATTTGATTCACACTCACCTATTCATATAACAAATCTCCTGCTTCTCATTATACACTCACCCTCTCCCACAACAATCTTCTGTTCCTAATGAATTCACACCTTCTACTATGCCGAGCTATTTTCATTCATTAATGAGACAATCCACGCTCACCCGCTTCCAAACAAACCATCACTTTCTCATTTGATTCACACTTACCTACTGTACTCACATAACAAATCTCCTGCATCTCATTTATACACTCACCCACTCCCACAGCAATCTTCTGTTCCTAATTAATTCACACCTTCTACTATGCTGAGGTATTTTCATTCATTAATGAGACAATCCACGCTCACCCGCTTCCAAACAAACCATCACTTTCTCATTTGATTCACACTCACCTACTCACATAACAAATCTCCTGCTTCTCATTTATACACTCACCCACTCCCACAACAATCTTCTGTTCCTAATTAATTCACACCTTCTACTATGCTGAGATGTTTTCATTCATTAATGAGACAATCCACGCTCACTCGCTTCCAAACAAACCCTCACTTTCTCATTTGATTCACACTTACCTACTCACATAACAAATCTCCTGCGTCTCATTTATATACTCACCCACTCCCACAACAATCTTCTGTTCCTAATTAATTCACACCTTGTACTATGCTGAGCTATTTTCATTCATTAATGAGACAATCCACGCTCACCCGCTTCCAAACAAACCATCACTTTCTCATTTGATTTACACTCACTTATTCATATAACAAATCTCCTGCTCCTCATTTATACACTCACCCACTCCCACAACAATATTCTGTTCCTAATTAATTCACACCTTCAACTATTTTCATTCATTAATGAGACAATCCACGCTCACCCGCTTCCAAACAAACCATCACTTTCTCATTTGATTTACACTCACCTATTCATATAACAAATATCCTGCTCCTCATTTATACACTCGCCCATTCCCACAACAATCTTCTGTTCCTAATTAATTCACACCTTCTACTGACATAACAAATCTTCAGTTTCTAATTCCTTAATTCACACTCACCTATTCTCATACCAAATCTTCAGTTTCTCATTTATTAATAATTAAATAATCCATCCACACCCAGTCTCTCAAAAAATCTCCAGCTTCTCATTAATTCACTACATCATCAGGGTTGCTGAGCAACTCAATCACTTAATCAATATCAAAAGATATTATCGTCTCACTCAAATTGTTAACGTCGGCAAGTCAAAGAGTTAATGCTTGCTGTACCGCAAATACTCGTAGATCTTCTTTGCAACAATGTCTGTTGTTTTGTTTATTACAAGCCATCTGATATGCAACATGTTTCTAAGGTGAAGACAAAACCCGATTGCTGACCTGCACTGATCCAAGAGATTCCGTATAATAACAACTCACTCGGCTAGTATGAAGCACATCAGTAAAATAACAAACACGTGGTGATCGGTGTAAACATGAGTATCAAAGGGTTGCCGAAGTTAACCTTTTGAGTGTGTCTGCATAACAACAATTGGTTCGGCTCGTAAGAAACAACCAGCAAAATAACAAACACGCGGTGAACGGTGTAAATATAAGTAGCTATCAAAGGGCTGCCGACAAACTTTAGAGTGCAACGAAAATACCGTACTCATTTAATTCTGCGGTAAAGAAAGACTACCTAATGTTATTGCTATTGAGGTTTCATATGTATTTGTTTATTATTCATTAATCCACTTCCACAGCCAGCTTCAGTTCTCCATAATCCACGATGCCATCGTTTATCTTGACATTAACTATACAGAACCATCTCATTACTCTCATTGCCATTAGTTAGTTTCTCAGAATTATTGTTCCTAGTACATCTACTAAGCAAAATATCTCTTGCACTAATATGCAGTGGGAACAAAATAAATTAATCCTACAACATACAAAAAAAAAAAAAATAGAAGAACAAAATGTTCATGAAAGCTAATTAATCCAATCTTACCCTCTTTATCTACTTCACACTCCCCTCCTTCCACAAACGCTCTTCAACTTGTCATTCACTCCACAGTCTGTCTTTAGAACCATAATTTAATCCACTATGAACTTGTGTCCAAACTATCTCCAATCTCATTATGCCACAACTATTCACTCTACAATCACTTTTATTTTCATAAATTAATAAAACCACCATCGTCATTCTTTAGTCTTAAGCTTATAAATTACGCTACTACCATCCATTAGACATCTATATTTTCCGGCCTCATAATTAAAACATTATAATACACTTCACGACCACTATTCAGTCTCATAAATTGTAAACATTATCCACTTTACTACTTTGATGGTGTCCGGGTAAGTCATTTTTGTGCAAATGGAGTTTTTCCCCCCTGGTGAATACATAGTCAAATTCTACAAGTGGGTGTGCAAGAAACAAAATTAATACTAGCATTTGATGTGCTTTATTTGTGTAGGAAATTATTTGAAAAAGAGTTCGAAGTTTAATTTTTATTTATATCGAAACTCATTTTTATGACATCTCCCTTTATCCAAACACCATTGAATTACTCTTCTCTCATAAATTAAGTCACTATCATCCACTAAACAACTTCAATTGTTTCGTAAATGAAGTTTCATCCACCTTGTATTTAGGTATCCAGTACCTTAAATTGAATCATTACTATACAACTGTAACTTCTCTTCAATCCTATAAAATAAGAATTTAACGTCTACTATATAATATCTACTCTTCGTCTCAAAGTCACTATCATCTACTCTATATCTATTCTTCGGTCTCATAAACTAAGGCATTATCATATAACTCCTCGGTCTCACAAAGTAAATCACTTTCATCTACTCTACAACTGCTCTCCAATCTCTCATAAACTGAATCATATAGAATGACTCTTCAGTCTCAGTCTCATAAATAGGGTCAGTGTATCCATTCTACAATTACTCTCCAGTCTCATAAACTGAATCATATACAATGACTCTTCAGTCTCACAAATTGAGTCATTAACATCGTACTTCAGTCTCATAAGGTCAGTGTTATTCATTTCACAATTACTCTCCAGTCCCATAAACTGAATCATATACAATGACTCTTCAGTCTCACAAATTGAGTCATGAACATCGTACTTCAGTCTCATAAGGTCAGTGTTATTCATTCCACAATTACTCTCCAGTCTCATAAACTGAATCATATACAATGAATCTTCAGTCTCACAAATTGAGTCATTATCATCCACTCTACTTCAGTCTCATAAATAGGGTCAGTGTATCCATTCTACAATAATTACTCTCCAGTCTCATAAACTGAATCATATACAATGACTCTTCAGTCTCACAAATTGAGTCATTAACATCGTACTTCAGTCTCATAAGGTCAGTGTTATCCATTCTACAATTACTCTCCGGTCTCATGAACTGAATATTACGCAGTCTCTAACTACTCTTCAGTCTCATAAATTGAGTAATTATCACTCCATAACAACTTTTCGGTCTAATAAATTAAATCAATAACATTCACTCTAATACATTAAATTTTCGTCACATAAATTAGGTAGGCTAATTCTCATCTTCTCCACTTGTAGTCATCAGTCTCAATGAGTCAATATAATTCAATCCACAATCATTTTCAGACTCATTATTGAACCAATTGTCCCACCGTAGCATCGTGGTTTAAAACATCATGCCTGGACTCGCGTTACGGAATAAACGCTGGTTCGAGTCCTCATGGAGAAATAAGGTTTCTCGAGAAATTTCAGCCAGTGTATGGAACCGGTGTCCACCTAGCATCGTAATGAATTTGGGAAGCTAAATCCGATTACGAAAACCAGGTATAACGGCTGGGGGATCATCGTGCTGACCACACGGCATCTTAGTTCTCGTTGGTTGATGGTTTACCTCTGCTGAGGCATATGAACATGAGGACAGCAGCCGGCTGGTCGGCCCTGGCCCTCCATCGGCTGTCGCGCCACAAATTATATAAATAAAACTATTATCTATTTCACGACTAGTCTATATTTATCCTTGTCTGTGTCTTATCTACGTATTACTTAAACCCACTCAACAATTATTATGAGAGAGTTTTCGCACCCTCGTAATACGCTAAACGTTAAAACTATGTTGACGTCAGTAGTGACGTATTTGATGACATGTTAACGTTCGTAAAACTTCGGAAAAAATCATTATACAATATTTCTCGCGCCGTTAACATTTATCATGTCGTAGCTCCTATGACAGTCAATAAATTGCGCTGAAATATTTTTAATTGATGGAAGGCACAGAAAAAAGTTCGAAATGAAAATCTGAGATGTGTTGAGAAAGAACGGAAATTACTTTTAAAAGTGATCGCTACTCAAAATCTTTACTGGTTTCCGAGTTACGGCGAGTTAAAGGAGCATTTTCGCTTGGCGGAGTACTCACGACTCAACCTTTTATCTGCTGGGAAAATTCTTTCCTAAGTCTTCTTGTATTACGACCTAAATAATTTGTCCATCTTGAGCTGTTCTAACTAGATGAATATCGTCCATAGTGGTAAATCTCAAACGATGTACCACGTTTTAATACCGAATTAGGTCTACGGTAAACTTTCTTCACGTCAACGTTATCCACCTGGAGATAGCGGGTTCCGCTATTGAAATAACGTGAGGTGAATGGCTCTGATTGGCTCTTTCATCAATGACGTCAACATAGCGTTAACGTTTAGCGTAGGGGAGGGTGCGAGAACTCTCTAATATCCAAACAATTGCACGTTAATTTGCCAATCGTGAGCCAATTGAACGACTAGGTTTTACTGTTCACTTGTATCGTCATAAGCAAGCCATTAAATGTTGAAAGATATGTAATCAACGGCCTTCTGCCCTTATGCTTAGACATTCCTTGCGGAATATTAATTCCCCTCAAACAGGGATATCCTGAACTAGCACCAACAGATAGCGCACGTGTACTATGAGGGATGCGCTTTGCGTGTGCATTTGTTTTTCGGTATATAAACATTGAGGAAATACGTAGTGTATTAGTATATTAAATACTCTTAAAAACAACTAAAAATGGAAAATTTTTATTATGTTCCTATATGTAAAAACCAGGGAAAGCTTTTTGTCTTCAATCACGTCCCGAAATATTCTGAATATATGCTTTAAACCTTAAAAAAATATAAGTAATAAAATTGAGCCTCGAAAGTGCTAGCTATTAAATAAAAGTAACTACTTCAAGTAAGGAATTGTTGACTACAGTTTTATTTTGGAAGAGGAAAAAGAAAAATTAATAAAATCATATGCAACCTCGACAGCGAGCTATGTTAGCTTAGATTATATGCAGTAGTTGTAGGAGTCTCCGAATTTTACGCCTGCAGTAAACTCTCGATAAACTGGAATGTTTATTATCCAGGACGATCCCTAGTGAAATCCAGTTCGTGAATAATATTTTTAATGTACTGTACCCTAATTATTAATGCCATGTTCTAAGTTCAAATTTTCAAAATCATCCCACACAGTATTCAAAACTGCATGTCCTTAACCTACAAAACACACTACTAATCGTGATACTATTGCGATCATATTATATCATCCTATTAAAAATTGCATTTGATCTTTCTGCAACTACAGAAAAAATACAAGGAATTCAATCTCGATATTCTCTTCCCTATAAAAAAAAACACATTGGTGGCTGCATATTCTGTTTTTAGCGTACGGTTCTTAAATACTAATTGGAGGGCAATAACACTTTCGACATATTTCCTATTTTTTTATTCGTGCATATCGTTCTCAGAGTTCTCGTTTAGGTTCATGAACATTCAATTTACTCGTATTTATATTCTGCATACTGCAGATTTCCCCACCCGTCTCGGGGAAATGCTCAATATTATACAGGTTTACGTTATTATTTATTGTAAATTAAATTAAATTATGAGGTAAGAAATATATTGAATTATATTAAATTATACTAGGTTATACAAAATAACTGTAAATATAATTTTGACACGCACAGAATACCAACAAGTGGGAAAACGTAATCAACTGTAGCATATGACAAAACATAGCCCTACAACATGTTCCGCCGCATGGAACGCTCCTGCCATCTGACGGTAAAACTTCGCATAAGATATCCCTATTAAGTGGGTAGTTTCAAATTGCCTGCGGGCGACTCCCAAAAGACAACACGTAACGGAAATGGAGGACGTAAACAAGGGTAACCATTCGTCACAGTTACACATACACCACTCATGCAGTGACACTTGGCAACAGCCTTGGAGCGGGCCTTGAAAGTTATAGCCCTGAACGAACGCTGGAAGCAGAGATTTCATGCACACAAAATGAATGCACTTAAATGGAAGAGATGATGCAACTTGAATTCCAAGCTACGGTGCACATTCTTCCAGTACCTCACGGCTACTTGTTCGCAGCTCCGTGGCAGACTAAAGTAATAAATAACCAGATACAGTTACAACCAATATCACGTAACTATCTGGCTTTTCATAACCATACAGCAACTTGGCACATTATCAAAATAATGTTCGAGAGATGCCAGACACTTAACTTTCGGAGAAAAACTTTTGAGAAGAACGAGTCCACCTAATTCACAGTTGCCTAGGGCGGCAAATTCCAGGGGGGGGGGGGGGTGGCATTTTCTCTCTCTCTCTCTCTCTTCCTTTATTTTTACAATGAAATTTGTTGGTAAATCTTTACTGAAGTGTAGCCAGTCCAGAGGTCTGCATCGGACGTTTTCCCTCGAGCGCCAAGTAGTTCATAGCATAATCCGATAGGTAGCGCACATGCATGATGGGTAAAATTGTCGCGAGCGATAAATCCTCGAACGGTATAAGCCGAGCGCTAGACATTCGTTCTTGTTACAGTGATGGACTGTGTAGTAGATGTTTATCATTTCAAAACTTTGCAGTGTTTAACTAACTTCTCCATAGTGCAACTACAAAACTTGCTTTAAAATGTAATATGAATGTTGTAGGAGTGATTTTGTTTTTGCCATATCTGATAGATGTTATTGGATGTAAATGTAATTATTATAAACGGTTTTTATTGAACTGTTTTATATGGACTATGGAAAATATATGGAAATATGAAAATATGTTCTAAAATATGGAGAACACAATCACGATAATGCAAGAAATGTGTCAAGTTTTTGAAGTAATAACGATAATGCAAGAAATGTTTTCTAGTAATAACAAATAATAATAATACTAATAATAATAATAATAATAATAATAATAATAATAATAATAATAATAATAATAATAATAAACTCTAATAATTAGTGTATCAATCTTTGGGTCTGTAACAGTTGTGCAGCATGATTATTCGTTTTATTATATTTTCTGTGACGTTATCTCTGTACTAATATTGTTATTAATCTACTGCTATATCAATAATATTTTGTAGAACGTTTCTAAATTGTCGCAGTATAAGGACGGAAAACTATGTATGGACCTATTATATTATATATGTGGTAAATCGAATATTGAATAATTATATTAATTAGCAATAATAACTGTATATCGAAGTTTTTCATACTATTTTATTTATAACTTCATGTTACTGTTTTGGTACGTTCCATTAGACTGTTCCATTAAATGTTTGTCATAAACGCAGAAAATAAAGCCTTATTTTTACCGTGTGAGCAAAACATATGTGTATCTTATCTGTCGCCTTCCATACAAGATAAGACATATCGGTGAGATGACCTTGTACTGTGCTTCTATTTATTACGAGCGTATCACGAACGATCGTATCTCACTCGAGGGTGCGACACTCGACCGAGTTCAAGCGAGCGATTTAACTCCAATGCAACACTCTGGTAGCCACCGTCATAGCTTAGGAGGCTAAGGCGCTTTCCTGCCGATCCGAAGTTGCGCTCGGGCGCGGGTTCGATTCCCGCTTGGAATGTTCACCTGGTTGGGTTTTTTCCCCAACTATAAGGCAAATGTCAGGTAATCTATGGCGAATCCTCGGCCTTAACTCGCCAAATATCATCTCGCTATCATCAATTCCAGAGTGCTACATTGGAGATTTTGAGTAGCGACCAATTTTAAAAGTAATTTCCTTTCTTTCTCAACGCGGCAATGTGAGGGCGGCAATGAACCTCCGGGTTCCTTAAAAGCCATTTGTAAGTAAGTAAGGTTAATTAACTACCATGTATCAACTATTGAGTTATTTAGCATCCATGGAATTGGTGAGTGCGAGAAGGTATTTGACGAGATAAGGCCCAGACTATCGGACATTCGCCTTATAGCTGGGAAAACCTCGGAAAATTCCCAACCAGGTAATCAACTCAAGCGGGAATTGAACTACGTCCGACCACCATTCCGGATCAGCAGGAAACGCGCTACAGCCTGAGCTACGCCAATAGCTCGCTGCATGGTGTGAAACAGTTGACATTGTCTTTAGAAACTTGGCAACACAATAACGACGCCACCAAGTCTTGTTATTTATGTTTTTTTAATGAAATCCTTTTTCTGGAAGAAATATCGCTCGTGGCTGTGTGATGTTCTCTTCGAATCGTTTCTTTGCGAGTCATTGTCGTGTGAAGTTCTGCGACCTGTTAAGTAAAATTGCTTCAAAAAGAAGAGGCTTTGGGTACACCAGAATAAACAGAAGCAGCTATTTCCTTAGATTACATCTACAAAGGACATTTATTAAATTCAAAGTGCATTAACTGCAAACTTGAATCGCGTATCCCGAAGAGAGCGATGCGAAACATCGATGAACATTGCTACATAAAATTTACACGCAAAGGTTAACACAAGAACCATAGTTACAAACTTTATTTTAAAATGGGTAATTTTTTTCCATTGAAGTTCCTTCTGTAAATCATTTAGTTTTACTTCAATTTTTATTGTACCTGAGTTTTTTTAATGTACTTCACTCCCACCCCCTCTACTAATAAACTTCCTTACCGTCATAGTAAGTAGTACTGAGTTAGTGAATATAGTATGTTCCAGAAACATGGTCGCGTTTTCCAGTGACGAAAGAACATTCAACATTGAATCATATTCTCGCACAGGTACTGTCGTCCGTTTGCCTACGTCGCATCCCGGTTTCCTCCACCCGCTTCTGCTCGCCTCTCTGTAAATGCTAGTGGGTGGGCTGTCTTAGCTCTTTTCTCAAAACATTAATTTCTGTTAGGAATTGAACGTCTACGTAATATTATAAAATTGTTTAAAATGACTTAAATAAAAGGGTCCCGTTAAGTAATTAACTGTCACGTGATTTTCTCTCGTTCTACGAAAAAACAACTTGTACGGACATTAGATAGTATGTCTGAGTAATTTTATCTTTTCGGATCGGGCAGAAGTGAAGATTGAATTTACAGTATGTAAGGTACTCTTTTATAGAGTAGGTACAGAATTATTTCAACATGAGTTACTAGTACGAAAGACGAAACCGGTAATTGGAATTAGATACAATAGCCTATAGTGCGATAATATGCACAAAAGAACTGAAACCTGTATCGAAATGAACGGCCACCATTTCCAATCATATTATGACTATTTTTCAAATTAACTTCATTCATTATATGGTATGCTAATGTGTTGTAGACAGTATTAATATACACTGCATAATGAATACGTCCGCATGGATAGCTCAGTTCGTGAGTATTAACACTTATTGTTAATACTGTAGACTGTATTTTGATTAAACAAAAACCTAATAAAAATTATCAAACTCAAAATCGCAATATTTCCTAGTTTACGTAAATAGATTAACTACTTTTCTTCCCTCCTATACCTAGTAAAGTGATTTGTTTGTATTTTACGCCAGTATCATCCAACTCCAGTCGTGGAAGGGGGTAGCAAACGGTGTTTCCGGTTCTCAACCATTAATTCAAAGGTATAGCCAGGTTAATACTAGAAATGTTAGTAAAAATAAAATGATGTCCTTGTTCAAAATATGTTCTCTTTCATTTCTAGTATTTTTAATATTCCACAATCAACTGTTTCGTAGAAAGAGTTTTATTCTCACTTCTAAAAGAGTAGGAATGGATTGATACAGACGAGTCAAACCTAAGTCACCGACAATCTTACCGTGTCATGAGGCTGCAGTTTGACGGACGACGAGTTGGGTTTTCTCGGTCTCTTGTTTGCTTTAAGATTTGCGAAAGACATAGTGCGTTGGGATTTCCTTATCAAGAGCCGGTATTATAAACGCCGTTTAAACAGTTTAAACTGAAGTTTTTCGTTCTGCTTCTGATTAACTACCAGTTAACTTGAGTTAACTTGAGTTTAACTTGATCGGCAGTTTTCTGTCGTTTAAACTGCAGTTCAAGGCTCAACAGTGCAAGATGGCGGTTCCCGCAATACACATGGATATTGCAGAAGTTTTCCAAGAACTTATGAGTGACTATATATGTGTGATCAATTTTACTGAACGACCACGGCGGACAAGAATTTTTCGAAATAGAGTGCACCACTTTGAAATATACATAAATGAACGTAAGTTTTAAAACAGATTGAGGCTTTCGAAACAGACAGTCCTAGCCTTCAGAATTAGGCTTATAGTCCTAACCTTGTTTCGAAAAACTGAAACTCGGATACAACATGCAACAGAAAAACGAGAAAGTGCAAAAATAATATGTGTTTTAGGGTTTGAACTTAAAGATTATTTGAAAAGATAAATTATTTCCTTTTTATTTTTGAAAACATTCTGTTGAATCTGTCATCAGTTACTAGCTACGCTGCTCTATTTTTCCTCTGGTAGTTCTAGGCATACTGAAAACGATGGAAGACTTCGGAGGTGTCCGTAAATCTACTATAAACTTATTGCGCATTGTACTGTGTGTGGCAGACAGTCTCCTGGTAAGATTTACTATGGGATTGTACTAATCTCTAAAAAAAAAAAAAAAAAAAAAAAAAAAAGGACTAAATTCTCACCTTACACTCAAGAAAGAAGTGACCAGAGCAATGGAATTAAGGCAATCAGATGTCTTTTGTTTTGACTTCAAGTACTCTGACACTCACGACCAAGACAAGCCACTTCAAACTCAACTGGCAGTCACCGGCAGAGATATAATAAAACATCTGTTTACGTCTATTCATAAGGATACGAAGGCTATTATTGCTTATGATGTTTTCAAAATATATATTAGCCGTAAGTACAATATAATTAGACAGACTAATCATTTATACAACAAAAGCGTACCTAAAACTTTCAAAATAATTATCAATTTATACCTACAGGAAAACGCAAAAAATCAAACTTGTGAATAAAACATATTCTTTCATTCATTCATAGTATCCTGCCCAAGGGCAGGTCTTTCACTGCAAATCCAGCATTCTCCAATCTTTCATATTTTCTGCCTTCCTGTTTGTCTCCGCATATGAGTCATATATCTTAATGTCGTCTATCATCTGATATCTTCTTCTGCCTCGAACTTTTCATCATTCCTTCCAGTGCATCCTTCAGTAGACAGTTTCTTCTCAGTCGGTGACACACCAATTTCTTTTCCTCTTCCTGATCAGTTTCAGCATCATTCTTTCTTCACCCACTCGTTTCAAAACAGCTTCATTTCTTATTCTGTCTGTATACTTCATACATTCCATTCTTTTCCATATACACATTTCAAATACTTCTATTCGCTTCTCTTCATTTCGTCGTAATGTTCATGTTTCTGTCTCATACAATGTCACAATCCATACAAAGCTCTTCACTAGTCTCTTCCTTAGTTCTTTTTCCAGAGTAGATAGTTCTTTTTCTATTAAAAGCTTCCTTTGCCATTGCTATCCTCCTTTTGACTTCTTGACAGCAGCTCATATTACTGCTTATAGTACATCCCACGTATTTGAAGCTGTCCACTTGCTCTACTGCCCCATTTAGAATTCGCAAGTTACCTTCATTATTTTTCTTCCTATGACCATGGTCTTCGTTTTATTTGCATTTATCTTCATCCCATACTGCTCACAGCTGTCATTTAGCTATCATCCCCTCTTCTGCTAACAACGTCATATCATCAGCAAATCTTATGCACTTCATTCTTCGTCCTCCTACTATCACTTCTCCCATGTAAAAGAAATAAAAGATGCAATTTTTAGGCACTGAAATAAAAAAAAACCGGAAGAACAAATACATTTTATACGCCCATCTTTGTACTTCTTAAGTTTATGTACAGTAGTGGCAAAAACCGGACCGACCCTTGTAACTGATTTCAAAGCCTTGTTCACTCCAGAGCACGATAGACTGGTAACTAAGACTTTCGTGGTTCGAATCCTGTCTGGGAAGGAAACTTTTTTTTTTGTTCCTTATTCAAATTTATTCCCAATACTTTCCGATTGCAGCGATATTTTACTACTTAATTAACTCATTATTTCCAGAACATGAATTGGGAATAATTGGGGATAAATTTGAATAAGGAACAAAAAAAAAGATTTCTTCCCAGGCAGGATTCGAACCACGAAAGTCTTAGTTATCAGTCTATCTTGCTCTGGCGTGAACAAGGCTCTGAAATCAGCTACAAGGGTCTGTCCGGTTTTTTTGCCACTACTGTATGTCTTTAATATCTTTCTATTAATGTTAATTAATTCAAACATCAAAGGAGAACAGTCTTCATTTCTTATCGCGTTAATTTTCCACAAAATGCTGTCATTTAGTGAGCAAAAGTAAACTTGAACCAAATATACTGGGTGTTCATTTCAAAGTGTGTCATGACGTCACTGTTGTTGGGTCACCGATTTGAAGCGAGTTTCAGCTTATATGTTAGAGAAGTTGCCAATTATTTAAGGCGTTCTTCAATCTGAACTTGAGGACGTGTACGGTATAACTTGATCGTCGTAGCAACAGATGGCGGTCTGTACGGTCTGTGTGCTACCATAACCTCTTTCGAACTGTGTTTTGCGCCGGCAAGTCGTACGCAGGGTATTTGTTATCATCGGTTGCGTACGGTAACATTCCACAACACAAATCAAATGCTCCGTGTCCATGTTGACCGTCGAAGTTAATGTCAACAAATACGTAAGTAATCGTCTTAACCCTCTCCCGATATCCCGACAGTACGCATTTCCAAACAGTTCACATTCCTGCCACTACCGGCGTTACAGTACGTATCGGTACGTACTCTTCAGAATGAACGTCGTACTTGCTAGGCAACTTCTCTGCCTCTTAGGTTATACACCTCTGCGGAAGTGTAGGAAGATTGAATTCTCTAGGCCAGCCGTGGCGAAAATGTAATCGTTGCCCGAGCCACTGTGTAATCTCCAACGTGCATAGCACCTATGGAGGGAGGCGGACACCCGAAGGGGAAGTGAAGCAACTATCTGACTTATTAACGGATTTTCATTTTCCTTACGTCAAGCACTTAAATATAGTTTTATACAGTACAAGGCTACAAACTAATGTTTACTACGTGTAACGAAGAATGTCTCTGCGACAAAGTTTCAAAATCAGGAATTACGTCACTTAAGTTTACTGCCAGTCGTAGTTGATCACGAAGGTATTTATCTGTCAGTCGTGATCTAAATTTGGTTTTTACTATTTTAATTGTTGAAAATAATTTTTTACAAACGTAAGTTGTAGCGAACATGGCTTCAACAGAGCAAGCGAAAGAACGAAGCTTCGGATATTTATTTTTTGGCAAAGATTTGAAAGTTCAACATTTGTCAAGTCCTTACATCTAGCTTTCATTTAACATCAATTGTAAATCAGTGAGTTCAAATTGAAGAGCTAACCGCATTATTCTTACATCTGCTGAAAAAGGGTCGACGTACAGAGATGATGATGACAGTGATGATGATGATGATGATGATGATAAAAACAACAATAACACTTAACCTTTTAATGTTTCATCAGTAACATGTAGTATAATGCCGTTTTATGTTATACAACCCTTTTCCTCGTAATACTTGTGAAGAAATCATACATTTAATATTATCATCATATAGACAGCAAAAAAAATGCGTCCTCCCATCCGACTTCGAACTTTCGTACATGGTTTCGAGAGAGACATATGCCACTCGCAGGTCAGAGACAAATACAAATGGAACGGAGTTTGACTCCAGTGAGTGAAAGGGTGGGGGTTGGTGGAGGTTAGAAGCAAGCGAAATGCACAGCTATCACTGCGAGCCACAATATCTCGCGAGTCACGTTCTCGCCACGGCTGCTCTAGGCTCATCGGCTAGCCACATGACGGCATACAGCGAGCCATGACACACTTTGAAATGAACACCCAGTAGTAACGAACGAGCGAACGAACGAACGGTATCACCGCATTAAAATTGAAATAAAGTCTTATTCGTTCATATTGGTATCTGAACTAAATGAACGAAATGGACAAATCATATGAATGAATAATTTCAATAAATTATTACAACTGAAGCGATACTTCCAAATGCACCAGACTTCCCATCTCTACTTCGGTCATCACCTCGGCACTGCTGCATTACCGTCACTTCCACGTCCCATCATCTCAGACCTGTATTTATCCGCTTTTAAAGCATTCATTCAGGCCGCTCGCCTTACATAAACTGTTTCTTTCCGTTGTTGGCATCACGAACTGGCCGCGAGGAACAGTCAGCGACGGACAAGAGGTTAGGGAAACGACAAGATGCTTCAGGGTAAGCAAAAATTACGTCATCTAATTTGACTATCCCTTCCACCCCACCACAACAGCCAATATCCGATCAGACAAGTTTTTATTGACTAGATTTATTTGTGTGGCCTTCGGAGAGCGCCAGACCAGTCTGGCCGCATGGACGGACCCCGGCCTTCCTATTAGTACCTCTAGCTCATAATGTTTCATAAAGCGCTAATTTATAAGTGTATCACCACCTCCGGGAAAGATGTCTCGCCAGATTAGTTCTAATCTGATTCTAATTACATGTGGGAGAAAACAAGTTACCTCTTTGGATTCGTGCAGGCGACTCTGAATTGAATTTATTCTGTTTCTCGTCTACTAGCAGTACACACAAATACAGAGGCGTACGGGACTGTTCATTATCCTCACAAAAGTTAGGACTAACGGACCACTAGCTTAAATCCTGGTAAGTAAAGAAAGGTCGGTCATGTATGGTTGGCGATCTTCATTTTCGCGCATTGGAAAGGAGTCTGTAACCTAAACAAACATTATCGACTTGAAGCTAATGAATAGTTCGATTGTTGAAAACGATCGACTTGTTCGGAAGTGGAAACAACTAAACGTATTATATATGTTACAGTTAGAACGCGAAATCCGTCAAAACCCGAAGTTTCTAGGAAATTCTAATTTTCACTTACGTAATTTAGTTACATCTAGAAATATGTGTGGGTCTTTAGGAAATTCTAGTTTTCACTTACGTAATTCAGTTACATCTAGAAATAAACTATGACTCTACGAAATTCTAGTTTTGACTAATATAATTAAGTTAGATCTAGAAATAACTGATAAGCGATTTTGAAGTTAGTGAGATCCTGTATTGAAAATAAAAGTTCAAGATGACATGTCGGACACACGAAACAAAATTTGAAAATAAAAACTGCGCAATACATACTATGTTTTGTGGCTTGATAATTAAAAACATAGCAATACAGCATCTTCAAGCACTTAGTAGAATATGTAACTTATTAATGTAGGCCTACATCTTGATTACACAACTTTTAACACTATATCACTTCGGAAAACGTATTATATGTCTTTTACGTGTTAAATTTTATATTACCTTGTTAACATGTTTCGGCCTGCTCTTGCCCATCATCAGAACTGGTTGTTGCTGGTCCTGGCTCCTTTTGTTTTCTGTTTGGGTGTGTTTGTGTAGTATAATGTGGAGTCAAAGAGTGTGTGTGTTCTGAAATTGAGTTGTGTGTTGAGAATTTCAGTTGGATGTGTTTTTGTGTGTTTGTATATTTCGTATTGTTCTAGTGTGTTTAGTTTCTGGGCTTTTTGGTTGTATGTGTAGAATTTCCATGTCTGTGCTGATGTCTCTGTATGTGTGGTTAGCATTTGTGATGTGTTCTGCATATGTGGAAGTGTTATGGCTGTGATGTGTTCTTTGTAACGTGTTTGAAATGATCTGCCTGTCTGTCCTACCTGTAAGTTGTTGCAGATGTTACATTTGAGTTTGTATACGCCTGTGTGGTTGTATTTGTTTGTTTGTGTTGTTTGTGTGTTGAGATGTTTTTGTAGTGTATTATTTGTTTTGTATGCGATGTTGTAATTTAATTTCTTGAATGAGGTTGCAATCTTGTGTGTGTTTTTGTTTTCGTATGTTAGCGTGATGTATTTTTGTGTCCTTGTATTTGTGTTGTATTTTTATGTTTTTTGTGATTATGTTTTGTCTTTTGTATTATGTTGTCTATTACGTTGGGGTTGTAACCGTTTTCTTGTGCTATGTATTTGATTGTGTTTAGCTCTTCTTTGTAATCCTGTTGGTTCATTGGTATGTTCAGTAGTCTATGTACCATTGTTCGGAATGCAGCTTGTTTGTGTTGTGTTGGATGATAGGATGTGTTGTGTGTGTGTTGTTGTTGTTGGGTTTCTGTAGACTTTGAATGTGTGTTTGTTGTCGATTTTTGTTATTCAGATGTCTAGAAAATTTATGGATTTGTTTTCAATTTCTAATGTGTAGTGTAACTTTGGAGGTATTTTGTTTATGTGTTGATGCAGGTTTTGGAGCTGTCTTTTGTTTCCTTTATATTGTATTAATATGTCTTCTACGTATCTGTGCCAATATAAGATGTTGTCTGCGTGTTTGTTGCTATCTTTGTTTAGTATGTATGTAGTAGTAGTATTTATTTATTTAACCTGGTAGAGATAAGGCCGTCAGGCCTTCTCTGCCCCTCTACCAGGGGATTACAACTATAATATGAAGAATAAAATTACAATTAATATTAAATTTACAAATACAATTACAATAAAAATTAAAGTACGACAAGGTTATCTGATTAATGAAAGCTAGACATTTTATCATAGAAGTTAAGAACATAGAATATTTTTGTATTTACTGAATTACAAATTAAACCTAGAATAACAAAATTCAATAGTGATGAAATTACTGGATATTGAAATATTTTGTGATAGATTAAGAGAACTATTTACAAGAAACCATGTCTGAACGAGTCTCAATTACTGGCCAAGTGCCTAGTAAGTTTGCGTTTGAATTCAATTTTATTTCGACAGTCCCTGATGCTAGCAGGTAACGAATTCCAGAGTCTTGGCAGGGCTATTGTGAAAGGGGATGAGTATGAGGAGGTGCGATGGGATGGTATTGTTAGTATTGTTTCATGGCGAGAGCGTGTGTTCAGATTGTAGTGGGAAGAAAGGTAAGTCTGTTCTATGTGGTGTATTATTAATGTACTTTCATAAAAAATAAGTTATTACGCCGCGTAGAAAAGAATGGAAAATATTTTTTTCTGTGCTATGTAAATTACGTGTAATTTAAGTAATTTACGCGGTCAATCGTGATAGTGAGCTGACTTCATGGACAACAGATCATGTGAGACGGGAAAATTAATTTTTCGTTCTTTGATAATTTTAGCGCATAAAAATCCCTTGTCTAGTTATACGGCAGTGCCGATACAAATGTTATCAGAGCTTTTCGCTTCCCGTATGTTGGAATGCCCCTAAAATGTCAGTGCAGAAGATCGTATTCCCTCATATACACCACTAGTATTACCACAAGAGTTAAATCTCGTACAGGTGTTCGATTCGAGTCTCAGTGACTCACTAGCCGCCTCTGATTTGAATCATTACTCACACAGCGCGAGGCGGACCGACAGGTCACTGTTTTGGACCTCTCGGGAGGCTAATGAACAGGGGCCCAGGCTAGGGGAAGGAACTTAGGCGCCACAACCTTGAAAACGTGCCGCCCGTTTGCATATCTAAATTTAAATTACATTTGCATTTGCGAAAAAAAGAAGTCATCAATGAAAGGAGATTGGACAGAGGTGACAAAACACTGCCGTATCGAGTCTAGACGTACAGGACCCTTTGACCAGCTACTTCCAAACTCGCCGTGCTAGTCATCGTCTTCAGCAACGTAGATATCATTATCATCATCATCATCATCATCATCTTGTTGCCGCCCTCGTCAGTTGTCGTTATTACTGCTATTATTACCGAAGCCATCATTATTGCTCTCAACACCCGCAGTGTTGCCAACAATTGATAAAATTCCCTTACTACAAATTGTAATTTCCCACCGTCGCGTCGGCTCAAAATTCCCATAGTGATATATAGAGTAAATAGGGGGGAGATGACAATCGGGGTAAGATGCTTATTTCTTTGTAGTTTCACATTCTTCCAAGAGAGAACGCCACGCGCATGTCTTCATTGATCATTGAGATAGTTGAATGTCTATAGAGTGGAAGCTAACTCATTTTGCCACGTGTTCTTGTCGTGAGAAGAAGAAAAGCAAGAAAACAGCTCATTTTTCTGCTATAAAATAATTGCAAAGATACGTTACAATTTTAATACATCGTTGAATTCGTAATAACTGTCAAACATTTGTAATGGATATTGTAGTAAAGGTTCTAAAGTTGTATTGTTAACAACCAACGACCTTGTTCCGCCATCTTAGGTTGCGTCACAGCACTAAGCATCTTACCCCGATAGTTGGGAAAGATGCTCAATTTTTTTCGGGGTAAGGTCGCAATTTTTGCAAGGTTTTATTTTTTTGTTTTCTTGCAGATAATGCGAAACATTACATAAGGTCCTCTGATAGAAGTCAGTGGATTGACAGTGATCAACTTGCGATGAAACATGTTAGAATAGGGGATATGAACTGTTTTCGAGCATCGCAACATACTGGATTCTTTACCGTAGCCTTAAACGCCGCCTAAAAAAATAATGATGACAAACAATATACTGGATTGAATTCATTGTGTGCAAGAAGTGATTTCACGGGTTTTGCACACGGCAATAAAATATGTGCAATGACTGTGTTGCTAAGTAGTGATAAACGAGTGAGAAAGTGTCCATGAGCTTCAGATTGCCAATTTTGTTATATACATGTATCAAACCAAGTTCAGGTAAAATGCATATATCAGTAACTGTGTTAATTTTATTTGCCATCTTACCCGACTATCGGCGAAAGATGCCTACAGTGCAGGTAAGAAGAAAACCTGTATCTATAAACAAGGTAATTAATGTTTTCTGTTTTGTATTAAAAATATAGTTTCAAAATACCTTCCAGACTTTGATATTTCAATGTGAAATTCAAAACTAAATGAACAGCATCTTAAAATTTCAATCAAAGAAAAAGTAAGGCATCTTCCCCCGATCCACTCTAGGGGTGTGATCTTATGGTGATTATTTCACCCTGATTTCTGTGATTGAAATGGTTTAATTTCAGTGAATATTTCGTAACAAAAGCAAACAATTTCCCGCATATTTCGCACCCTAAAGGAACTTAAAAAATAATAAAATTATATTTTTTTAAATTATTTTTTAAACAATCCATATGAAACTAACAAAATTATTTGCATCATTAATTAAATTTATACATTCAATTTTCGACTGTTAAGGGGTGACGGCACTCACGAAGGTAGTTGTTGGGGGAAGAAAAATGACCGTTGTCTGCTTCCGCTGCTCCCTGGAAGTAGTTCCTGAAACTATGCGTACATCATTGCCAGAAGTCATACGCATATAATGCTGAACGATGAAATATGTAGAAATGTTCATGTATATTTTATAACGAAAGAAATTTTCAAGTTTTATTTAAAAAAAAAAGTCATTTTTCGTGCGAATTCTTCATAAAATAAGTTTTTTGTTGAAAACATATTGATCATGAAGTATTTTCGTGGATCTCTATTAATTTCACAAGATTTAGCGGATATTTTCACTTAATTTTGAACTTTCGCTAAAGCATTTACATTTTCCATGTACAAAATTAACTTGTAACATATTTCGCGTATATTAGCCTATTAATACTAAAAATCACACCACTAGATATTATTAATAGAAGGTACATATATATATATATATATATATATATATATCATCTCTGTATTCCTCATCTTTCACTGTTGCTACCTCTCGTCACTGGAACTCTCTGCCGCCTGAAGTCAAGGGCTGCCGAACATTGAAATCTTTCAAATCCAAGTTAGAAAATTATCTTATGACGAGTTGCCAAACTAACTTACTATTATGACAAGTGTTGTATTGCATGTTTACACGTATTCACATTTTTTTATGTTCTAGTGATATTTAACTTATTTTATATTTTTGTTTTCATATTTTCCGATAACGGTATATCTCTAATGTGATAAGTTGAGCTATATATAAACATAATTTTCCTTACTGTGTATACTTAAAAATATTGTATTCATTGTATGCTTTGTACTGCACTATTGTATTACTACTATTAGTATTATTATTGCTATTAGGCCTGTTATTATTTTATTTATTATTATTACTATTATTATTATTATCATTATTATTATCATTACTATTCTTATTTATTATTATTATTATTATTATTATTATTATTATCAATAATTGTCTTATTTTTTATACTTTGTAGCCCTCATTTATTTTTGACCTGCTGTTCACATTTTATTATGCTTTTTTTCTTTCTTTCTGTATGTTATATATTATGTCTGATTTCTTCTTACTTGTTGTTTACATTTTATTATTATTATCTTATTCAGTTTTGTGTGTACTTTGTAAATTTGTAGTGTTTCTATAACGCAGTTTTTACTCCTGGTTGAGTATTAGAGAAGGCCGTATGGCCTTAACTCTGCCAGGTTAAATAAATCATTATTATTATTATATATATATATATATATATATATATATATAGGCAGCTAACTGAGCTTAAAAAATTAAATGCAAGCACGCGTTATCCACTGCGTTGCATCACATGAATGTGCTGTACAGTAGGTACAGATACGTAATTAAAATTTGAAACGAGTCTTGATAAAGGGCCACCTGTATGTAGGCAACAATTTCACACGACTGTCCATAAGTAGCATTAGCATATATACAGGGGTTCTTGTTTACTGCACATGCGCAATGTGTTGTAAATAAAACAAACAAGGAAGCTCCAAATTTTATTTCCATATCTGTACACATGGAAAATACAAAATTTTTTACTTATTTTTGGCGTCCCAATTCGATTTTCAACTCTCCCCCCTTTTAATTCTATTCCATTTATTGACATCACTAGAAACCAATTTTTTTTTTATTTCAACACAAAACATGAAATAATTAATTACGATGTCCAAATCTATCTTCCACCGACCGAATTATGTGGTTTTGACTTTCCTTTTTTCCGTTTTTTAGTCCATATTTCCCTTTTACCCCTTTTTTTAAAAATCTCTTATTTTGGTCCTTTTCTGACAGAATATAGCAAACATTTAGATAATTTTCCTATATTTTTTTCCGATAGGCCTGTAACTATCGGAAAATATCGTTATTCTTGTGACTCCAGAAATTGAAAAACTAATAAGGTGTGCCGATTCAGAATTCAGGATAAAAGAAAATTTTCACCTCTGGTTTCAGTTGAGGTTGAGCCACAGTATAAAGAAGATACAGTAGAGAAGTAGAGACAACTCTTGTCGGCACCTTTGATGTTGTTGGTACTAAAATCAAGCTCAGGGAGGTCTAGTTGTCAATTAATCCAACCATGTCGCTAGTATCGAAGAGCTAACAGCTGATTTTAGCGATCAGCTGTTCAGACATGCTAAACTTTCAGATGAAACTTTATAATAACTGTTGTAATTACTCCTTTGTTCTGTAGTATGTAGTATTATGTATGTCTAATGAAAATTCACTTTTTATTTTCAAAATATATATAAAATTGCAGCGTTCATGATTGAATTAAAACATAATATTAGAGAAGTGCTTACCGTTTTATTCTGTTTCTTCATATCCATTGCATTTCATTTTGGATCACAATTTGTTGTAAAATACATACATCAGGGGAACATTTAATAAATAAACAAAAATTCGAGATAACCTGTTATAATTAAAAATGTGTTCAGTATATATCCGATGTAGGCTACTAATTGTAGGCCTAACTACCAGGTGTAAAAAGAGGGCCTAATAATTACGAGTATCTATTGCAACTTTTATCACATAACCACAGACAAATAAATAGACACGTAACTACGCAATTCATTATGGACTGTTGCAGTTGGAGGACAATCTTAACGGGCAACAGTTAAATCCCGGTAACTTCTTTCACTTTTCCTTTGCTGTAATAGGCTACGTTTGAATTACAAAATTCTTACTTTCTTCCATTTTCGTAAAAGATATATTGTAGTAACACATTTTAATTAACAAATTCTTACCTTCTTCCATTCTCGTAAAGGATTTTTTATAGTCTGTAATAGAAATTCTTAACTCCATAGCTAGACACAAGAGCCTACACCAAACCCTAATTACGTCTTAATTTTGTAAGAGTCGAACACAGAAAATAATTCCCTTACAAAGTTGGCTTACTACTATGGGCAAAAATCATTAGGCTATGTATGTAAATTTTGACATTTTTTAACTCCTTCATACCCATACTAATTACTTATCTCTATACAAGCCTCGAACCCAGGAAATAATGCACTCACGGAGTTCAAACTACGGCATGTTACTACACGGGCAAGAGTCATTGCTCATATCAATTTTTGTCTCTTTTCAATCACTCTTTCATAGCTAGATCCAAGAGCTAGCTATACACCAACGTAATCGAGTAATTATTATGTAGCCGAGGTTATATTTTCTTTCACTTACAGTAGCCTCTTTAGAGACATTCTATTCAACCGATACAGTTAGAAATTTTAATGTATATGTTAATTCCAATTTGGAAACCACAATCAATATCAATATACAAAATATTACTGTCAATAATAGGAATAATCACGTAGGCCTAAGTATGTTACTGGTATGAAATTATATCCATCACTAATATAATGTTATTAACTAGTCAACAAAATTTTATTATATCCATTGTTGACGTCGTAACTTAATCGAAACGAATGTCGTGAACTATGTAGCTAATGGTTCAATATTACGTTACCGACATAAGCATCTACCAGTGACTTTAAAATTAGCGTCAATTAGTGAATATTTTCATGATGTTTAAATACGGAAGTAATTATTATTATGATTATGTTGCCATTCCTTTGCCTCATGTCTTTCAAATTGTTAAAATATGAGTAATAAATATTTTCAGTTAATATTAAATTATGCCAGTCTTGTCGTAGATTGTCAACCATCTGGTGGAGGTTTCAGATAATACACCCGGTTTCGTCACATGCGCACTCAGAATTTGTTCCCACGAAATGGCTTAGGTGTCTTTACTGTATGCTCTCTATACTGTGGTTGAGCGGTCATTTTCTGTTTATCAAGACATTCTGCATTCAAAGAGGCAAAAATCATTAAGACATATTCAACCCTTAAATTGACAAAACTTAATTTCTCACGCTAGTTTATTAAACCGTGTCGGACTGTACAGAAAACAACTATCGCAATGTCCATATTTTATATGTTGTACAATATTATAGTATTGTGAAATTTTTTACTACCAATTTTTTTCTATTGATATATTAAAATAGCCACAGTCTAGTATATACAGTCACGAAGCTTGAGTTTTGAGGGTGCTAGGAACAATAGACTGTGCAAGTACTATTTCGCATTGTCTGTAATGAGGCGATAGTAGCGATCCCAGTGGTTAGCAACTATCTATGGATGCATATTTACTACGTATTGAGCTTCGTGACTGTATATACTAGACTGTGATATAGCCTATTAACCGGTTGTATCCTATAGGATACTTTGTGAATTTGAGGGTTAAAGTTTGTCCCCTAGATTTCTGCTCCCAAAAAGGAAGGCAATGATCACTCCTGCTACACATTATCACCAGCGAATAGGGATTATAAAGAATGGACACTGAGCTAATTTTCCTGTGTTTTGTTTCTCTGTGCGCCGCGCCGGCGTTTAGTTCCACTTTCAAGCGCTAGAGGTTAGTGTAATCAAGCATACTCTAAGATAATAATTGAGTATAGAGATGAGACACAGGATCCAAACATCGCCTACCTTAGCATAACCCAGTAACGTTTTGCTTCAAATAAATTCAAGTTACAAAAATCAAAAGTAATGGCATTTTTAGGACAAGACCCAGTCAGAAGTAAGATAATACACAATAACCAATGCCTCGAACAAGTGCAAAATTTCAATTATCTGGGTTGTGAAATATCTTATCAAAATGAAAAAGATGTGAACAAGAAAATTACCAAATTTACACAAATTCTAGGACTAATAAACAATACATTAAGAGCTAAATTAGTATAAAATCTACAAGAATAAAAATATATAATACACTAGCATTACCCTCTTTTTTATACGGAAGCGAGATTTGGACATTAAAGAAAAAAGACATGAACAAAATCAAAGCAACGGAAATGAAATTTTTCAGGACAGCAGGATATACTCTTTTAGACCGAAAAAGGAATGAAGAAATTTTATAACAATTAGAAGTAGAGTCAGTAGAAGAAAAAAATCAGCAGATACAAATTCAATTGGCTAGATCATGTAAGAAGAATGGAAAATTCAAGAATCCCAAAAATTATGATGCAATATAAACCTAGAGGACATCGTCGATCAGGAAGACCTTTAAGAAGACTGCTAGATGGGGCCGAAACAGGTCTACAGAGGCCTAATTCGTGAAGGATGATGATGATGGTGATGATGATGATAAATTCAAGTTAACAGCTTTTCCTTATTTCTCAGTGGCAAACTACTGTAGTTGTAATAATATATATTTTTTTATATTTCAGATATAATAAATTATATTATAAAATAATATAATGCATTATAAAATTAATGTATCGAATTCGTTTAATATTTCTATATAATATAATATAGAGTTTTGTTTTTCCATTTTCAGCGCTATCAAATCATTAAATATTTTAATTGTTGTTGGGGTCAACGTCTCAACTCTCATTATAAGGGAACTTTAGAGTCTATACAATACAGTTAATGACGGATTTATTATTTTATGGATCCAATTTGTTTTATTTGAGTACATAATGTACCTAGATGTATTAATTATATGTTGTTATATTTCCGCTGTGTCGACTGCTAGCTGATGTGATGTCAGCGCCAACTCTAGGGAGAAAGCAGAATCTCACGTTCTAGCTGGCTTGAAGGTCATTGAAATCAGTCCGGCTACATCAAACGTACCGACGCGAAGTGTCCATACTTAATTACCTATATGTGTTATCACTAACACATGGAAATAGTAATATGCGTTACAAGAGCGGTATGTTGAAGTTTTCATGTTCGAGGAAAAGTTTGAAAAAGCGAAACGTAGTTGAGCTTTTTTAATTTCCGAGAATTGAAAGAAAACATACCGCTCGTGTTTCGTACATTATTTTGTGCGAAGATCGTTTATTACATACCTGAAAGAGGAATTTCTAATTAGTTGCAATGAAATCTCCATCTTGGTTTCTGTTCAATGGGGGCAAATTTGTAAAACAAAAATATCTATCTACAACATTGTTGCTTTAAAATGTTTTCTGTGTTTACTATACTCCAACCAGCCGTGATATACGTCTGTCTTCCCCCCCCCCCCAGTCCATAAATGAGAACTTAAAACAAACGGTACGGTTATGTAATGATTTATTTTTCATTTTAATATTTTTATGCTCGACCATGCCGAAATGTAGTAATTATACACCTGGTAGCAGATCTTTAATGCATGTCATTAAAGTACACCTACTCATTAAAGGTCACGTCTTTCAGGCAATGACGACTCAGGTTACAACTGTTCAGCCAATGACAGGTCAGCTTTCTACCGTTATAAAACCGCAAGTATCGATTATTCTCGGATATGCAATCGGAAGAGAATTAGCGAAAAGTCACGGAGGCTGGAAATGCAATACTGTCGCAGAAGGTTATGTTCTGTTACTATAATAATTAGCGTTAATTGTAAATAATATTCAAATAAATTCAATTTGTCATCTCGTTTTCAATGTCAAATTTAATTTCAATGTTCTCTCTGTAGGTTCTTGTGGCCTAGCAAGGTCAAAGTGGACACCTGTTCCTCGGAAAAAATCAATACTTTCGCGTCTGCGCACATCTCACAACATACGGGACATTGCTCAAGGTCAGATACAAATAAAATTAATAATATCAAGTTAGAAATATGGTCGAGCATAAAAAGTCGTATGAAACTCGCCTATAATGGTAATTAAGAAGCTCGTATGAAAATTATGAAACTCGCTTGCGCTCGTTTCATAAATATCCATACTCACTTCTTAATTAACTTCATTATAGGCTCGTTGCATAATGTACTATAACAATATTATTTATATAACATATTGCAGTAATAACATCGGCATCTGGAATCTTGTTGATTTTTTCACGGCTTCCTTAATGTTACTTGCATCACGAATCCAGTAACTTTAGTGGAGTTGTAGAGTTTACTTAATTTTTGCAAATATTTAAAAACAATAATTAACGGTGCAATTTAGGTGAAATTGCAGTGGTAAGTTTCCAATTTGTAATTATTACTATATTCTACGTCTCTAAAAATAATATGTTAGAAGCCAAAAGCAGTAAAATCAATATGTCACTTAAGCGGTAAGAAGAGGGAAATTGTTGTGTGTGTTAGGTTGGGAATACTGAATGTGGAATTTTAGACTTACCGCGGATTGGTTTTGTGCGGAAACCAAGCAAATACGCACGATCTCGCACAAAATATACAGTAATACCTGAACAACTGTGCGCCACACAGGTTGGCCCAAAAATTAAGATGGAAACGGAAATAAAATACACCCATATTCTGCAGTCGGCGCTAGTATAACGCTACTTCAAACGTGTAATTGTTACACAATTTCTTTTCCGGCAGAGGTTCAGTATGCAAATGGCGGACGGGAAGTGAATACTAAAGTGGTCGCGAAGGCATTGTCCTGGTTCGCAGAAAGCAACCAGGAATTCGAGTTCTTGACAAGGTCTGAACCAGGGAAGTACGGACAGAGGTCACACAAGCCTCTGCAGCTCCAGACAGCCGCGGCAGTCGCGGTGGCCTTGACAGTAATTTGACACGCTTTAAGAAGTATAAGGAGCGACAACAGCAAACAATTACATCTACATGGAAACAGTAATTAAGAGCGGCACAGGACTAAGGTCGCGGATCTGGAAATAAAAGCGGTGTGCCGTCAGCCACACGCTCAGCAAGAGGAATTCGCACTCCCCCCCCCCCACCCCTCAGCTGTTCAAAGACCGACAGTTAAAAAAAATACTGTAGAGCTCTCAAAATATATGAATATGTTAGGAGAAAATACACAAACGATTAGGGAAAACACGGAAATTTTACTTGAAGCAAGTAAAGCGATCGGTTTGGAAGTAAATCCCGAAAAGACAAAGTATATGATTATGTCTCGTGACCAGAATATTGTACGAAATGGAAATATAAAAATTGGAGATTTATCCTTTGAAGAGGTGGAAAAATTCAAATATCTTGGAGCAACAGAAACAAATATAAATGACACTCGGGAGGAAATTAAACGCAGAATAAATATGGGAAATGCGTGTTATTATTCGGTTGAGAAGCTTTTATCATCCAGTCTGCTGTCTAAAAAGCGAGTAAAGCGATCGGTTTGGAAGTAAATCCCGAAAAGAGAAAGTATATGATTATGTCTCGTGACCAGAATATTGTACGAAATGGAAATATAAAAATTGGAGATTTATCCTTCGAAGAGGTGGAAAAATTCAAATATCTTGGAGCAACAGTAACAAATATAAATGACACTCGGGAGGAAATTAAACGCAGAATAAATATGGGAAATGCGTGTTATTATTCGGTTGAGAAGCTCTTATCATCAAGTCTGCTGTCCAAAAATCTGAAAGTTAGAATTTATAAAACAGTTATATTACCGGTTGTTCTGTATGGTTGTGAAACTTGGACTCTCACTCTGAGAGAGGAACATAGGTTAAGGGTGTTTGAGAATAAGGTGCTTAGGAAAATATTTGGGGCTAAGCGGGATGAAGTTACAGGAGAATGGAGAAAGTTACACAACACAGAACTGCACGCATTGTATTCTTCACCTGACATAATTAGGAACATTAAATCCAGACGTTTGAGATGGACAGGGCATGTAGCACGTATGGGCGAATCCAGAAATTCATATAGAATGTTAGTTGGGAGACCGGAGGGAAAAAGACCTTTAGGGATGCCGAGACGTAGATGGGAGGATAATATTAAAATGGATTTGAGGGAGGTGGGGTGTGATGATAGAGACTGGATTAATCTTGCACAGGATAGGGACCGCTGGCGGGCTTTGTGAGGGCGGCAATGAACCTTCGGGTTCCTTAAAAGCCATTTGTAAGTAAGTAAGTAAGAGCTCTTAAAATTATTTAAAAAAATATGTGGGGGACGAAGTAAAGTAAAACCTGTGTAAGGTAACCACCTTTCTTTCATGTTACAGAGATTTTCCAATTACCTGTGAAGATAATTATTAGGGAGCGGATTTTTATGTGCTAAAAAATTTAAATATATTTATTTTTATGTGCTAAAACGTACGAAAATATCTGCTACAAACAAAAAAATATTTGTTTTAAATGACAAAAATACCGTACTTAGCTTGGAAAAAAAAATGTTACCAGGTACTCACCAACCACACTTGAGTGCTAGTAGTTGGCCGAAAATTGCAGTGAACAACAAAGGTCATCTCCAAATTCTCCATCACAAATGCATGCCGATTATCTCTGAACAACGACTTATACTGTGAAAACGATTTTTCCACAACACAGGACGTCAGAGGTTCATATATTTTAAAGAGAGAAATGTCACCGTCAATTTCACCTACAGGCACACCCTCCAATACTTGAGCAACTTTACACATTTTTTTAATATCTACTGTTTTTCCCAAACACATTCTGGAATTTGTCCCTTAGTAATTGTGCTTCTGAACCTGGTAGCGAGTCTAGTTTAATTTCCACGGTACGCACCTCCCTGTTTCAGACAATAGGTTTTTGGATGTTTCGAGTTTTTTATGGTGTCACACAAAAAGCTTAGATTTGCTAATAGGAAAGCCAAATCGTTTTTTAAACAACCATCTTTCAGTATGTCTTGAAGGATATCGATTGATGAAGCCCGATAACAGGGAATCACAACAAGACATATTGCCTTACTTGATGGACATGAGCGAGAGGCGAGAGATTTGTTTAAATTAAACAATGCTCATACCCGAGCTCTTATCTGTTGTGTTTCACAAACAAAGCGTGGAATGAAATCATCTTCAGTAACAATAAACATTCCTAATTATGTGTTGTAAGATCTCCTCCTTGTCCATGTTAATTTATTCTCTAATAATAACATTGATATGCTGCCTAGCAGTTCTCAGAACTTGAGGCGATACTATTACAAAAATGGATCACGGATACACCACACAGCGCTTAGAAACTCGAAGCAACCAAGAATTCTTAAAAAGATAACGTACTTCTGAGTGACATAATTGATTTATTTTTAAAATGTTTAAAAGTTCTTGTAAAAATTATTTAAGTAAAAAAACTCCAAGATTTGTGTTTATAATAGAATTCCTGAAAATATGTATTTACATATATTTTTTTGTGAAAATATGTGTTTTATGTGAAACAAAATTCGGGTTTTAAACTTGAAACTTCATGTTCGGAATTTTTAATTTTGTTAATTGTGTTTTATCACACGCAAAAATAATATTTAATTACATAGAAATCCGCTCCGTAATAATTATGCAGGTTTACTAATAAATAGACCTCGGATTTTAGGTACCGTAAAGTGGGGATATTTCGGACGCAGGGGTAACATCGGACAGTAATTCAATGTATCATATTTTATGTTGGTAACACCAGTTCTTAGCATCTTTTCCGTTCTTTTTACTATGTTGGTATGTTTCTGCACATTTTTAAAGACCCATTGGTGAACTGGTGTTACCAACATAAAATATGATAAATTGAATTACTGTCTGATGTTACCCCTGCATCCGAAATATCCCCAGTTTACGGTACTTAAAAAAAACTTTTACGCACATAAAATAGGTCCTCAATTTATCAAAAAAAGCAGAAAAACATAGATTTAGGCACCTCAAAATACAAATAATTATAAATTTTCCCACCATACTTATGGGCTTTAGAATCTCTAAATTCTGACAGAACAACCAATGCTTGTGAATCTTTCCATTCTCATTTCAATGCTGCTTCTAACAACCCGCACTCAAATATACTTACTTTCACAGAAGTAATCAATCATTGCAAACAAAAATAAGATTCGATCCTCTGACCGGCCCAAAAAACCATAAAGAATAATTATAAAAATAAAGTAAGCATTTTGACAGAAGCATTACATGATTATATACTTGAAAAGGTAACCAGAATGCAATACATAAAAAGCTCCCTATCACATCAAACATTTTTAAAGTTTAAATATAATTTTTTACTTATCCTGTCCTAGCTGGACTCTTATCTTCGTGATCGTCAACATTGTGTCTCAGTACAAAATCGGTTTTGCCCTTGGCGATACACGAAGGTAGGAATAGCTCAAGGTACAGTGCTTGGACCACTGCTTTTCTCCATTTACATAAATGACGTGACTAAAAACTTAACTGCAAGTATCACATTTACGCAGACGACTTACAACTCTATATCCGACCAAACGAAATTGATGCAACTATTGGCAGACTTAATCGTGACTTGAATCAAATTTCTTCATGGACGAATAAGTTCGGACTTAGGTTAAATGCTAGTAAGTCACAAGCTATAATAATTAGACATAAGCGACTACTGAACACAATGAACAACAGACATATCCCAATCGTTACAGTAAATTATACCACTATTCCGTACCACTCTGTCGTCAGAAACCTTGGCGTTTACTTAGACGAAAATTTAAATTGGGAATGTCAAATAAAGGAAATATCCAAGAGAGTATGCTATACCATGCATTCTCTTAACCCATTCAGAAACTTCCTCCCGCCAAAATTAAAACAGACTTTAGTGCAAACCCTAGTATTACCACTGTTTGACTATTGCGACGTAATACTTAGAGATTTGACAACTGAACTTTCGAATAAGCTACAGCGTGTGCACAATATGTGTGTCAGATTCATCAGCAATGCTCGCAAATTTGACCGTATTACACCTTCGTTCAGATATTTATCCTGGCTGCGACTCAATAACCGTAGATCACTTCATTCGCTTCCTCTTCTGTTTCGAGTTCTCCACACTTCTACTCCAAATTAGTTTCGTTCTCGGTTTAACTACTTATCCTGCAATCACAATCTAAACACCATCTAAACACCAGGTCACAAGATAAACACCAGGTCACAAGAGAGCCAAATCCTAGCAATTCCTCCCCATAGAACATCCCACTAGTCATCCTCTTTCACTGTCTCCGTCCCTCGTGAATGGAATTCTCTACCATAGAAGATTAGAGGCTGCCAGACAATAACTACTTTCAAGACAAAGCTAAACAATTTCTTACTGACGCAGACAAATTGAAGTTGTAATTATAATCATAATGGAGTTTAATGATTTAATTATATTTAGGTATGATTATTATTATTAATGTTATTATTAGTACATAATTATTTCATTGGAGTGTTGGGAAGGTAAAAGAATTGTTATGTATTGTATTGTATTGTATTAATAATGTTTTGCTCCTTAGCAATATAGTAACTTTGTATTTTTGTATCGCACTGGTTGAGTGGAAGAGAAGGCCGAATGGCCTTAACTCTGCCAGTTAAAATAAACCATTATTATTATTATTATTATTATTATTATTATTATTATACATATTCTTATATGATAACCTTATATTGTTTTTAAATTCATGCCTGTAAAACTTACTGCAATTTTAACCACCAGTTTCTTCAACATTTTTATTTTGTTTGTGATACTGTTAGTCCTAAGTCTAGAAGCTTTAAGTTAGCCTCTGTGCATAAATCGCTACTTAGAGTAAGTAAGTGTGAAGTAGAAATTGCTAATTTTGCATTTTCAGTGCGCGCTTGCCCATAACCACTTCGTGCAATTCATAAGCACATTTTAATTCTATTTACGCACAACTCATGTTGTGTTACCTTAGATCAGGGGTCGTCAGCACAGAGCACGCTGGGGCTAGCCTCTCTTACCCGCGGAAAACGCAGTGCACTAGGGTGCACTCCGAAGCTGCTAGCGGGTATACTCTCTATCTCTCCCTGTTGCACGACAGTGCACACGGGACAGCACCGCGTACCCTTTACACATTTCAGCGAGTGCTGACGACCACTGCCTTAGATGTTTTCGCGCAACCCAAATATAGATTACGACCACAACAAACATAGAGCTGAAAGCTGAAATTATCACGGTCATCTTACATAAGAGATACTAGAACAGAGTTTAAAAAAAAGTCAAAATTCAATTTATTTTTACAAAAATGCAAATTTGTGAAAAGGTATGCAGTTTTGAAGTATGGACCAGGCCTACATAAAAATCGGTCTTGAACTTCATAGGAAACTTAGAGACAAAAAGGTTCTTACTATCAACATATTTGATTCACTCCATAAAATTTGATCACACTTTAAAAATAATTCGTTGAAAATGCCTCAATTTGCAATTCTTTCAAAAACAATCGCCGTGGAAGACTAAAATTTAACACTTTTTTATTTCAGTTTGTTCTTTTGGATGATGCCATTTACGTGCACACATATTAAAAAGCGTGGGTGAGATAATGCACCATTGTCTAACATTGTATTAGTAACACATTTTCTAACCGGATTTTCCTTGTACTGTACTTATTATGTCGAATATCTTACCTGCTTATCTATTTCTATTCAATGTAATATCTGATCGACCTTGTATATCTCCTGAATTTCAAAGCTTTAGCCCTATTAAATAACATAAAAGCATAAAATTCCCGTCTTAATGTTAGATACGAAAATTCTAGATTAATATACGAACTCTGTCTACACCGGTTGTCTACCTTGCAGGCGAATCCTGGTGAGAAAAGGAGAACTCATTACGGATTCGCAGCACGTACGAAACCACCTTTCTGGCCGAGACTTGTACTCCAATAAAATACTTGCTTTTAGGCGCCAAAAGTCTGCATGCACTGTATATATGTACGTATCCGCTGCGCTCTCATTTTATTCCTTTTCTAAGCCTATCAACTCAGATATCTAATTTTAAAGGCATAGCATCATTACACAGTCATGCAGCAGTATCGAGGCATTTAGTGAGCTCGCCTTTCACTTTCTTTAACCAAGACACACACTCAGAAGAGCAACTTTAATAGTGTGTGGAAGTCACGGTCGTCCATTCGATTCCCGCCCAAGTCATGGATAATATTTTTCTAAGCACCCATTCTCAAATACCCTCTGTTCCTCTCTCCAAGAGAGTCCAAGTTTCACAACCGTACAGAACTGGTGATATAACTGTTTTATAAATTCTAACTTTCAGCTTTTTTGAGAGCAGACTGGATGACAGAAGCTTCTCAACCGAATTGTTATTTTGATGTTATTAATTTATTTTGCAATTCCAGCACAATTTTTGCAAATGGAAATTTATAAACTTGTAGCTATTTGGGAAAAGGAAATTGACAGAACAATGGAAAGTCCATTGACTACAAAAGGGGACAAAACCAAAAACAGAATATCACTTTTGATGACGAAAATTTTGTCCAATATTCTTTTGAGAAGATTAACTCGTACGTAGATGAAATTATTGGGGATCATCTGCGGTTTTCGGCGTAATAGATCGACTATTGATCAGATGTTTTGTATTCGATAGATAATGGAGAAAAAATGGGAGTATAAGGTACAGTACATCAGTTATTCATAGATTTAAAAAGACATATGACTCGGTTAAGAGGGAAGTATTATATGATATTCTTATTGAATTTGGTATTCCCAAGAAACTAGTTGGATTAATTAAAATGTGTCTCAGTGAAACATACAGCAGAGTCCGTATAGGTCAGTTTCTATATTATGCTTTTCCAATTCCCGGGCTAAAGCAGGAGATGCACTATCACCTTTACTTTTTTGCTCTAGAATATGCCATTAGGAAAGTTCAGGATAACAGGCAGGGTTTGGAATTGAACGGGTTACATCAGCTTCTTGTCTATGCAGATGACGTGAATATGTTAGGAGAAAATACACAAACGATTAGGAAAACAGTGTTTGAAGCAAGTAAAGCGATCGGTTTTAAATCCCGAAAAGACGAAGTATAGATTATGTCTCGTGACCAGAATATTGTACGAAATGGAAATATAAAAATTGGAGATTTATCCTTCGAAGGGGTGGAAAAATTCAAATATCTTGGAGCAACTCTAACAAATATAAATGACACTCGGGAGAAATTAAACGCAGAATAAATATGGGAAATGCGTGTTATTATTCGGTTGAGAAGCTCTTATCATCCAGTCTGCTGTCCAAAAATCTGAAAGTTAGAATTTATAAAACAGTTATATTACCGGTTCTTCTGTATGGTTGTGAAACTTGGACTCTCACTCTGAGAGAGGAACATAGGTTAAGGGTGTTTGAGAATAAGGTGCTTAGAAAATATTTGGTGCTAAGCAGGATGAAGCTAAAGGAGAATGGAGAAAGTTACACAACACAGAACTGCACGAATTGTATTCTTCTAACATAATTAGGAAAATTTCCAGACTTTTGAGATGGGCAGGGCATGTAGCCTATGGGCGAATCCAGAAATGCATATAGAGTGTTAGTTGACCGGAGGGAAAAACAGAGACGTAGATCTTCAAAATTTGAGGGAGGTGGGGTGTGATGATAGACTGGATTAATCTTGCACAGGATAGGGACCGATGGCGGGCTTATGTGAGGGCGGCAATGAACCTTCGGGTTCCTTAAAAGCCATTTGTAAGTAAGTAACGGCTAGTACATGACCAATGAAGTCACTGACGACACAAACAAACAAACAACAAAAACAGTACAATAAGAAAATTGCAGCTAACTCAAATAACACATCTTCATTCTGGCTTCCCAGTAACGGTCAACTTCGGAGGAGAGGAGGGCTGGACACTTCCCCAGGTGTTGACGGCCCATCTCTTTATTAAGATAGAGAACAGTTTCTTGCATTATTCCAATGCGATTTAGGTGTTTGCCCAGTACATCATGTCCGGTAGAATGGCGGAATATGGCAACTGCTGATCTTCTAAGATCATCAGGAGTGTTTAATATTTTGTTTCCCCAGTGGTGTTGAGATGATGCACCATTTACTTCTTCAACGAAATTAGTTTGAAGAGCTTCAAAATTTAGAGGTGCCTAGCCTCATGTGCCAGTCCGATAGCGTATTGATATAGAACATCTTCAAAATTTAGGTGCCTAGCCTCACGTGCCAGTCCGATAGCGTATTGATACAGAACATCTTCAAAATTTACAGAGCATCTTACAAATTTAGAGTGCCTAGCCTCATGTGCCAGTCCGATAGCGTATTGATACAGAACATCTTCAAAATTTAGAGGTGCCTAGCCTCATGTGCCAGTCCGATAGCGTATTGATACAGAACATCTTCAAAATTTAGAGGTGCCTAGCCTCATGTGCCAGTCCGATAGCGTATTGATACAGAGCATCTTCAAAATTTAGAGGTGCCTAGCCTCATGTGCCAGTCCGATAGCGTATTGATACAGAGCATCTTCAAAATTTAGAGTATTGTGCCTAGCCTCATGTGCCAGTCCGATAGCGTATTATTGATACAGAGCATCTTCAAAATTTAGAGGTGCCTAGCCTCATGTGCCAGTCCGATAGCGTATTTGACATCTTCCAAATTTAGAGGTGCCTATCTTCAAAATTTAGAGGTGCCTAGCCTCATGTGCCAGTCCGATAGCGTATTGATACAGAACATCTTCAAAATTTAGAGGTGCCTAGCCTCATGTGCCAGTCCGATAGCGTATTGATACAGTCATCTTCAAAATTTACAGCCTCAGCCATCTTCAGACAAATTTAGAGGTGCCTAGCCTCATGTGAACATCCAGTCCGATAGCGTATTGATATAGAACATCTTCAAAATTTAGAGGTGCCTAGCCTCATGTGCCAGTCCGATAGCGTATTGATACAGAGCATCTTCAAAATTTAGAGGTGCCTAGCCTCATGTGCCAGTCCGATAGCGTATTGATACAGAACATCTTCAAAATTTAGAGGTGCCTAGCCTCATGTGCCAGTCCGATAGCGTATTGATATAGAACATCTTCAAAATTTAAAGGTTCCTAACCTCATGTGCCAGTCCGATAGCGTATTGATACAGAACATCTTCAAAATTTAGAGGTGCCTAGCCTCATGTGTCAGTCGATAGCATATTGATACAGAGCATCTTCAAAATTTAGGTGCCTAGCCTCATGTGCCAGTCCGATAGCGTATTGATACAGAGCATCTTCAAAATTTAGAGGTGCCTAGCCTCATGTGCCAGTCCGATAGCGTATTGATACAGAACATCTTCAAAATTTAGAGGTGCCTAGCCTCATGTGCCAGTCCGATACCGTATTGATACAGATTATCTTCAAAATTTAGAGGTGCCTAGCCTCATGTGCCAGTCCGATAGCGTATTGATACAGAGCATCTTCAAAATTTAGAGGTGCCTAGCCTCATGTGCCAGTCCTATAGCGTATTAATACAGAGCATCTTCAAAATTTAGGTGCCTAGCCTCATGTGCCAGTCCAAAAGCGTATTGATACAGAGCATCTTCAAAATTTAGAGGTTCCTAGCCTCATGTGCCAGTCCGATAGCGTATTGATACAGAACATCTTCAAAATTTAGAGGTGCCTAGCCTCATGTGTCAGTCGGATAGCGTATTGATACAGAGTATCTTCAAAATTTAGAGGTGCCTAGTCTCAAGTGCCAGTCCAAAAGCGTATTGATACAGAACATCTTTCAGAGTTGCAGTTGAGGCAAGCATCAAGTTCGTTCGAGGGACAGCTGTAGTACACGAGGCGGGATGAAGCCGGTTACGTCTGGCTGTCGCTTCTGTCAATTTAGCCAAGATGGGAAAGTACGTATTGCGTAACACAATCTACATGTGCTTTTGATCCATATACTGTATACTGACAGAAAGCGAAAGTGATCAGAATACATCGAGGCTGAAACTTATTCATATATAAAGTGACAAAATAAGAAAACGTGTTTTTTACGAAATCTTATTATTCTGTAGTGGCGTTGCAGCGTTATCATAGTCGCACTCTCCCCCTCAAATAGGGATGATGTAAGGAATTGAAAAAAAAAAAAAAAAAGGGAAGATCGGAATGAAATTAATGAAAGTACGAGTGGGTTATAGCCCTGTAATGCAGTTAGACTGGAATTGACAGGACTGAGTGGGAACGTTTGAAACAGTCCTGTTTTCCAGAGGGCGTAACTAGAGATATTTGCTTAACAGATAGTGGCTTTCAAAATTTGTACCAGGATGTGGCATTTGGTCTGCTCATAACGCACTCAGAGTCAAAGTTATTGGAAATGATTCTCATTCTATTAGATCGCAGTTTGTGTCTGTAGCTGCAAAATTAAAAAGAGATAAGAGAAAATAATGGGTAACAGTGCAGTTTTGTAATTTTTACTGAAAGATGGAAGGAAATAAAAAAGAAAGAAAGAAAGAAAGAAAAGCAAATAAAAATAAATAAATAAATAAATAAATAAATAAATAAATAAATAAATAAATAAATAAATAAATAAATAAATAAATAAATAAATAAATAAATAAATAAATAAATAAATAAATAAATAAATAAATAAATATCAGAGTACCACAGAGCTTTGTCGACGACAAAACATTGCTGGACCAATCTTTCTCTTAGCGTCCTCGGTTTTTCACTAGGCTGGATTTCTTCATACGCATGTATTTGCCAGTATAAAGAAAAAAATATAAAAATAAAGAAGGATGGAAATAAATAAATAAATAAATAAATAAATGAAATAAAGAAAGAAACAAGCAAAGAAGAAAGGAAATAAATAAATAAATAAACAAGGAAATAAATAAATAAACGAGGAAATAAATAAATAAACGAGGAAATAAATAAATAAATAAATAAAAAGGAAGGAAGGAAATAAATAAATAAAAAACAAAAATATATAAATGGGGAAATAAATAAATAAATAAATAAATAAATAAATAAATAAATAAATAAATAAATAAATAAATAAATAAATAAATAAATAAATAAATAAATAAATAAATAAATAAATAAATAAGGAAATAAATAAATAAATAAATATGGAAGGAAATAAATAAATAAATAAAGATGGAAGGAAATAAATAAATAAATAAAGATGGAAGGAAATAAATAAATAAACGAGGTAATAAATAAACAAGGAAATAAATAAATAAGGAAATAAATAAATAAGGAAATAAAGATGGAAGGAAATAAATAAATAAATAAAGATGGAAGGAAATAAATAAATAAACGAGGTAATAAATAAACAAGGAAATAAATAAATAAATAAAAAGGTAGGAAATAAATAAATAAAGATGGAAGGAAATAAATAAAGAGAAGGAAGGAAATAAATAAATAAATAAATAAGAAAGGAAGGAAATAAATAAATAAAGATGGAAGGAAATAAATAAATAAGAAAGGAAGGAAATAAATAAAGATGGAAGGAAATAAATAAATAAATAAATAAATAAGAAAGGAAGGAAATAAATAAAGATGGAAGGAAATAAATAAATAAATAAGAAAGGAAGGAAATAAATAAAGATGGAAGGAAATAAATAAATAAGAAAGGAAGGAAATAAATAAAGATGGAAGGAAATAAATAAATAAATAACAAAGGAAGGAAATAAATAAAGATGGAAGGAAATAAATAAATAAATAAATAAATAAGAAAGGAAGGAAATAAATAAAGATGGAAGGAAATAAATAAATAAATAAGAAAGGAAGGAAATAAATAAATATGGAAGGAAATAAATAAATAAATAAAAAGAAAGGAAATAAATAAAGATGGAAGGAAATAAATAAATAAAAAAAGGAAATAAATAAAGATGGAAGGAAATAAATAAAGATGGAAGGAAATAAATAAATAAATAAAAAGAAAGGAAATAAATAAAATGGAAGGAAATAAATAAATAAATAAATAAATAAATAAATAAAAAGGAAGGAAATAAATAAATAAAAAATAAATAAGAAATAAATAAATAAATAAAGAAGGAAGGAAATAAATAAATAAATAAGAAAGGAAGGAAATAAATAAAGATGGAAGGAAAATAAATAAATAAATAAGAAAGGAAGGAAATAAATAAAGATGGAAGGAAATAAATAAATAAATAAGAAAGGAAGGAAATAAATAAAGATGGAAGGAAATAAATAAATAAATAAGAAAGGAAGGAAATAAATAAATATGGAAGGAAATAAATAAATAAATAAGAAAGGAAGGAAATAAATAAAGATGGAAGGAAGGAAATAAATAAATGGAGATGAAAGGAAGTAAATAAAGAAAGAAAGATAGAAGGAAGGAAATAAATAAATAAATAAAGCCTTTTAACAGGAAAGTTGTAATATCTTGGAGTATTTAAAATCGGTAGTCCTGAGTCATGCTAGCCGATAACTAGGGACCGGATTTTTATGTAATTACATGTTATATTCCTTTCAACCTAACCATATATAAATAACAAATCTTTGCGAATCTTATAATTACCATTAACATATTCAAATTTGATACTACATGCATTTTACCACTTTGTGGCATTGGTAAATTAATTGTGATAAAAAGTTGACACTGTCATTTTTTCTGTAGTCCTCAAATATCCCTAGGAGGGTTACAAGTACTTTTCCAAATATTTTAGTCGGAAATTCTTAATTTCACTGACAGGGACCGGTCAGTGTAGCTGGAAGCGTCGTATATAAAACATTCTCTATATATATATATATATATATATATATATATATATATATATATATATATATAGGAGAGAGTCAGGTAGTATCGGACATCGGGTAATATCGGACAGTGAGTTTCTTTCATCTACCACACGATGATAGTACCTGATTGACATGGTTACGTTTCTGTGATGTCGCATAGAGAAACGTAACCATGTCATTCAGGTACTACGATATGGTGGTAGATGAAAGAAACGCACTGTCCGATATTACCCAATGTCCGATACTACCTACTCTCCCTATATATATATATATATATATATATATATATATATATATATATATATATATATATATAATTTGAACTGGTAATGGAAATTACGGGAAAACGACTCAACGGATTTTAATAAATGACCCCTCATTTTGAAGCTTTACTGTGGCTATAAACAAGTTATTCTCAAAATCACATAACACTATTCTTATTGGTTTGGGACGTAAACAGAGAATCCTGCACTGTACTTAGCTACTGTCCAACAACACCAATTACATGCGACATAATAGCAATGCATTCTTGCGCAGTGATAGAGGTCTTTAAATGGGGAATAGTAATATCATCCTTATATACACCACGTCTGTTGGAAGCTTCAGTTTTATGAAAGGTGAGGTATAATTTGAATTATATATTGCACATTATACGGCTCCAGAGCTTCTACTTGACGTTTCAACAAGCAATTTCTCGAATAAGTGAAATAAATTTCTTTCATCTTCCACGTGAATCACTTTACGTATTATTTTGTTAACACGAGAGGTTTCTTTAAGAAGGTTTTCTTCTTATATGGTCTGTTGCTCGGCTGTAGGAAAAGAAAAGAACATTTGAAGGGTACTTAAATGCTGAGTAATGCTACTGCTGACGAGACAGCGGTAAAATAGAATTCACATTATGATGATTTCCTACAGCGACTATTCTTAACAGAACTATTTTAAACTCCTGGAAAAATAGTGAGAAACATAGTAGATATTCTAAGACGAAAAGTATTTAGACTTAAGCAACAACAACTTTTGTCACAATAACAAATAGCAGTCAAGAATAGTGGTTCCCAAACTTTTTGATGGCGCCATCACTTTTGGGCGACTCTTGTTTGCGACCCCTCTCCCTCCACACTTGTGTACCGGTGCTTAACTCCATTCAAAAAATACAAAACCTTGTAGAATCGAAAACGATAAATAATTTTACTCAAAACCAGTAAATACCATACAAATAACGACCAAACAATAACATGAAATATTATGTAGGGTAAAACTTAATTTGGTATTCCCAAGAAACTAGTTCGATTAATTAAAATGTGTCTTAGTGAAACTTACAGCAGAGTCCGTATAGGCCAGTTTCAATCTGATGCTTTTCCAATTCACTGCGAGCTAAAGCAGGGAGATGCACTGTCACCTTTGCTTTTTAACTTCGCTCTAGAATATGCCATTAGGAAAGTACAGGATAACAGGCAGGGTTTGGAATTGAACGGGTTACATCAGCTTCTTGTCTATGCGGATGACGTGAATATGTTAGGAGAAAATCCACAAACGATTAGGGAAAACGCGGAAATTCTACTTGAAGCAAGTAAAGAAATAGGGTTGGAAGTAAATCCCGAAAACACTAAGTAGCCTATATGATTATGTCTCGTGATCAGAATATTGTACGAAATGGAACTATAAAAGTTGGAGATTTATACTTCGGAGAGGTGGAAAAATTCAAATATCTTGGAGCAACAGTAAGAAATATAAATGATACTCGGCAGGAAATTAAACGCAGAATAAATATGGGAAATGCCTGTTATTATTCGGTTGAGAAGCTTTTGTCATCTAGTCTGCTTTCAAAAGAACTAAAAGTTAGAATTTATAAAACAGTTATATTACCGGTTGTTCTGTATGGCTGTGAAACTTGGACTCTCACTTTGAGAGAGGAACATAGGTTAAGAGTGTTTGAGAATAAGGTTCTTAGGAAAATATTTGGGGCTAAGAGGGATGAAGTTAGAATGGAGAATGGAGACAGAGCTGCACGCATTGTATTCTTCACCTGACATAATTAGGAACATTAAATCCAGACTTTTGAGATGGGCAGGGCATGTAGCAGTATGAATGAATATAGAGTGTTAGTTGGGAGGCCAGAGGGGAAAATACCTTTGGGGAGGCAGAGACGTGGATGGGAAGATAATATTAAAATGGATTTGAGGGAGGTGGGATATGATGGTAGAGACTGGATTAATCTTGCTCAGTATAGGGACCAATGGCGGGCTTATGTGAGGGCGGCAATGAACCTCCGGGTTCCTTAAAAGCCAGTAAGTAAGTAAGTAAGTAAGTAAGTAAGTAAGTAAGGGTAAACGTTGATAATACTGTGCAACGAGTAATATTGTGATAGTTATTTTTTAGAATTTATTACAGTTTTACTGAGCGAGAGAAGGACCGGTTTTGTGCAGCAACTTGTCCACGAACATTTCATTAAGGGGCTAGGTACAGCTTACAGGAGTGAAATTTTTGGAAATATTCAACATTTTTTTCCTCCATTACTGTATCTTGTACCTATAATAATGAAAATTGATATGTGTAAAACACTATCCTTCTGCTATATAAAAAAAAATATTTTTACAATTAAAAAAATATTTATATATTTTTTCAAAATTCAAATTTCACTGTGCAGTGATGAAGAGTTTCCCTCATAACTCATAAACTTGTTAACTTTTTCAGGTTCTCTCTCTTTTATTTTATTACTGAAACTCATGTTTACAATATCATGCTTTTTCAACCACATTCCTTAATAAACAATTCTTTTTTATTTTGTGTTAAATATTTGACCATTTTTTAAATTGAATTTATTTTTTATCAGACAATCTATCAAAGGTAGAGAAGTGATTTTGCATCATATTGTAGATATGACATGCATAAATACACACAAAAAATTTCATCACAGAATGCTGGATTCTTTTTTTGCAGGGTGAATGCCAGACAATCTCAAAACGAATCCAAGAACTCATTTCACCCAAATACCATCCTATCACCAATTCCAACGACACCGGAAAACCTAGCAGCTGATACAGCATCGTTAGATGAACGCTTTAAAGTCACTGTGATCCTGATGTAGTGGGAAACACGAATACCATCCTGGAAGAGGATGGTCCAGCTGCCAGCATCGGATTCACGAATGCCACTCAGACCATCTGTCGCATTTGGGACAATCATCGCATATATAAGGCTCACAATAGGCTAAAGTAATGCTAAGAGCAGGTCCAGCCCTCGAAAAGCCAAACCAAATTACGCATACCTCCTTGCCTGAAGTACTTCCCATGTATAACTAAGGCCGTTTGACAATTACTATAACGGCTACATGTCAGACTATTGTGGTAACGTACTACCAGTAGTCTGTAGACGAAACACAGTTATTGTCGCTAGCTATAATATTTCTTCAGAAATGTTGACTTCTACGAGTCTTAACTCCAATACATAGGCCGCATATTCCTGTACCAGGAGAGTAATTTGAGCACTGAAAGCTAATAGTGCATATTTTAAAGCCTCCTAACTGTTAGTCTTTGACCTTCATGGAACCCGAGAAGTAGTGTTGTAAAATTCAATACGTTCGTAATTTCGTCTTTCAGCGAGTTCTAGGTTCCGTCCCGAGGCGAAAATGAGAATTGTTTTGTAATTTTTATTGTAACAATCCTATATTATATTATTTAATATTAAGTATCGACTATTTGTCTTTCACCATATTGGATCAAAAAAGGATCAGAAGGGGGAGAAGGTAGGAGGTGGATGAAGAATAGAAGCAGGAGCAGGAATACAAGGTGGATCGAAAGTGGATGAAGAGAAGGTGCAGGAGAATAAAGACAAGTTGGATCAAGAGAAGAATCAGTAGGAGAAGAAAGGAGGTGGCTGAAGAGAAGAAGCAGGAGAATAAGGACAAGTTGGAACAAGAAAAGGGTCAGTAGGAGAAGTTGGTCGTTGAAGAGAAGAAGCAGGAGAATAAGGACAAGTTGGATCAAGAAAAGGATCAGTAGGAGAAGTTGGTCGTTGAAGAGAAGAAGCAGGAGAATAAGGACAAGTTGGATCAAGAAAAGGATCAGTAGGAGAAGTTGGTCGTTGAAGAGAAGAAGCAGGAGAATGAGGACAAGTTGGATCAAGAAATGGATCAGTAGGAGAAGGAAGAAGGTGGCTCAAGAGAAGAAGCAGGAGAATATGGACAAGTTGGATCAAGAAAAGGATCAGGAGGATAAGGAAGGAGGTGGCTAAAGAGAAGAAGCAGGAGAATAAGGACAAGTTGGATCAAGAAAAGGATCAGTAGGAGAAGTTGGTCGTTGAAGAGAAGAAGCAGGAGAATAAGGACAAGTTGGATCAAGAAAAGGATCAGTAGGAGAAGTTGGTCGTTGAAGAGAAGAAGCAGGAGAATAAGGACAAGTTGGATCAAGAAAAGGATCAGTAGGAGAAGTTGGTCGTTGAAGAGAAGAAGCAGGAGAATAAGGACAAGTTGGATCAAGAAAAGGATCAGTAGGAGAAGTTGGTCGTTGAAGAGAAGAAGCAGGAGAATAAGGACAAGTTGGATCAAGAAAAGGATCAGTAGGAGAAGTTGGTCGATGAAGAGAAGAAGCAGGAGAATAAGGACAAGTTGGATCAAGAAATGGATCAGTAGAAGGAAGGAGGTGGCTAAAGAGAAGAAGCAGGAGAATATGGACAAGTTGGATCAAAAAAAGGATCAGTAGGAGAAGTTGGTCGTTGAAGAGAAGAAGCAGGAGAATAAGGACAAGTTGGATCAAGAAAAGGATCAGCAGGAGAAGGAAGGAGGTGGCTGAAGAGAAGAAGCAGGAGAAGGTAGACAACATGGATCACGAGAAGGAACAGAAAAATGAGGAAGAAGAGGGAGGTGAAGAGAAAGAATAGGAGGAGAAAGACAAGTTGTGACAAGGAAAAAATTAGAAGCTGGGAAGTGGCTGAAGAGAAGCAGGAGCAGGTGGTGGTGGTGGTGGGGTGGTGGTGTTGGTGGTGGTCGTTCCGGTCGTGTTAGTGGTGATGGTGGTGATGGTGGTAGTAGTAGTAGTAGTAGTAGTAGTAGTAGTAGTAGTAGTAGTAGCAGCAGCAGTAGCAGTAGTAGCAGTAGCAGTAGCGATTTATTTAACAGTTCCCTCAACTGCATGGGTATTCAGGTCGAAATTCAACGTCAGTGAGAAATGGCTGACAGATTTTTCCTGGCACTCTCTATCAGGACAGGGTCCTTTTACGTGCCGTAAATCTACGACTTGGGACTCAGGTTTACTTCCGTCCTGGAAGTTATGCTAGAAGCAGAAGGGAAAGAAGAGTGAGCTAGGATGAAAAAGAGGACTGAAAAAGAGAAGGAGAAGGAATAAGAATAGCGAATATAACAGTGGTATCTGGGGTCTATATCTAAAGTCTACTTATTGGCGCGCAAAATTTGCAGTTTGAACCAGGGCGATGTAATATGTATATGCGTGTTCACCAAAAAATGTTCTTGTGTCACATGCTACGTTTTCTCCAATGAAGGTCACTCTTTAGATTAGAGTGGGAAGAAGTCAAGATTTTGGCAGTTTTGGCATCGTAGGTTTCCAGGACCTATAGGAAATTACTGTATGTACAATCGAATACATAGAAGCAGTCTCTATGGTCACTGACCTTAGCTCAGCAGCGGCAGCGGACGACCAACTGGCTTGCGAATATGCGCCTTATGTCATCGTAGTTTATAAATTCCCTCCTTCAGCCAACTGCATCCCACTTCACACCGATTCGGATTGGCAGAGATGCTTCTCCCCTTACCACTGAGGGTACTCGGTTCGAATTCAAAAATGTTTTCGGCTACAACTTTAACATTCCATTCAACACTGTTTATCTTATTCTGAGTGTACGTCAAAGGAAGGTCACAGACAGCAGATACCTATGTGACTATTTCAGATATCTGTGACTCAATGGAGAGTAAGGATTGCTGAATTTCAAGCAATCAGAGCCATCTATCACTACAAAATTATCGTTTTAATGTATCAATTTTGTGTAATCGCTAATTTAAGGTAATTGAAGGGTTTAAGAAAAAAGAACCATAGTCCAAAAAATGCAAATTTGAGATATTAAGCATATGATAAGTGTATTGTAGCGGCCGTCTACTGAATTAGTTGTTAGGGAAAAGAAAACACTTACAGGAGTGGAAAATTTCAGTGGTTTTCATAAAACAGCCATAGTCCAAATATTTCTGTTTTTATTTTTATTTTAGTAGGTTATTTTACGACGCTTTATCAACAGCTTTGGTTATTTAGCGTCTGAATGAGATGAAGGTGATAATGCCGGTGAAACGAGTCCGGGGTCCAACATCGTAAGTTACCCAGTATTTGCTCATATTGGGTTGAGGGGAAACCCCCGGAAAAAACCTCAATCATGTAACTCGTCCCGACCGGGAATCGAACCCGGGCCACCTAAAAAATATGTCTTCTATGAAAACAGTCATTGTCCAGCCAGAACGATGGTAGCATATACAAATATCCCAATCATATCATACTTGCTTACTTACTTACAAATGGCTTTTAAGGAACCCGCAGGTTCACTGCTACCCTCACATAAGCCCGCCATCGGTCCCTATCCTGTGCAAGATTAATCCAATCTATCATATCCTACCTCCCTCAAATCCATTTTAATATTATCCTTCCATCTACGTCTCGGCCTCCCCAAAAGTCTTTTTCCCTTCGGCCTCCCAACTAACACTCTATATGCATTTCTGGATTCGCCCATACTTGCTACGTGCCCTGGCCATCTCAAACGTCTGGATTTAATATTCCTAATATTGTCAGGTGAAGAATACAACGCGTGCAGTTCTGCGTTGTATAACTTTCTCCATTCTCCTGTAACTTGATCCCTGTTAGCCCCAAATATTTTCCTAAGCACCTTATTCTCAAACACCCTTAATCTCTGTTCCTCTCTCAAAGTGAGAGTCCAAGTTTCACAACCCTACAGAACTGTTATAACTAGACAGTGTATGCGGGATGACTTACGGAAAAGTGAAGTTGTTTCGTATCAGAGTATATGGCACGTGCCGTGTCGTCCGTCTTTTGTGTACCTGGCGAGTACAGCAACGTACAGAACGAAGGAACCCCAGTCCGTTCATAGTAACATTGCAACGCAATGTGTGCAGTTGTGTTATCCTGCAGGATAGGCGAAGACGGTTCATCTTCGAGAACTTACGAGACTATATCGTCGTTTACTGCAACGCTAGTAATTCCATCAATGACGACGAGGTATGTGCTACAGTACGTCATTTTTCTTTTCATTCTGACTGTACGGAGATACAGTAGCATGTTGACGTCGTGTGTTTACGATTAAAACCTGGTCAGCAAATGGTCTGAATGAAAAAATTGTAACATGTAGTAAATGTGCACCTACATTCAATGATAAGTCATCCCGCATCCACTGTCTAGTTATAACTGTTTTATAAATTCTAACTTTCCCAATCATATCATACAATTTTAAATTGTAGTAGATTGGCAGTACTACTTCTTACGTACACGGCAAAAGCTACCTCAGAGAAAAATATTTTAGCACGTGAATTGTTGTGTTAAGGAATCATTTTTGTGCAGAAGTAATCCCATATAAAAAACGTAAGCAACGAAAGGAAAAGAAACAGGATAAATAAAGAAAGAAAGATAAGATTAAAGGCGAGGCATATTTCAGCCAGAACAGAGTATTTTTTCTTAAAACAACCATTGTCCGCAGTCACCTGCATTTACACGTTTATTTCTATGAGGCAATTTACGTTACAAATGAATCACAATATTGAGAAACTTCACATCTCCACATTTTTTTACGAAATTGAGTTATACTAGTAAAGTAATGATTTCGTATTCTAAACGTGTAGATTCATGATGTTATGAAGAGAAAACCCTACGTATTCCAATCAACATTCATTTTAGCAGCGTTTCTCAAACTATTGTCCGCGGACTACCTGTGGTCCCCGAGGTCTGCTCTTGAGATCCTTCAAAAAGTACAGAAGAAAAAATAAAATTCAAACGAATTGCGTATCACACTATAGCTGAAAATCTCAGACTTTGGAATCACCTTTCACTTTTTCTCTCAGTACTGACATTTTATGAAATTTACTACCCAACCTGTCTACCGAATTCCCACTCCACTCTCAGCAACAAAAGAGGGATTTAAAGCACTATGGACGTGGTGTTTCTCGCCATCTTTTCCCTGCACATCAGCTGATGACATGTGGCTAAGTATATTGGCATATCTTCCAGATGTATTCTCAAAACTAAACGAACTAAATCTCTCTCTAATACTTTGACTGTTCTCAATGCGCATGACAAAACAGTGTTCGAGAGGAAACTTGGTTTGCGGGTCAGTACCATAAAACAGGTGATTTCTTCATTATTTCCAACCCTAGAGTCTTTTTTGGTTGAAAATGATTTCGTTATTGGAACAGAATAAATGCAATGACATATGTTCGCATCTCGAAACTCTGAGGTCACAATTTGAAACTTATTTTCCAAGTAAATATGGCGAATTTTCATGGCTTTGTGAACCCTTTCATTGCGATACTGAAAATAACAAACTTTCATTGAGTGAAAGAGAACAGTTAATTGAACTCTCGAATGACACCGGTATTAAAATGAAATTCCAAGCGGAATGTATGGTTACTTTCTGGGCCCTATCACAAGTGAAAAGAGAATATAGTGAACTGTACAATGGTGCTTTACAGATTGTAATTCAGTTTGTTTTTACGTATCTATGTGAGAAAGGGTTTTCGTCACTAACTCTAATAAAAACAAAGTACCGAAATCGACTCGATGTATGTGACGATCTCCGATTTAAGCTTACCAGCATACATCCAAATATAGAACAACTGTGCAAGAATCGATAAGCTTATCCATCTCATTAATGTGAGTACCAACATTTATTTATTTTGTTTAGTTAATAGGTTAAGTTAAAGATTATCCAAACTCTAATAGCCTTGATTTATTAAAAAATGAAAATGAATTTTCTCTATTAACATTAATTTAATTAATTAATACTGATATATAATTAAATGAATTAAATTAATTTTAATTAATTAATTTTGTTTTAAAATATAAATATACTGGTATTAAATTAGGCTACAAAAATGATAAATTTGCTTTCGAAGGGAACAAGAGTAAGGTGGTCCGCGGAACTGTTCTGACTTAAAAAAGTGGTCCCCACTTCAAAAACGTTTGAGAAGCGCTGAGCTAAAGTGTTAAGAAAAAAATAATTTGAGCACAAATCTAGGACCTGAGAGTTTTTGTATCTCCTGAAAAGCTTAGTTTTCTAGACAAGTGGGGTTTCTTCTATTCCGGTTCAAATGTACTTCTGTTTTCCAAGTTTCTACATACCGTCGCGAGGGGTGACTTTGTGCCATGAGGGCGACTTTGTGCCATTCGCGAAAAACGTATGGAAGTATTCTTTAAGACCGTGACAAGGTTTTAAAGTCTACTTCCTTACGTTTAGTAGACTTTAAAACCTTGTGACGGTTTTAAAGACTACTTCCTTACGTCTTTTATGAAATGCGCGAATGGCACAAAGTCACCCCGCTCGACGGTACATTAAGAAATGCATGACAATTTCAACAACACCCATGCCATAGTTTTTTTGTTTCTCCTGAAAATCGATATTTTTGGACTATGGCTGTTTTTTTAACCCTTGAATTCTATTCTTCTACGTTTATAATAATTTCTTACTCTAAAGTCTAATGATTGTAGTTTCATGATGTGTGCTTCAATCAATAAGGAGAGAGGAGGAAAAATCGTTTGAAAGGTACACGATAATAATCGCGTCCTTGCAATGATTCTTGGAACTCCTGGATGGCTCAATATTATCGTCTTTCATGATCCAGAGCCGTCCACCCGAGTGAGATTCGGACTTTCGTTAAACCGAACATTGGACCACTCGGCGAGACGCAGGAGCTTCGCATACAGTCTATAGTGTCAGGCGTTCAGTAGCAAAGGGTGCTATGCATAGACATTTCGCTAGCCCGCGCTACGAGAGGCTAAACTAGCCCCGGCTAACGACTGATTACTTGTACAGGATTCATATCATATCATATCGCTAACACTGGTTTAGGAATACGAAAAACATTAGCTCGCTGATCATCCACCGGAAGCCCGCGCTAAGAATGACAACGAATATGGCCCCAACATGTCTTTTCTATCTTTCGTAACAGTTTATGCAATATTCTAGATCCCTCACTGATGTTCTGGATCACTAAACAAGCTGGAACGTAAAGTATCAACCATTGTCTGCTATGATATGTTCAAAATGGATGCACATCAACATACAAATAAGGGGGGGGGGGTGACAAGACTTTCGGACCTTACTGTACAATTATTAACATTTTGTGAGCGAATTTTAGGGATATATTATTTACATTTTTATTTTATTCACGAAATAGTCCTAATAAATGTGATTCGAGGTCTGAGATTTCCCAAATAAATCCCCACGAGCGAAGAGGTCCGAGATTTCCCAAACAAATCCACAAGCAAAGAGGTCTGAGATTTCCGAAGTAAATCCACGAGCGAAGGGTCTGTGATTTCCGAAGTAAATCCACGAGCGAAGAGGTCTGAGATTTCCCAAGAAAATCCACGAGCGAAGGGTCTGAGATTTCCAAAGTAAATCCACGAACGAAGAGGTCTGAGATTTCCCAAGTAAATCCACGAGCGAAGAGGTCTGAGATTTCCCAAGTAAATCCACGAGCGAAGAGGTCTGAGATTTCCCAAGTAAATCCACGAGCGAAGAGGTCTGAGATTTCCCAAGTAAATCCACGAGCGAAGAGGTCTGAGATTTCCGAAGTAAATCCAAGAGCGAAAAGGTCTGAGATTTCCCAAGAAAATCCACGAGCCAAGAGGTCTGAGATTTCCGAAGTAAATCCACGAGCGAAGAGGTCTGAGATTTCCCAAGTAAATCCACGAACGAAGAGGTCTGAGATTTCCCAAGTAAATCCACGAGCGAAGAGGTCTGAGATTTCCCAAATAAATCCACGAGCGAAAAAGGTCTGAGATTTCCCAAGTAAATCCACGAGCGAAGAGGTCTGAGATTTCCCAAATAAATCCACGAGCGAAGAGGTCTGAGATTTCCGAAGTAAATCCACGAGCGAAGAGGTCTGAGATTTCCCAAGTAAATCCACGAGCGAAGAAGTCTGAGATTTCCCAAATAAATCCACGAGCGAAGAGGTCTGAGATTTCCCAAATAAATCCACGAGCGAACAGGTCTGAGATTTCCTAAATAAATCCACGAGCGAAGAGGTCTGAGATTTCCTAAATAAATCCACGAGCGAAGAGGTCTGAGATTTACCAAATAAATCCACGAGCGCAGAGGTCTGAGATTTCCCAAATAAATCCACGAGCGAAGAGGTCTGAGATTTCCGAAGTAAATCCACGAACGAAGAGGTCTGAAATTTCCCAACTAAATCCACGAGCGAAGAGGTCTGAGATTTCCCAAGTAAATCCACGAGCGAAGAAGTCTGAGATTTCCCAAGTAAATCCACGAACGAAGAGGTCTGAGATTTCCCAAGTAAATCCACGAGCGAAGGGTTTGAGATTTCCGAAGTAAATCCACGAGCGAAGAGGTTTGAGATTTCCCAAGTAAATCCACGAGCGAAGAGGTCTGAAATTTCCCAAGTAAATCCACGAGTGAAGACGTCTGAGATTTCCCAAGTAAATCCACGAGCAAAGGGTCAGATTTCCCAAATAAATCCACAAGCGAAAAGGTCTAAGATTTCCCAAGTAAATCCACGAGCGAAGAGGTCTGAAATTTGCCAAATAAATCCACGAGCAAAGAGGTCTGAGATTTCCCAAATAAATCCACGAGGAAGAGGTCTGAGATTTCCCAAGTAAATCCATGATCGAAGAGGTCTGAGATTTCCGAAGTAAATCCACGAGCGAATAGGTGTGAGATTTCCCAAATAAATCCACGAACGAAGAGCTCTGAGATTTCAGAAATAAATCCACGAGCGAAGAGGTCTGAGATTTCCCAACTAAATCCACCAGGAAGAGGTCTGAGATTCACCAAGTAAATCCACGATCGAAAAGGTCTGAGATTTCCGAAGTAAATCCACGAGCGAATAGGTGTGAGATTTCCCAAATAAATCCACGAGCGAAGAGGTCTGAGATTTCCCAAATAAATCCAAGAGGAAGACTTCTGAGATTTACCAAGAAAATCCACGAGCGAAGGGTCTGAGATTTCCGAAGTAAATCCACGAGCGAAGAGGTGTGAGATTTCCCAAATAAATCCACGAACGAAGAGCTCTGAGATTTCAGAAATAAATCCACGAGCGAAGAGGTCTGAGATTTCCCAAATAAATCCACCAGGAAGAGGTCCGAGATTTCCCAAGTAAATCCACGAGCGAAGAGGTCTGAGATTTCCCAATTAAATCCACGAGCGAAGAAGTCTGAGATTTCCCAAATAAATCCACGAGCGAAACGGCCTGAGATTTCCCAAATAAATCCACGGGGAAGAGGTCTGAGATTTCCCAATTAAATCCACGAGCGAAGAGGTCTGAGATTTCCGAAGTAAATCCACGAGCTAATAGGTGTGAGATTTCCCAAATAAATCCACGAACGAAGAGGTCTGAGATTTCAGAAATAACTCCACGAGCGAAAAATCCACTCGCTTCGCTCATGGATTTATCGGAAAATCTCAGACCTCTTGTGACACTACTATAGAAAATATTATCACCTCTCTTTTACGTCCTTACCAGGATGATTGAAGAAAAGCACACCACATACAAACACACTACGTCGTTAATAAACACGTCTGACAGTGAGTGGCAAAGTAGGAAGATGGCGAGTGCGCGAAAGTTAAGTTTACGTTCACAACAAAAAGAAACCAGCTGCACCTCAGTCTGTTCTGGCTCGGCGAGTATGTAGGTCACTCTTGCAGCCAACACAGCGGAGTGCATCTGCCATGGCCTTCCTCAACACGCTGCCAGCAGTTCGCCGGCCGAGCGGCCAGCCCGTGTCTGTATACACATCTCCAACGTTTCTTGGAACCTCGTCGTAGGAAAAAGAAACCGAGGTTTTTTTTAAGTCTCTTGTATTTTGAATTTAGCATAATAGTTTATACTTTTTTTTTTCTCTCCTTACATATGTTTAAGCGCCAGCCGTTACATCACACTTCTTTCAACAATGAAATCATCCCGCAACGAAGAAAATGTGATGGTACGAAGGTCCACATCATAGGCGGAGAGAGAACAGTTTCCTTGGGGGAGGGGGGAGCACAGCAAAACCATAGAATCCCCATATAACGGGGTTATGGGTGACATTATTCACCTCTCCCCCATAACTTGACCGTGGTAAGTACAATATATCGGAATATGATCATTTAATAAAGGTATTTTCGGGGTGGGGGAGGGCATGTTTCTCACAGAGTTACATCCATATCCGCGATGTTTCGGACCGAATTGTATAGGCTTGAACTGTAGATCTACTACAATAGTACATTATGCAACGAGCCTATAATGATAGTAATTAAGAACGAGTATGGATGTTTATGAAACGAGCGCAAGTGAGTTTCATAATTTTCATACGAGCTTCTTAATTACCATTATAGGCGAGTTTCATAAGACTTTTTATACTCGACCATATTTCTAACTTGAAATTATTCATTTTATTTGTATCTGACCTTGAGCAATACCTCGTGAATTGTGAGATGTGCGCAGACGCGAAAGTATTGATTTTTTCCGAGGAACAGATGTCCACATTGACCTTGATAGCCCATAAGAACCTACAGAGTAAACTAAATATTAACTTTGATATAACATTGAAATTAAATTAGACATTGAAAAACGAAGATGACAAATTGAATTTATTTGAATATTATTTACAATTAACGCTAATTATTATAGTAACAGAACATAACCTTCTGCGACAGTATTGGATTTCCAGCCTACGTGACTTTTCGCTAATTCTCTTTCGATTGCATATCCGAGAATAATCGATACTTGCGGTTTTATAACGGTACAAAGCTGACTTGTCATTGGCTGAACACCTGTAAGCTGACTTGTCATTGGCTGAACACCTGTAAGCTGACTTGTCATTGGCTGAACACCTGTACTTTAATGAGTAGGTGTACTTTAATGACATGCATTAAAGGACTGCTACCAGGTGTATAATTACTACATTTCGGCATGGTCGAGCATAAATTATAATAGGGACTAATTTAAAACAATCTCTCTCTTTCTCTCGTACAGAAACACATATACATCAATAGAACTACGTAACAGTGCTAACAGAAACTTTTTTTTTATAGTATTAGTATTTATTTATTTAACCTGGTAGAGATAAGACCATCAGGCCTACCAGACCATCTGCCCCTCTACCAGGGGGTTACAATTATAATATGAAGAATAAAATTGCAATTAATATTAAATTTACAATTACAATTACAATAAAAATTAAAGTACGACAAGATTACCTGATTAATGAGAGCTAGACATTTTATCATAGAAGTTAAGAACAAAGAATATGTTTGTATTTACTGAATTACAAATTAAACCTACAATAACAAAATTCTATAGTGATGAAATTACCATATATTGAGATATTTTGTGATAGATTAAGAGAACTATTTACAAGAAACCATGTCTGAACGAGTCTCAATTACTGACCAAGTGCCTAGTAAGTTTGCGTTTGAATTCAATTTTATTTCGACAGTCCCTGATGCTAGCAGGGAACGAATTCCAGAGTCTTGGCAGGGCTATTGTAAAAAAGGATGACTATGAGGAGGTGCGATGGGATGGTATTGTTAGTATTGTTTCATGGCGAGAGCGTGTATTCAGATTGTGGTGGGAAGAGAGGTAAGTGAAGCGAGACGACAGGTACGAAGGAATAGAAGAGTTCAAGATTTCGAAGAGAAGGAGAAGTGAATGTAAATTTCTTTTCTTATCTAGTTTAAGCCAACCTATTGTTTCCAGGGATGGGATAATATGATCATATTTACGAACATTGCTTACAAAACGTACACACAAATTATGAGCACGTTGAAGTTTCGTTTTGTTGTCGCTGAAAAGGTTAATCAGTAAAATGTCAGCATAGTCAAAATAGGGAAATACAAGCGTCTGCATTAAGCTTTCCTGAAGATATCTAATTATTTTATTTAATCTCGTCTTTAAGTTTACACATTATACTGAGATCACTTTTCTTTTTTCTGCAGTTTTGTGAAGTATGTTATTCATATTTCTTTAAGTGGCGGCCTGAACACCTGCAGACTTCTAACACAAGAATACAGGCTTTACAAAAAAAAATTACAACTTCCATTCCTCAAATGAGGTATAGAAATTCTTCTACATTCAAAAGTTTAAAATAAATATTATAGTCCAGACACATGATCTGAAGACATTAATTCGTCAATTTAAGCACAGAAAGTAACCCAGCTTTGCTCATATGGGTTGAGCGAAAACCCTGGAAATTATTTTCTGGTGATGGTTCTGATGGGTAATGTTGTAGTAGTTATGTTGAGAGTTGTGATGGTAATGGTGATGAAGATAGATGTGATGGTAGTCATGACAATGAGTAATATCACATAAAACAGTTCTGTGGTTCAGAGACCTGCAGTGAATGGAGGGATGCTATAAAAATTGTCGGTAATGTTGCGGCTGTACGCGCTATTCCGGGCAGATCCATGGATAGTAACCGTTGTCACCATTGCTTCAACGAGATAGAAACTCTCGCCCACGTTCTTGGGTCTAGCCCGCATGGTGAGACATTACGCAATACCAGGCATCAAAAAATCAGGTCCGCAATCGCTCAAGCTCTTCGCGACAAGGGATATACCACCTATGAAGAAATCCATGGTCTATCGGAAACAGGAAGCTGCCGGCCGGGGGGTTGATATATTAGCCTTTAACAACACAACAGGCTATATAATAGATCCTACTATCCGCTTCGAATTGAATACAAATCAACCGGAAGATGTCAACAATGAGAAGAATCAAATTTATGGTCCAGCTGTTCCTTATTATTTACATATGTATAAGTTATAAACCATTGAAATTATTGGGTTATTAGTAGGTGCTAGAGGCACGATTACAAAAAAAAAAAACTAATTTTTGCAAAGAGTTAAATCTTGAATCCTCTTTGGCCAAGACTGTTTCTTTGATAGCTCTAGAATATTCAATCTATCTTCAGAGAAATCACATATATCAAGTAAATTAATAACATAATAATAATAATAAATTACATTTTTCACGAAAACATTTTCATAAAATTGTACGCATTTACTAATACTTGTATAATTGGTACACTTTGTCCTTCAGGGCAACCTCTATTTTAGGGAAAGTTTGAAAATTAATTAATTAATTAACAAAATAAAGGAACATTTGTAACATAACCTGCAAGATCATCCATTACTCTTTACTCAATGCCAAGGCCAGGCGCAACTAATCGATACGAACATATGAAGACAATTTGTCAGCTATGGATCCCGAATTGAATTTCTTTCATAATTTCTTTTCTGTAATTTATAATGCTAAGATGCCATAAAGTGTTGTATCCAACTCGTGGATAATTTTATTATGACACTCGTGAAAATTGCCCCACGAACGATCATTCATTCATGTCATAATCATCAAGATTATTGACTTGTGCATAAATATGTATATATGAATAAAAGATTGTGAAACGAATTAATCTGAGTTTGCATTATTTTTTAAGGAGAAAATAGCTTCGATATCCGAGTGTTTTGGATTAAGAGCACGTTTTCGAAACGAATTATGCTCGTAATCCAAAGTTTTACTGTATATGTATCAGGAACTTATAAAATGTTGGCGGTTCATATTTTTTCCGCGAAGTGTAGATTTCACAAGTTCCTCCCCCCCCCCCCAGAAATGTATATTTATTTAAGTACCAGGTCGCAAAATGGACCCATGCCTTTTACAAGATGTATGTAACATAGTACATGATTCAGTATAAAAAATACAGTTTACATTCAAACACTTTCACCAAGAGTGAAGTGTTTTACAAGAAATCACTCATTCATTAAACACGAGAAATTACTAAACTATTGAGCAATGGATTTGGATGTGTTCTTACAGATTTTATAAATTTGGTTCTGGCATTTTGAATATAATCACTAAATAACATTATATTTAGTGACTCATATAGTTGAGAGTTAATAATATCATAGTCTGCTCCCGTGATTGTCCTACATACTGATCTTTGTATTCCATCCAGTCTTTTAATATGACGTATAAGAGTATTTGACCAAATTTCACAAGCATATAACATATAAGAACGGATCAGACAAGTGTATAATAACACTTTGACTTTAAGAGAGATGCGACTTTTGAAAAGAGGATACAGTAGCATGAAACGTTGAAACGCTCTGTCTCTGATTAAATTTATATGTTGTCTGTAAGTCAGTCTTCTATCAAGATAAACGCCGATATATTTTATAGCCGAATTAAAAGGTATGTTTTGTTGTTGAACTGGGAGTTCTTCTGGTAAGTGTGGTACAGTATATGTAAGCATTCAGGTTTCTTTGGAAGGTCTTGTACGTAAATGGAGTACAAAGTAGGTCCCAGAACTGATCCTTGAGGAATCCCAGCTTCAATGACTCGAGAACTTGAAAGTGATGATCCACATCGAACTCTGAAGGTTCTGTTGTATAAGTATTTGGCAATGAATTGAATGTAGACATTAGGTATGTTATGTTTAAGAAGTTTATATAATAGCCCATCATGCCAGACAGTGTCAAAAGCTTGCTCAACATCAAGAAAAGTAGCAACAGTGTGCTATTTCACAAGTTTTTTCGAAAATGTCTTAATGGCACTGCTACCATTGAGTGTCACTTTTAGAAGTCTTTCACAAAGAAGTGGAATTAAAATACAGAATATCTAATGTTTGGTAAGGAATTCAAACCAAAACCTTCCGTACAGAAATGCGAGTTTTCACCGACAGCATCAGCTAGCTCTGAAGCCGGTCCCGCCGCCCTTCCGATGACTGCTGCATCATCAGACAGGAAGTGTATGTATTTAGAGTAAATGGACCGGAAAAGAAAATGCATTATTGATCAAAACTACCGAGCGAGGGGGGGACACAAAGAATCGCATCCGGATTTCTGTTCGGGGCGAAGTCACAGGAGGGTCTGCGAGATCCGTTCATCTACACTGCCTAATCCCAAATTAAATTCGCGCAATCTAACATCACAACTACTCGAACAACATTTAAGGGTTTCAGAATTTTACTACCCGAAAATAAGAATAACATAGTCATTTACTATGCATACACATTAAAACAGTTGTTTTTTATTATTTTACGACGCCTTATCAACTGCTTTGGTTATCTAGCGTCTGAGAGAGATTTCTTCCACCTAGTCTAAGAAAAAATTTTATTCAGACGCTTGTAATACCCCATTTTGATTATTGCGATTTCTTGTTATCTAATGTAAGTTCACTCTTAGCTGAGTGACTACAACATGTTCATGTATACAGACGATTCATCTGCAATACTCGTAAATTTGACCGTATTCCAGTTACTTTCATCTGTGCGTCTGTGTCTTCTAGTAGGTTAGGTTATTTTACGACGCTTTATCAACATCTTCGGTTATTTAGCGTCTGAATGAGATGAAAGTGATAATGCCGGTGAAATGAGTCCGGCGTCCAGCACCGAAAGTTACCAAGCATTTGCTCATATTCGATTGAGGGAAAACCCCGGAAAAACCTCAACCAGGTAACTTGGCCCGACCGGGAATCGAACCCGGGCCACCTGGTTTCGCGGCCAGACGCGCTGACCGTTACTCCACAGGTGTGGACTGTGCCTTCTATTCAGAATCATGCATAGCTACTTTTACTCCGAATTATCTGCTATCGCGCTTTCAATTTCTTACAACTCTTCGAAGCCGGCATCAAGCACTTCTTTCCATCCCTCATCACAAAACGTCTTTATACTCATCCTCCTACACTGTAGAAATACTTCGCCTCGGGAATTCGTACCTAATGACGTTAGGGACTGCCGGACTTTATCACAATTCAAAATTAAATTGGAAAATTTTGTCTTATTTTATGGCTTTTGGGTATTGCTAGAAGTGTTGATTTGTGTTTTTTTATTTTTACTCTAGATTAAAATTGCAAGTTTCTTGTTTCTGTTCGTTAATTAGTTAGGATATAATTCATTACGATACTTAATCACTCATCTAAATTTTGTGTGACTGCAACCTGTGTATATTTTTGTGTGGCTTTACTTTGTTTATAGTGTGATTTTTCTTTTTATTTCTATTATTGTATTGTTATTTCTGGTGGTGTGGAAGTGAAGGCCTAATGGCCTTAACTACACCAAAATAAATGAATAAATGATTAAATGAATAAATATATATACATAAATAAGTAAGTAAATAAACAAATAAATAAGTAAATAAATAATTAAATAAATAAATAATAAATAAGTAAATAAGTAAATAAATAAATAAGTAAATAAATACATAGCTAAATAAATACATAAATAAATACATACATATTAAATAAATAAAATAAATAAATACATAAATAAATAAATAAATAAGTAAATTAAATAAATAAATACATATTAAATAAATACATATTAAAAAATCAAAATAAATAAATAAATAAATGAATAAATAAATAAATAAATATTAAAGTGGTAATGCTAGCGAGATGAATCCAGGGTTCAGCGCCGAAAGTTACCCAGCATTTGCTCTTAAAGGGAAAACCTCAAGCAGGTAACTTGTCTCAACCAGCATTTGAACCCGGGCTAGCTAGTTTCACAGTCAGACGTGCTAACCGTCATTCCACAGTGGTGGACAACCAGTTCTTAACCAATGTGTAAACTAAAAGCGTTTACAATGTTTTCAGTGGTTATCAGCTTGAAGATACCTTATTACAGTTTTGACTAGGGACGTGATTTTGTGGTGATTATTGTACCTTTATTTCGGTGCATCGTACGCGCGGTCCAGATTCGATTGCCGGCGTAGTTAATGGAGAAATTTATCTTCATACTTCAGGACTGGGTGTGATTCTCTCGTATTGTGATTGTCAGTACTTCATCCGTTGTGATCCTACGACGTGCTTACTCCATGTCCAAGGAGTTCTGCATTGTGTAGCTGTCTAAATCATGGTCAAAAAAAATTCTTCGTAAGTACACCAGAGCCCCACGGGAACTACGAAGAGTTCAGAAACATATTATTATATCCACTTTTAAGTGTCACAAACCCACTTCACCATGTACACACTGTAGTCTGTAGTCTGTAATTCTTCAGCAGTTTTGTGCAAACATTATAAATGTGCGACGCATGTATATTGTCCTTATCTTTAAAAAATATCAGCAACATAATGCTGAATACATTAGCATTTCATTTTTACATGTAGCATATCAATCAAATGACATTCTATCACAATGATGACATAATGAGAATCCGTCGTGAAAACAATGAGGTGGGCTTGCGATCAAGCATTCCCGCCACGTATGCCACATGCATCAAACTCAGGTATGCCACCCACAGCAGTGACTAAATACCAATTAATCTGTCGTAAGAACCACGCATTATGCCACAGCTTATTTTGAGGTATTTCGTCAACTGTAGAAGTTACACGAATGAACTGGAAGTTTGCGTGAAGGGAATTCCCCAGATTGAGCAGGCTGACGGAGCGAAAGGTACAGCAGCTGACGCCTATTGACATCCCCTAGCAACTGGCATCAATAACCTCCCAATTGAGAGCGTAATTCCATGACCCTCATGACAATCATGCGATAACAAGAGGTAGAGGTCATGGTTGGAGCCATTTCAGCTATTTTCGTGTTAGACGAATACATGTTACACCCATTACCGCTCTTCCACTAAAGTTATCAGTTTGTGTAGAGATTAATTTTTGGTGCTACATAATTATCTATGGTGGTTTCCATTTGTTATTAACGGAGAAAAATTCGCTCCGGCGCCCAGGATCCAACCCGGGTCTCCCAGTTCTACGCACTGGGCGCTCTAACCACTGAGCTACGCCGAAGTTCAACACGTCGCACCAGATCGAAAGGAGAAGGATTCATCGCCTTCTCCGTCACCATTGTCAGGGTAACGTTACTTGTTGACAACACCACCCTCAGTTCTCCAACATCATCTGCTTCATTAAAAAAATTAATTGTTTTAGTATTAGGAATAACTCCCGTAAAGTTAATTTGAATAACGTTCGAGGAAAAATTGTTCCGGGGCCGGGTAACGTTAACATCAGAAGTCATTGTTGTCTCGATTACATCATCGCGTCATCACAAGTTATTGTTGTCTCGTTATCATCACCGCGTCATCACAAGTCATTGTTGTCTCGTTAACATCACTCGTGTCATCACAAGTCATTGTTGTCTCGTTAACATCACCGCGTCATCACAAGTCATTGTTGTCTCGTTAACATCACCACGCCATCACAAGTTATTGTTGTCTCGTTAACATCACTCGCGTCATCACAAGTCATTGTTGTTTCGTTAACATCACTCGCGTCATCACAAGTTTTTGTTGTCTCGTTAACATCACCACGCCATCACAAGTTATTGTTGTCTCGTTAACATCACTCGCGTCATCACAAGTCATTGTTGTTTCGTTAACATCACTCGCGTCATCACAAGTTTTTGTTGTCTCGTTAACATCACCGCGTCATCACAAGTTTTTGTTGTCTCGTTAACATCACCGCGTCATCACAAGTTTTTGTTGTCTCGTTAACATCACCGCGTCATCACAAGTAATAGTTGTCTCGTTAACATCACCACGCCATCACAAGTTATTGTTGTCTCCTTAACATCACTCGCGTCATCACAAGTCATTGTTGTTTGGTTAACATCACTCGCGTCATCACAAGTTTTTGTTTTCTCGTTAACATCACAGCGTCATCACAAGTTTTTGTTTTCTCGTTAACATCACCGCGCCATCACAAGTTTTTGTTGTCTCGTTAACATCACCGCGTCATCACAAGTTTTTGTTGTCTCGTTAACATCACTCGCGTCATCACATGTCATTGTTGTCTCGTTAACATCACCGCGTCATTACAAGTCATTGTTGTCTCGTTAACATCACTCGCGTCATCACAAGTAATAGTTTTCTCGTTAACGTCACTCGCGTCATCACAAGTAATAGTTTTCTCGTTAACGTCACTCGCGTCATCACAAGTAATAGTTATCTCGTTAACATCACTCGCGTCATCACAAGTCATTGTTGTCTCGTTAACATCAACCGCGTCATCACAAGTAATAGTTTTCTCGTTAACGTCACTCGCGTCATCACAAGTAATAGTTTTCTCGTTAACGTCACTCGCGTCATCGCGTTAAGTAATAGTCATTTTTCTCGTTAACATCACTCGCGTCATCACAAGTCATCATCACAAGTTATTGTTGTCTCGTTATCTCGTTAACATCACAAGTAATAGTTTTCTCGTTAACGTCACTCGCACAAGTCATTGTTGTCTCGTTAACATCACTCGCGTCGTCACAAGTCATTTTTGTCTCGTTAACATCGTCACCCGCGTCATCATAATTCATTATTGTCGTCAACACCATCGTCACCATCACCACTTTAGCGTCAACATGTCATCGTTGGTTGTTCTCGTCGTCATCGTCACATCCATCAGTAATCGCTGGTACAAAAATTGTTGTTATCAACGTGTCACTTACAATTAACAATGCCTTAAAAACAAACTTGCTTAAGGCAGATCCTTCTGGTTCCCTGTGTAAACACTAAACATTTATAAACTCGTACACTTTTCTTGACCATAAAATTAGCATTGTACACAATGGACCTTGCATGAAACGAAACAACAGAACGTGAGGCGTAGGTTTACATACCAAATTTCTATGCGAAAAGGAGGTAGTATTGTATTTCCATCTTCATTACAAGTCGAACCAGGAATCTATGCTTGTTGTGCGTTTACGCGTGAGAAATTGCCATAGAAGAGTACAGAAGAAGAGAGTTTAGTGTTCCAACATATAAATGATGTTTGCAGATTATGAAAAAGCCTTCGATAAGGTAATACTTAACAAGCTATGGGATATAATGTATGCTATAGGATACCCAAAACACCTAGTGAAGTCTATAAAAAGTTTATATATGAATACAAGAATAGCAATACGAACAGAGAACAGAATTAGTAATAAAACAGTCAATCAAGGTGTTAAACAAAGCTGACCCCATCACCGACACTGTTCAATATACAGTCTATATACAGTGTCCCATTTATCTTGTGCAACTGTTATAACTTTTTTGTTTGGATAGGTATTGGAATTTTTGTTTTTGAGCGTTATGTTAGAACGAGAGGCTAACATGAGTGTGGAGATTAGGTGCATTTAACTACATTATAGTACAAGATACACGTGACGTCATCAATTTTTCAAATAGCACTACATACTTTAATCATGTTACATTGATTACATTGTAGGTAAATGTACGGATGTAGGTAAATTCTCATTTTTAAATACAACTATAAATGATTGGGATGACCTACCTGCAGCAGTCTTTGAGGGCTGTCCTTCCTTAAGGAGATTCAAGAATAACTTTAAAAGTTGTGTATAAAGTGCAAATTAAAATTAAGGTGACATTTAACATTTAATTTTTTTTAAGGTGACATGTATTTATTTAGCCTGGCGAGTTACTTCCTTGGTTTGAATTGTAAATTATTTTAAAACAGCGTGTAAGAGGGCCTTAGACTAGAAATGTTTAGCTTAAATGTAGTTCTGTTTATAAGTATGCATAAGGATGTAATTATTTGACTTATTTGAACTGTTGTATCAGTGAAGCGAGGTGAGTCAGTGAAGTTATGGTTTTACAGTGCAGTGAATAGTTCCGATCAGTGATAATTTATAGCGTAAATGAAATGTGTTCTATAGTGTCAGTGAAATGTGTCCTAAAGTGTCAGTGAAATGCGTCATAGTGCCACTACAGTGAGTGAGATGCTACAAACAGAATGTTTCAGACCAATGAAATTCTGAATCCACATGTTCCTACTTTCAGAGTTAGAAAGACTATTGAAACTTAGTAGGGCCTATACATAATTATGTAGGTATTTTTCTGAAAAAGTGAAAGACTATTGAAACTTATGTATGCTACAAACAGAATGGCCTATACATAATTATGTAGGTTGTATTGTAAAATCAGGTATTTTATTTATGTTTTAGTAATTGTAATTGAATTAAATTGTATTGTGTATTCTTATTGTATTGCGTATAAAATTGTATTGTGTACTGTATAATTGTATTGTGTATTGTAAATTTTATTGTGTATTGTATATCATTTTATTTTGTATTGTTTATATTGTGTATACCACTGCCACCGGGTGCTTGCCCACTTACAGTGTAAATAAATACATACATACATTAAGACGAGTTGAAAAATGTATCACAATGTCACCTTCCTAATCAATGCTGCACACCTAATGCTACAAACAGAATGTTTCAGACCAATGAAATTCTGAATCCACATGTTCCCACTTTCATGTAGGTATTTTTCTGGAAGTTTGGTAACGAATTAACAGCGAGCCTAGTTCTATGATTTTGTATTCATTCATATTCACAGAATGTCAGTTATCATAATATTTTCCCAAACACTGAAACGTCATGTATTTTTTTCCCCGACTGACAGTCTATTTCCCCTGGTCAGTTCTGAACCCGCGATACTTAGGTCTTGAGAAAAACGCGTGATTCGAACACAGATTTGTTTATGCAGTACAGATTATCCTGCAAACATCCCTTCCTAAAATATGATTATAGGCTCTAATCATAACACCCCCCCCTCCCTACGACACACAAGCCCAGACGTAAAGCTAGAATTACACAGGAAGTCGGCTACTCCGAAGGGGATAGGCACCTGGGACCACAGCCGGCTCCAATAGTAGGTCACAGACACAGAGGCCAAATTCTGGGGGCGACAGTCTTGTGAAACCTTCAAATTGGGACTTCCCATAATAAAACGTCGTAATGGATTTATGGCAGACGAGTCGGGTACTGGAAGTATGGAGTCGATATATCACTTCAGTTAATGTGAATGAACTGCCCTCAGTCACTTCCGAATCCATATGAAAGCATAAGGCTGACGGCTTCTTCTAAACTCAGGGATGAAACATATTCCTGCTTCAAATTTGCAAGACAATTTGATACCGATAACAAAATATATAATTTACAGTTAAAATGTTTATCAACATCGTCATATACAGAGTGAATAGTAAGTAATGTCATTAAATTCAGGGGTTATTCTTTGAAATATTTCAAACATTACGGTTTAATAAAACTGTTCTCTTTTTTGCTTCCTTTTATAGTTACAAATTGTCGTTTTTTATTAAATATTTCATAGGGTATTTTCGAAAGAAAAAAATAGTTTTTTTAGTTGGTTATTTTACGACGCTTTATCAACATCTTAGGTTATTTAGCGTCTGAATGAGATGAAGGTGATAATGCCGGTTAAATGAGTCCGGGGTCCAACACCGAAAGTTACCCAGCATTTGCTCATAAGAAAAAAAATAGTGATTTAATTCCCAGTTTGCTCAGTCAATTTAAGAGGAGTGTATTATCATAATACATGATGAAAGAAATTTAATTTTATCCTTTAAATGTGCAGAAATTTGATTAGAACAAATATAACTTTTCGTTTGGTAAAGGAATTTTATATCGGAATATGTGTGATAAGAACTTTCTTGTGTTAAATTTTAACGTACCTTGTTAACATGTTTCGACCTATTTTCGGTCATCTTCAGAACTGGTCGTTGTTGGTCTTGACGCCTCTTGTTTCCTGTGAGGGTGCGTTCGTAGTGTAGAGTCAAAGAGTGTATGTGTTTTGAAACTGAGTTGTGTGTTGAGAATATCGTTCGGGTGTGTTTTCGTGTGTCTGTATATTTCATATTGTTCTAATGTGTTGAGTTTCTGGCTTTTTGGTTGGATGTGCAGTATTTCCATGTCTGTGTTGATGTCTCTGTAGGTGTGGTTGGCATTTGTGATGTGTTCTGCATATGTGGAGGTGTTTTGTAATTTTATTATGGCTGTAATGTGTTCTTTGTAACGTGTTTGAAATGATCTGCCTGTCTGTCCTATGTAGAAGTTGTTGCAGGTGTTACATTTGAGTTTGTATACGCCTGTGTGGTTGTATTTGTTTGTTTGTGTTGTGTTGAGGCGCCAAGACCAACAACGACCAGTTCTGAAGATGACCGAAAATAGGTCGAAACATGTTAACAAGGTACGTTAAAATTTAACACAAGAAAGTTCTTATCATACATATTCCGAAGTGATACAGTGTTAAAAGTTGTGTAAACAAAATGTAGAATTTTACAGTGTACAGTAGTGGCAAAAAAAAAAACCGGCCGACCCTTATAGCTGATTTCAGAGCCTTGTTCACTCCAGAGCATCGGTGCATATTCCTTGGACCCTTATTCAAATTTATTCTTTGGACCCTTATTCAAATTTATTCCCAATACTTTTCGATTGCAGCGATATTTTACTACTTAATTAACTTATTATTCCCAAAACATGAATTTTACCAGCTTATTTTCTAATGGCTTTCGAAATGGGCTACGTCAGCAGTCGAAACTACAACAATTTCAATAGATTACTCGCTATCTTGTGAATGCGGGCGTGGCATGCGCAGTGGCTCATTTCGGGGACTTTGATTATTCCGTCGCCGGTCCGGTTTTTTTGCCACTACTGTACGTATTTTGTTCGGGTCAAATTTCTGCACATTTTAAGGACAAAAATAAAATTCTTTCAATCATTTATTATCTTCCCCTGATTGAGGCTCAGGCTGATATGAGGGGTTCACAACCAGAGTGGACCAAGTCCATCTGGAAATGAGTTATGGACTTTGTTTGTTAACAAATGAGTTATGGACTTTGTTTGTTATGAATGAATAAATCTAAGTTTTCTTCTTCCGAGATTGTATTAATCCACAAACTGATCACAGGTGGACTTGGTCCACTCTGGTTGTGAGCCCCTCATATGTATATCTATTATCAGGCAGTACATTTCACTTGACGATATGTGTCAGAGGAAGAACAATTGAAGGGTTCAGAGCCATATAGGGCGAAGCGCCATTTATTAAAAACGGAGAAAGCAAGGATTAAGTGAATACCACAGTTTAATTAAGATTGATATATAATTTAGTTTTAATGTGTATACTCTATATTACTTGCATAATAAATTATATATGTTTTCTGTAATTGAATTATGGTAATAACTTCATTTTAACCCTTGCAAATTTCACAAAAATAATACGGTTTTAGTAAATGGTGCAGTATAAATAATTCAATTTTGGCCCACAAATAATAAATACGGTTCTGAATAAAAACGACTGTTTGTATTGCATCTGAAGTCTGACTAATGTAATATGTAGCCAGCCAGCGATGTATGCATTAGAGGGGGGAAGGAAATGGACTCCCTACCCCATTATCTCCTGGCCTAGCTGCCTCATAAGTGGTGAGGTTCAGAGATGTCTTCGGACAGTTGACTTAACAACAAAAACAACATTTATTATCTTAATATACTGGTCTCTGGAATTGACTGAATATATTGGGAATGGCTCTCTCAAAATAGGCTATGAAATATTTCATATAAAACAATTTTTATCTCAAAAAAATGCTAAAGGAAGCAAGATTGTATTAAAAGTTTTGTTTGAAATATCTCAAAGAATAATCCTCTGAAATTAATGGCATTAATTACGGTTTACTCTGTATAACAAAAGTTCGCAAACTAGTAACATATTCATTATCAAATTAATTAAATATCTTTAGTAGAAGTAATAACGTTATAGTTATTAAATTAATTAAATAGCCTGACAAAGAAACTAGTCACATATCGTCTGTTTACAAGCGAAATACATTAAGAAATTTACTTCTGAGAATACGGCCGACGTCTGAATGTTGTTGGCAAAACTCAATCCTCAAAATATTATTTTTAGTAAGTTGTTTCTTTTTATATGTATTTCATTTTCCAATTCGAAGTTTATACACATACATTATGTACAGTAGTGGCAAAAAAACCGGACCGACCTTTGTAGCTGATTTCAGAGCTTTGTTTTCAAATCGCGATAGACTGGTAAAATGATTTTGGTTCGAATCCTGCCTGGGAAGGAAACTTTTCATTTGTTAATTAAATATCTTTTCAAATTTATTCCCAATTTTTCGATTGCTGACAAAAAACTCACGTTCTGGGAATAATAAGTTAATTAAGTAGTAAATATCGCTGCAATCGAAAAGTATTAAGAAATTTGGGAATAAATTTGAATAAGGAACAAAAAAGTTTCCTTCCCAGGCAGGATTCGAACCACGAAAATCATTTTAGTTACCAGTCTATCGTGCTTTGGAGTGAACAAAGCTCTGAAAAAGCTAAGGGTCGGTCCTTTGTATTTTTTTTTTGCCACTATGTACATTATAGGCTACAACCCTTTCCCTCAGAAATTATATTTTTGACATAATGTGCTTTGCTTGTTAATCTACGATATATTTTATCAAATGAACTCAATTTCTTGAAAGAGGAAACTGTGCATCTGGTTGCAGTACCCTTTGTTTTCCTAGGCCTAATAATCACTGGCTATTTTTTAACCGCTGGAATATGGCCGAATAAACATTACCGTGATTAAACTCCTTTTAAACCCTAAATGAAGTTTATTTTATTTTATTGTATTTTACGACGCTGTATCAACATCTAGGTTATTTCGTCTGAATGAAATGAAGGTGATAATGCCGGTTAAATGAACGGGGTCCAGCATCAAAGTTACCCAGCATTTGCTCTTTGGGTTGAGGAAAACGGAAAAACACCTCAACCAGGTAACTTGCCCCGACCGGGATTCGAACCCGGGCCACCTGTTTGCGGCCAGACGCGCTGACCGTTACTCCACAGGTGTAAACCCTAACTGAAGTCAATACATCGTAAAAATGCTTAATCCCGGGTTAAGTGGAAACCTTAACCGGTGGTTACACTAACGGACGCAACGTTGATGCACGTGGTCATGAATGGACTTCATAATCGTTCCATAAACTGACGAATATACGTTTTGTAGTACCGGTCTGTGATAAAGTGAAAATACTAAAAGTAATAAGGTTCGAACATTCATAAAGAAAAAATTGCAATTTTATTTAAAAAACGAAGATGCCCTATCTAGTACCTCCAAAATATGAAACAGAAGCGTTACCCACTGGCACGAGACGCCGCGCGTACTTGTTTTTCTATTTATAGAACGTACCTACACTTCCTCTTGTCCCATGTCAACTTGAACTCGTGTTGTGAGAGAACTAGTTCGGTGGAACCGGTTATCAAGTTCATCCGACAAATGAGAAGAAGATATTTATTGTAAAGTGGGAAGAGGGTGACTGCCACATGTTAAGGCACTCCTCGGGCTTTCTCCTGAGAACCCCTGCGGTCAAGACACCTGCTGGCTAAGCCGGGTTACGAAGTGGAAACTTCCAGCTATTCTTTAAAAAGTGTATGGAAAAGACAGCTACGAAGACATAACACTATCATTAAAACATGTGTTTAATGGATCTGCCTAGAAACCTTGTTACTAATGTAAGATACTGAAGTTGTCGAATTTTATTTCAATAGATATCATACCATCACCACCAACATAATCTATTATTCGTATTACACATTTCTCTTCTGTTTCTTCCGTCATCGTACTCGTAATAACTAGAGCCCGGATGTTAGGCAAAATGTCTTTTTTTTTAACTGAGAGTATGTGTGAAAGTTCTATTAGAGATAAACACGTTTCTACACATTTGAGGACTATAGGTCCAATTTTTATTTTGCCTACTTTAGCTCCCGTTGCCTATTTTAAGGTTAAATGCCTTTTTACGTCGTTATTGTACATTTTATATATTTTAATGCATTTAAAATAAACCGCACATAAATTATATATATAAAAAAACAAAAAAGAACGGTTGTACAGTTTTTCCGTGGTTTTCCTAAGGCGCTAAGACAAATGCCGGGATGAGCCCCAAAAGAAATGGGCCATGGACCTGCACCCATATTCCCATGATCCCGGTAATTTTTATAAATTTAATTAATAATTACATCTATCCCTGCCTATCTCTTCGTAATTGAGTCAACATCAAGCCAAATGGCTGGTCTCTACTTTGAGACGATTCAACAAGGTTCAAGAAATAATCAATCACCCCCTACCTAAAAGCCAAATTGGCTAGTCTCTTATATGAGACAACTCATTCTGCCTAAGGTATTCCGTGGTTTTCCTAAGGCGTTAAGACAAATGTCGGGATGAGCCATAAAGAAATGGGCCACGGAACTATATCCCCTTCCCCATATCCCCCCTTTTCCAACAAACGACGTAATGCCCTAGTTCAGAACCTATAAATTGCCTATTTAATTTGCGAGATCACTCATGTAGTCGCAATGCGAAAGGACAGGGAACCTTTCAATTTGCAGATTCAGAATTCACGGCGTCTCTCCTTGCGGTCTTCACCTGCCTTGTCATCGAACAACAGACGAGAGTCTTCTCGACTCCTCCTGCACTGCGAAATGACACAGTTCATTTCAATGTGCAGATTTACACCAGCCATTTCTTCCTCGTCCCGTCCCGTGATCACTTTGATCACATTTCCGTCCCCTCGCGTATGTGGTACCTAAGAGGTTACGTCCATTTTCGGTTTTTTCCCCTTCAAATTTTTCTAGAACTCCTTCAGTGGAGCAGCGTAACCCGGAGTGAGGCTAGTGGCCAACAGGCTTGGAGCTCACATATTTAGTTTCCTACAGCCCCGAACCCCTTGCAAGGACGCGTTTTGCGTACGGTACCTTTTAAATTTGTCCTCCAAATTCTCCTCTTTCAATTCAATTCAATTCACGGTTGTACAAATTAAAAATATACAATTATATATTCACCTGACAAATATTTGCTGAGAATCTTATTCTCCAGCAATACATGTTCCCAAGAAGTCGTAAACGTTTCTCCCCTTACGATTCCAAACAAAGATGTTTGAACAATATAACCCTCAGTGCTCAGGTCACTTCGGGGTTTACCAAAGGGGTTGAGGGTAGTATTAAAAGCAAGTCTCCAGGTCCCGCTTGCACGCACAAGTCACGCATACTTTGAAGTAGCATGAGGGCTGAAACGAGCAGTGCGTGGAATAAAACAGTGCAGCGAGAGGTAAAACGAGCAGATCGAGGGGTAAATCAACTACTATAGCAAGAGATAAAATGAATATGGCGAGGGGTAAAAAGACCATAGCGAGGGGTATAAAACTAGTAGCACGAGATCTGAAACGAGCAGCAGGGGTAAAACGAGCAGCAGGGGTAAAACGAGCAGGGCAAATGATTAAACAAGTAGCGCGAGAGCTGAAATGAGTAGTACGAGGAATAAAACGAGTGCAGCGAGGGGTAAAACGACTATAGTGAGGGGTAAAATGATTATGGCGAGGGGGAAAACGACTTTAGCGAGGGGTAAAAGGACTTTAGCGACGGGTTAAAAGAATTTAGCGAGGGTATTGCGAGGGGTAAAACGACTAGACTATATCGAGAGTTAAATCGACTATAGCGAGGGGTAAAACGGCTATAATAAAGGGTAAAATGATTAGAATAAATAGGCGCATTTAAACGAGTAGTATGACGAGGAGTTAGAAGAAGGCTGGGAGAATGAGTAGCCTTTAAGGATTATTACGAGGATTATGATGGAAAAAGACTAGAGAGAGAATGTAAAGCGCAGGGAAGAAAGCGAACAAAAAAGATAAATAAATAACAATACTATAATAATTTGCAATGATTCGTGTAGTAGTTTCGATTTACGAGTAGATGCTTTTCGTCAAGTCGTAAACCAAGAACATCAAATCTATAAATGTCTTTTACGACTAGCAACATTTTAGAGCCGCTCTTGGGTGGAGGTCGGTCAGGACTCGCGAGCATCCACTACTGATCGAATTGCGCCGTTGACTCATACAAAGAGACCGACCGCGGTTTGTTTGTCAAGTTCGTTTGTTTAGACGCATACGAAATTAATACACCGCTTGTATTTCATTCTTCTCTGTAGCCTGAAATTAGCATATTAGTATTAAATCGTGTAGGCCCTCTAACATTGAAGTTTAGCATAATTAATACTTATTACCTGCCAGATATACATTATTAATGAAGGCAAGCAACAAAATGTTTGTTATTATGCATATAAACGACAGAAATGGATAATTACTAATCTCTTGCTTGGGCAAAATGCTACAGGGAGTTCCTCACATATCAATAATTATACCAACGGTCGTTGTTTACAGTTCATACTATACTATACTACAATACTACTTCTACTTCTTCTACTACTATTACTACTTAACGTCCACACCTGTGGAGTAACGGTTAGCGCGTCTGGCCGCGAAACTAGGTGGCCCGGGTTCGATTTCCGGTCGAGGTAAGTTACCCGGTTGAGGTTTCTTCCTGGGTTTTCCCCTCAATCCAATATGAGCAAATGCTGGACTCTGGACTCATTTCACCGGCATTATCACCTTCATCTCATCTAAATAACCTAAGATGTTGATAAAGCGTCGTAAAATAAACCACTAAAAATAAAAAAACTACTACTAAACGATTACTACCACTACTACAAAACATCTACCAGCACCAGCTACAGTACTACTACTACTACTACTACTACTACCACCAGTATTACTACTAACAATACTGCTCCTATTAACAATACTGCTACTACAGTACTAATAATAGTCTACTGCTATTACCACACCACCACCACCGATACTACTACTATTACTACTATTACTCTCACCAGTATTACTACTAACAATACTGCTACTGCAATAGGCCTACTAATAATACTACTACTATTAACAATAATCTACTACTAACAATACTGCTACTACAGTACTAATAATAGTCTACTGCTATTATCGATACCACCACCACCACCACTACTACTACTCTCACCAGTATTACTACTAACAATACTGCTCCTATTAACAATAATCTACTACTAACAATACTGCTACTACAGTACTAATAATAGTCTACTGCTATTACCGACACTACCACCACCACCACCACCACCACCACCGATACTACTACTACTACTCTCACCAATATTACTACTAACAATACTGCTACTACAGTAGGCCTACTAGTAATACTACTACTGCTGCTGCTGCTACTGTTACTAAAACTGTTCCTATTAACAATAGTCTACTGCTAATAGTACTGCTATTACAGTACTAATAATACTGCTGCTGCTAATACTACTATTACTAAAACTGCTCCTATTAACAATAGTCTACTAACAATACTGCTCCTATTAACAATAGTATACTGCTAACAATACTGCTACTACCGTACTAATAATACTGCTGCTGCTAATACTACTACTACTACTAAAATTGCTCCTATTAACAATAGTCTACTGCTAACAATACTGCTCCTATTAACAATAGTCTACTAACAATACTGCTACTACAGTACTAATAATACTGCTACTGCTGCTACTGCTACTATTACTACTACTACTACTACTACTAAAATTGCTCCTATTAATAATAGTCTACTACTAACAATACTGCTCCTATTAACATACAACTCAAGACGACCGCAAGTGGTGAAACTAGTCATTTGTAATGAACTGTCTTGTGCTGAACTGTTACTGGCCCCTGGCTCTTTCACAACACATTAAATATTAGTAAATAAATAAATGAATAAATTATTTATTATTATTATTATTATTATTATTATTATTACCAAATGGTTAAATCTCAATTTCAGCGTTTATCTTGAACTCCTAAAGAGGAAGCAAACTAGGCCTAATCTAGACTATAAAATTTGTGCTGAAATTGGGTTAATGGACTCCAAGTTCCCCATGTGTGTTAGCCATGTTAATAGGTTCTTTACAAGAGTCTAAAAAGAAAATTAAGGCACACGCCGTGATTACTATCATTCCATTCCATCAACCTCATGCTTGCTTAGCGTAGGCGGGGCCAGTCATGTTATGTCAAGCTAAGGAAGGACATTCCGCAAGCTACTACGCTATTAGCCCGTTACAATTACTTCCGTTCCCAGGAGATTCTTAAATGATTTCGTAATGAAACAGTTTTACTACCTAAGATTTTATACACTGTGTAACACACTTTACTATACAGTGATTTAACATGGGAAGTCAACTATTTGTAAATAGTTTAATGTTAACAAACTAAAATTCCATCGAAATGCACTAACAACTTTTTTTTTTATTTTCTTAAGGTTCAGAGAAGTTAATTAAATAGCATTCTAAAAATAATGTAACTTCATTTGCCTTAACAATTTAGATTTATTTGTTTCCTCTACAGTGAATTGTTTTTTTTTTGTCTCTTGTATTATTCATATAATTAACATCTTGTTTCATACATCGAATTTCATGGGGCCGTGGCAGAAACAACACACAATTATAGTGGCGCTCACTTATTAAGGACGTTTAATTCATTACAATAAGCAAATGTTTGATGAGCAGAACACGATTACGAGTTTAAATTGAGGGACTCGGGCGTAAAACATGGTAACTAACATTCTGGTCAAAAATGAGATATACAGCGTATAATATGGTACCTTACATTCTGTGTCTAATGCAGTAGTTAGTTTTCCAGCATCTCAACAGATGGCAGAAGTATACAGATTTTACTTTCCTGGTAACTATATAAATTACAAACTGTTGCATGTATAAATGTTTACCGACCTAATAACTTCAAAACACTAAAAGTCACTCACCATATTTTACTCCCGAACTCCTCGATTACAGAAGCTTTTTTGGGGATCCGTCACAATGAAATGTGAGCTTCAAGGGATCCGTGACAATCCTTAGGTTGGGAACCACTGCTCTAGCATATAATCCAGGCGTTTTGATACATACTCTTCAAAACCTCGGCAAGGGTTTCATTAATATAGGCTATATCAAGCTTCTGTTCGCGATCTTCCCTAAGTTAGGCTATCAGATCTAGTTTTAATTATCTTCTCTATATGCTTAAAATTACATTACTTTCAACGTACTTTATATACAGTATGTTGATAAAAACAACTTTATGGCACTATAAACGAAAATCTTGTTGATAAAAGCGGTTAATTCAACTTGTAAGGTTAATGACTCTTGAGATTTAGGTACTGACGTCACAAGTGAAACAGGTGACGGCAAGAGTAGATATCTTGACGTAACAGGACACCGTTAAAAACGTTAATAAAATCAAACCTAGATGAATGGCTGACACAGATAAGGAAGAATTATAAGCTACTTCATAAAACAAAAATAAAGTCTGAGAATCATTGTAATGATGACGAGCTAGAGCTGGAATATAACATATTTATCTATTTTTAATAAAGTCCAGAAAACCTCTCAAGTTAAAATAAATACACGTTTGAAGGTATACAGGACTTAGCAAAACCTACACTGTTACATGGCTGTGAAACTTGGGCCATCAGAAAGAAAGACGGAAAAAAAATACAAATTATGGTTTATTTAACGACGCTCGCAACTGCAGAGGTTGTATCAGCGTCGCCGGTGTGCCGGAATTTTGTCTGGCAGGAGTTCTTTTAGATGCTAGTGAATTAACTAACATGATCCCGTCGCATTTAAAGATGAATCCTGCATCATTGCAACAAAGATGAAATTCCTGCGAAGAACAGGAAAGTATACACGGTAGCAACACAAGACAAATGAGGCTAGGCCTATATTATCTTGAGGTCAAACCTGTACTTGACAAAATACATCAATATAGGAAGAACTGGAGATCACATGTGAGAAGAATAAAGAGGGATAGATTACCAAATTTAATTTCAAACGGAGCCAAGGTCGTCCGCTTAGAAGAATTCTAGATGAACAATGAGATCGGAACAGGCCAATGCACAGTGGGCCAAATTGCAAATTTAGGAGGAAAATGGAGCCAAGGTCGTCCGCATAGAAGAATTCTAGATGAACAATGAGACCGGAACAGGCCATTGCACAGTGGGCCAAACTGCAAATCTAGCAGGAATACGGAGCCAAGGTCGTCCGCTGAGAAGAATTCTAGATGAACAATGAGATCGGAACAGGCCATTGCACAGTGGGCCAAATTGTAAATCTAGCAGGAATACGGAGCCAAGGTCGTCCGCTGAGAAGAATTCTAGATGAACAATGAGATCGGAACAGGCCATTGCACAGTGGGCCAAATTGTAAATCTAGCAGGAAAACGGAGCCAAGGTCGTCCGCTGAGAAGAATTCTAGATGAACAATGAGATCGGAACAGGCCATTGCACAGTGGGCCAAATTGTAAATCTAGCAGGAATACGGAGCCAAGGTCGTCCGCTGAGAAGAATTCTAGATGAACAATGAGATCGGAACAGGCCATTGCACAGTGGGCCAAATTGTAAATCTAGCAGGAATACGGAGCCAAGGTCGTCCGCTGAGAAGAATTCTAGATGAACAATGAGATCGGAACAGGCCATTGCACAGTGGGCCAAATTGTAAATCTAGCAGGAATACGAAGCCAAGGTCGTCCGCTGAGAAGAATTCTAGATGAACAATGAGATCGGAACAGGCCATTGCACAGTGGGCCAAATTGTAAATCTAGCAGGAATACGGAGCCAAGGTCGTCCGCTGAGAAGAATTCTAGATGAACAATGAGATCGGAACAGGCCATTGCACAGTGGGCCAAATTGTAAATCTAGCAGGAAAACGGAGCCAAGGTCGTCCGCTGAGAAGAATTCTAGATGAACAATGAGATCGGAACAGGCCATTGCACAGTGGGCCAAATTGTAAATCTAGCAGGAATACGAAGCCAAGGTCGTCCGCTGAGAAGAATTCTAGATGAACAATGAGATCGGAACAGGCCATTGCACAGTGGGCCAAATTGTAAATCTAGCAGGAAAACGGAGCCAAGGTCGTCCGCTTAGAAGAATTCCAGATGAACAATGAGACCGGAACAGGCCCTGCAAAGTGGGCCGGTTTGCAAATCTAGCGGGAAAAAATTATAAACAACGAATCTGAAGTACATGAAACCTACCATGAGTGAATGTTACATGATTCTGGATTTTGAGATAAATATTATCTGATTATCCTTTGCTGTCATTGTCTCATCGGTGTCTTCTTCAAATTTATAGTCCCTCTCATTTTGATTATCTATCTCTTCTTCTTCTTCTTCTTCTTCTTCTTCTTCTTCTTCTTCTGGGTATCCTTTGTTTAGTATTTCTGTTTCATGTTCATTCAAGAGATTTTTCACCTCTTGATGTAGAGATTCTTGCTTCTTGCAAGGATCAATATTAGGTACCATACTTCTTCTAGTGTTCATAAATGATCTTGCCCCCCCCCTAATAAAAGATGTAGGTCATCCCATATTATTTGCAGATGACACAAGTATAGTAATTACAGCCAATAACTCCAACACATTCCAATCTTCAACAGAGGAAATTCTCTTCAAAATATGTGACTGGTTCTCAATCAATAAATTAGCATTAAATTGTAACAAAACTAACATAATTCAATTAAAATCTGTTCAATTTCAACCTCACAAATTTCAAGCGCAATAATTAACAATAGATCCCTATTAGAAACAACAACAACAACCAAATTTCCTGGCTTAAAAATCGATAATGTGTTAAATTGGAAAAATCATACTAAAGAAATTACCCCCAAACCAAATTCAGCATGTTTTGCTATTAGATCACTATGCAAAAGATGGTAAATATCAATACCTTAAAAACAAATAGGCCTATATTTTGCATACTTCCACTCGGTAATGAGTTTTGGAATAATATTCTGGGGAAATTCCACAGAGAGCAACAGTATATTCCTACTACAAAAAAGAGTAATTAGAATAATAGGAAGTGTCAAATTTAGGGAATCGTGTAAAACTATTTAAAAAAAAGTACAAATAATGCCCATGGCTTGTCAGTATATTTTTTCATTAATAATCATCCTCGTATGTAATCGTGAAAACTTTGTAACTAATTCAACAGTTCATAGCATAAATACGCGTCAAAAATGACTTTCATACTCCATCGGCAAGTCTATCGTGCTATCAAAAAGGAGTGCATTGTAAAAATTTTTAATAGCCTCCCTATCGGTATGAAAAATTAAACCCAAAACATAACATTATTTAGAGCCAAATTAAAGAAGTACCTAATTTCTCACGCCTTCTATTCTGTAGGTGAATTCATGACATTCAACAACGCTTCATGAAATTGATACTAAAACTTTGTATTGTACTAGTAGACTATATTATAAACTTCTTCTGTATATATTTCAACTAGACTGTGACTATAAATTAAGACTTTATAGTAGTATTTAGGTTTTTTGACTTGTTCCATATTCTAGCTGTGAAGCAATGTACGAATATCGTGGAATGTTAATAAATACAGTACAATACAATACAATACAATACAATACAATACAAAGGCAGCAATGCTAGATATTGCAAGGTGCGATGTTACAAGAAACAGGTTAAGAATGTTTTGCACGTTTTTCTTTTCGCACCTCTTTGCATTCGTATGTCTAGCTTCTTGTGCATCTTCAATTAACATTCCTATTGGTAAGGTGGCTGATTCTATTATCTCTCTACCATGAATGAGAACTTTATGTACATTGCCCGGCGTGTAGTACCATGGATATACTTGTAGGTAGGTACAGGTTTCTTTATTCATGTGTAAAAGAATTAAAGGCCTCAAGATTAATGGGAAAGCTGTTTGATATTGCGAGCAGAATGACATAATTTTCTTACTAATAATTCTTTATTTATACTTGTGCGGTCTTACCAATAAAAACTCTATATACAGACGTTTAACTGTCTTATACAATGAGTAGCTCATTTATACGTCATGTGTAAATTTCTTACTAATAATCACTACATACGTCGTGTATAACAGTACAACTGTTACACAGCTACGTCATAGTTCCGTCATTACTTCGTTACGAAAGATAACAGAATATCTGAAATTCTCTATTGCATCCGGTAGAGCGCTCTAGTGTGCCGTGTTAAGTGTCGATAGTACAACTGGCTCTAATCGATTACCACACTGTATTTTGGTCAAAGAGTACAAGCTACAGTAATATTATTCTAATTATTCTGTGCTCTTTGGTTTGTTCTTCTTTGGTTACTAGGCAACCATCGTCATAAAATGACAGTCGATAGGAACAGCTGTTAGATTTTTTTATTTTATTGGGTTATTTTACGACGCTTTATCAACATCTAGGTTTTTAGCGTCTGAATGAAATGAAGGTGATAATGCCGGTAAAATGAAAACGAAAGTTACCCAGCATTTGCTCGTATTGGGTTGAGGAAAACCCCGGAAAAAATCAACCAGGTAACTTGCCCCGAATTCGAACCCGGGCATTTCGCGGCCAGACGGGCGTTGACCGTTACTCCACAGGTGTGGATAAGTTACAGGCTGTTATAACTACTGCAAAGCATTTCCATTGTATAGTTACAGGCTGTTTATACGTCCATCGCCTGGTTTATTAGTAAAGTTTTCTGTCTCAACTCTGCATAAGTCTAGTATAAAAACTATACACGGTTTATTAGTAAGACTGCTGATAATTTAATTCCTGTTTTTTTTACATCAACTGTATCATATTCATAATTATTGTCATCATACGCCTTTCAGGTAGTGGTTTCCCTCACATTTCTGCATACGGTCCACCACTACCTTGCTTACATTCCATCATATATCCTTTATATTTCTCTTATCATCTATGTCTCCCCTAATCTTCCAATTACCTAAAGTTAATTCTGCTTCTGTCTATTTCTTCCTCCATCCTTTCTGATGTACAGTATTTTCAACTCTTAACCTTCTTTATCTTCCCTCAATATAATTCCCGAATGCTATGCAATGCTGTCCACCTTTCTCTTATATAGAAACATTCTCGTCTACATCTACTCCTCCATCTCTACTACTATCATTGTCATCTTTCATTACTGTTATCCCTACTGTTATCCTTACATTTATGTTTATCGTTAAAAACCTTTTTATCTCTGACTAGTATTCACTAATATTACTACTATCTCATCTACTTTATCTTCTTATACAGGGTGTAACAACTTTAATGTTTATAATTTCTGGAACACGTTCTACGTCGATTAAACCTAACATACCTATATCCAAAGTTCTATAGATTTGGAGTATTTGTACCCCAAAGTTAAATTTTTTAGATTAATTTTATCGCTGAATACTGAAAGAAGTAACACCAATTTCCGAAAGTGACATGTCTATGTCATTATTTTTATTAGTACTATATTAGATTTTAATATCAACTACTTGTGAGTATGAAAGAAGCAGTGCAAAGTTGAAAAAAATGTCCGTAAGATTCCAAACACTGTACTTTTTGAAATTTGCCAATAGGCACGTGAAAATACCTGTGCACTAGGAATCCTATGATTTGGGAACCGTGCTTGATATGCCAAAACAGCTGCTGTTGCATTGCCATCACACAGTCCATACACATAAACTATGTCGGCGTATTCCTGATATGTGTACACAAAAGGCATGTTTTAATGGTCAAAACTCAATAAAAAGACTAGTCACAATACGGTTTATTTTTCTCTCAACTGTTATTTTAAAGTGTTGTCTGTTTTGTTTCCTTAGCAACCTAAACAATTTTAATTTAATTTCTCTTAAAAGTAAAATTTCCTTCATTCACTGCTTTTCAAATGTTTCTTATGTATCTCTACTTAGTAATGCCATAAAATAGGCATTGTATAAACGGTATAATGCTTGGAGCTGCAAGAAGTTCTATTTTTTCCAGCTCTTTTATCTCTGTAACCTCTCAATTTCGGATATAGGTATGTTAGGTTTAATCACCGTAGAATGTGTAGGGAACATGTTCCAGAAATTCTAAACATTAAAGTTGTTACACCCTGTATTATTTGTCTCAATTATTATTGCAATGTTCTAATGTTTTTGATACCTCCTTGCTATTTCTTGTTCGATTCACTTATCACTTTTTCACTTTATTTGATAACTTTTACGGTTCACTCTCACTCCTTGCACTCACTTTCTACTTCCTCACTTCCCATATTTTCCCCCTCAATTACATCAAACCCTACCTATTATTTACATACTATCTCCTACTCTTATTAGTCTCACTACCATATTGCTTATACTTGTGATAATTATGGATATTTGATAAAAATTTGCTTCAGATAAGAGAAAGATAGCAGACCATATGATCAATGGAAACGAGCCTTGAAGATCCTAAACGCAAATTAGTTCATGACGTTGATGATGGTGATAATTCAACAGTAACCTTGTGTTTTCAAGTGCAGTGCTGATTCACTGTCTGTATTAATGAGTGAAAGGAAAGGAGGAAGAAGTAGAAAAGAAAAGTATGTTAAGACAAGCATGATCTCTCGCGCTGAGTCTATTCCATGATGATGGAGATATTTATATGTATATGATGAAAGTTTTCTACGTAAGAAATGTAGACAGATACAGCTGAACCAACCTATGGATGACATGACGAACACGTTTTTTTCATGAACTATTAAGTACGATATCTCATCCCTGGATATTCCCCAAAGTCCACCTTTTTCCTCGTGCGTGTGTATCAAGGACTTTCCTCTTGAACCTGTGACGCAATATGTAGCCTACAAGAAAATATTATGAAGTTTCCTGTTCATCCTTATGCTTTAGTTTCAGTGAATTCCACTAATTCGCTGCTAGTTACAAGGAACGTACTTTTCAACATGCTAGTTTCCCGGGAATACAAGGTCATGCAGCTATTTCCTTACATGATGCATTGAGAATTAAATTTATATTTTATTTATTTATTTAATGCTAGTAAATTACAAATGAATACAAATTAATATAGTATAATATTAGTACATTATGCAATGAGCCTATAATGATAGTAATTAAGACGTGAGTATGTTTGTTTATGAAACGAGCGCAAGCGAGTTTCATAATTTTCATACGAGCGTCTTAATTACCATTATAGGCAAGTTGCATACGACTTTTATGCTCGACCATATTTCCAACTTGAAATTATTCATAAGTATTCATGTTATGGTTATGTAAGTGAGAGCGGAACTGACTTGAATTGTGAGACGTGCGCAGACGCGAAAGTATTGATTTTTTCCGAAACACGAATGTCATTGATCTTGATATAATCTAGAGAGTAACATGAACATTAGGCTTGATATAACCTGGAAATTGATTTAGAATTGAAAAACGAGATGATAAATTGAATTTATTTGATATTATTTACAATTAACGCTAATTATTATAGTAACAGAGCATAACCTTCTGCGACAGTATTGGATTTCCAGCCTCCGTGACTTTTCGCTAATTGTCTTTCGATTGCATATCCGAGAATAATCGATACTTGCGGTTTTATAATGGTACAATCAGTACAATGGTGATTTCTCATTTGCTGAACAACTGAAACTTTAATGAGGTGCATTATAATGTATAATTACTACATTTCGGCATGGTACATAAAATATAATATAATATAATATAATATAATATAATATAATATAATGTAATGTAATATAATATAATATAATATAATATAATATAATATAATATAATATAATATAATATAATATAATATAATATAATATAATATAATGTAATGTAATGTAATGTAATGTAATGTAATATAATATAATGTAATATAATATAATATAATGTAATATAATATAATATAATATAATATAATATAATATAATGTAATATAATATAATATAATATAATATAATGTAATATAATATAATGTAATATAATATAATGTAATATAATATAATGTAATATAATATAATATAATATAATATAATATAATTTGTAATATAATATAATATAATGTAATATAATAATGTAATATAATATAATATAATGTAATATAATATAATATAATAGCATATAATATAATATAATATAATATAATATAATATAATATAATATAATATAATATAATATAATAATATAAACTAACCTACTCTATAATGAGTAAGACTCGTGTTCAGGAGGGGATTCCAATACAAACAAAATAAAATTGAGAGTGAATAAATAAAGAAACAGTTGGTAATATAACATTTTTATAAATTCTAATTTTCAGCTTTTTTGAGAGCAGACTGGATGACGAAAGCTTCTCAACCGAATAATAACAGGCATTTCCCATATTTTGTCTGCGTTTAATATCCTCCGGAGCGTCATTTATATTTGTTACTGTTGCTCCAAGATATTTGAATTTTTCCACCTCTTCAAAGAATAAAGTTCCGATTTTTATATTTCCATTTCGTACTATGATTTCTGCTCACGAGACACGATCATGTATTCTGTTTTTTTGGCATTTACTTCCAAACCTATCTCTCACTATATAGTCTGTGATATCTGGTGATAATTAGAGAACTGCAGGGTATTTATGGAGATCGCGAAAATCAAGACATAATAGATATACATTAGATTTTCACTAGCATTTAAGAATTAAGTGATTCTGATTAATGATATGCGGATAAAGCAATCGCAACAAATCGCGAAATAGAGTTCTAATAGCGAAACATGAACACATTCGCGAATTATTACTATTGGGTTGTTTTATAGCGAATTTCATATTCTGAGCTTTATTGGGGGATTTTTTCTTTCACTTGAATTAGTTATATCTCCAAGTAGACTAAATTACATGGTATTCCAGGTGTTCTGATTATATTAGTTAACTCAAAAGACGGAGAATTCAACATTTCACTAATAATTTGAAAGTGTTAATTTGAGGGCTGCAAGGTTTTTTTTTTTTTTTTTTTTTTTTTTTTTTTTTTTTTTTTGCGAATATGTGTGTTAAATACAGATGTTTCTGAGGTGGTGTTACAAGCTTTCAGGGATGATGGCGAAGGACACATGTATCAATTTGAGATAAGGAACCCTGGTCCGGAAATGACTGAGTCGAAAGTTATAAGCAAAAATAGTTGTGTGGAAATGGAATTGTAATTTGGCAACACGTCCTCTCCTTCCCTTAACATTTGGAACAGTCGTGGAAAGATGGTATGGGTCGGATGTGTCCTACGTGGGTACTTGTCCCGATACAATCTGTCAGCTTGTCTACTGTTCCCATTGGCTCATCCGTATTCGAAAATCAGGTCTGCATATTCCGCTGTCGTGTACTCCTCCATTTCACCAGGACTGATCGACTGGACACTGCAACTTGTACACATACACTGCTGTCTACAGACGTGCATATCAGGACCGACCATGTCCGTTACACATTAGGCTATCTGCATTGCTTTAGTGTAGTTTCCTGTCCCCACCCTCAGACAGCGCACTGAATGGAATACTGTAAGTAGACAACGTAAATAACGTCAGATGAATACAGTATGTGTAAGATGTACAGATAAATACACATAAATAAGGTGTACAGAGGAATAACATTATTTTATTTCCACACAACTATTTTTGCTTGTAACTTTCGACTCTGTCATTTCCGGACCAGGGTTCCTTATCTCAAATTGATACATGTGCCCTTCGCCATCATCCCTGAAAGTTTGTAACACCACCTCGGAAACATTCTGTATAGTCTCAATCCAACAAATGAGCCGTTCAGAGCAAAACTGGTGTAAGTCAAGAATGGGTAATGAGGGTTAAAGTAAACATTCTGTAAAATACAGCGCAAAGTAGCAATTAATATTCAATTTATTTTAACTATTAGTAGTCAGTGGATAGCAAAAGGACATACCGTATTAATTGCTACTTTGCGCTGTATTTTACAGAATTTTTACTTTAAACCTCTTTACTCAATTTTGACTTACACCACTTTTGCTATGAACGGCTCAAATATTGTCTATTGGCCATACCGCACCTTTACCAGAATCCAAGGAACCTTTAATGTTATTTGGAAAGTAATATTCATACTGAGTTAATACCACAGTCTACTATATACAGTCACGAAGCTTGAGTTTTGAGGGTGCTAGAAACAATAGACTGTGACGGTACTATTTTGCATTGCCTGTAATGAGCCGATATTAGCGCTCCTAGTGGTGAGCAACTGTCTAATGTTTGCATATTTACTACGTATTGAGCTTCGCGACTGTATATACTAGACTGTGTTAATACTCTAATTCCAAAATAACTCTACTTTTTCAAAATTTCCATTAATTTCCGCCAAGAGTACAAATTAATCTGCAACAATCTATATCCATAAATACCTGCCCCTGTGCATGAGTCATCTTCGAGACTGAAAATGCTCCCGCAAAAATTCCACTCATTTCACACCAATCAACCTCTTGAAGTTTGTATGTATAACGGATCAATTATGGTGTAATTGCATTAGTATTTTCGTACAAGCACATACGTTCCAAGAAGAGATAAGAACCGTCAACATACAGAATCAAATTGTGCCGAATTGTGTAGCATATGGCAGATCAATGCACTTGGGGTCATCGCGAGCGAAATGGCACGCAAGGACTCCATGCCTAGTGGCACGTCGTCTGCGAGCACGATGCAGGACGTGTGGAAACGCCTCCTTGCACGAACAGCGCGGCTGCGCACGCTTACTCCACGGTGGTTTCACTGCGGCACCACATACATCCAAAATTCCTCAAGTATCTCACGTGAAAGCGACTGCAAATCATAAGCAGTCCAACAGATATACTTTATGCAAATAGTAATAAAAAATCTTATTTACAATCAACAAACCTTACTTCGTCATAACAACGTTGGTGTTTAGTTAGTTATGTCAACAAGAGTTGGTTCCGGTTATATAGTGCGTTTGCTTACTGAATACAGACGCGTTTGTTGAATTTTTTTTTCTGTAAGGCGAATGTCAGGTTATCTACGTGAATACTCTATCTCATCTCTGCAGATACTATATCTTGTCACTAGGGACTGCATTTTTTGGTGAAATAAAATGGGTTATTTCGATGTTAAATAAAATAGAGGGAAATTAGAAAGGGGGGGAAATTACAGAGAAAATATCCTGTCACTAGGACAGCATTTTAGTGAAATAAAAAAGTAAAGGTGATTTCGATGTTAAATAAAATAGAGGGAAAATGGAAGAGGAAATTACAGAGAAAATATCCTGTCACTAGGACAGCATTTTTGGTGAAATAAAATGGGTGATTTCGATGTTAAATAAAATAGAGGAAAATGGAAGAGGGAAATTATCCAGAAAATATCCTGTCACTAGGACAGCATTTTTGGTGAAATAAAATGGGTGATTTCGATGTTAAATAAAATAGAGGGAAAATGGAAGAGGGGAAATTACAGAGAAAATATCCTGTCACTAGGACAGCATTTTTTGGTGAAATAAAATGGGTGATTTCGATGTTAAATAAAATAGAGGGAAAATGGAAGAGGGGAAATTACAGAGAAAATATCCTGTCACTAGGACAGCATTTTTGGTGAAATAAAATGGGTGATTTCGATGTTAAATAAAATAAGCAGAAAATGGAAGAGGGGAAATTACAGAGAAAATATCCTGTCACTAGGACAGCATTTTTGGTGAAATAAAATGGGTGATTTTGTTAAATAAAATAGTGTGAAAATAGAAGAGGGAAATTACAGAGAAAATATCCTGTCACTAGGACAGCATTTTTTGGTGAAATAAAATGGGTGATTTCGATGTTAAATAAAATAGAGGGAAATTAGAAGGGGGGGAAATTACAGAGAAAATATCCTGTCACTAGGGACCGCATTTTTTGGTGAAATAAAATGGGTGATTTCGATGTTAAATAAAATAGAGGGAAAATAGAAGAGAGGAAATTACAGAGAAAATATCCTGTCACTAGGACAGCATTTTTGGTGAAATAAAATGGGTGATTTCGATGTTAAATAAAATAGAGGGAAAATGGAAGAGGGGAAATTACAGAGAAAATATCCTGTCACTAGGACAGCATTTTTGGTGAAATAAAATGGGTGATTTCGATGTTAAATAAAATAGAGGGAAAATGGAAAGGGGGGAAATTTCAGAGAAAATATCCTGTCACTAGGAAGCATTTTTGGTGAAATAAAATGGGTGATTTCGATGTTAAATAAAATAGAGGGAAAATGGAAGAGGGGAAATTACAGAGAAAATATCCTGTCACTAGGACAGCATTTTTTGGTGAAATAAAATGGGTGATTTCGATGTTAAATAAAATAGAGGAAAATAGAAAGGGAAATTACAGGGAAAAATCCTGTCACTAGAGAAAATATCGATGTTAAATAAAATAGAGAGGAAAATGTCACTAGGACAGCATTTTTTTTGGTGAAATAAAATGGGTGATTTCGATGTTAAATAAAATAGATGTTAAATAAAATTGGAAGGGGAAATTACAGAGAAAATATCCTGTCACTAGGACAGCATTTTTGGTGAAATAAAATGGGTGATTTCGATGTTAAATAAAATAGTGGGAAAATAGAAGAGGGGAAATTACAGAGAAAATATCCTGTCACTAGGACAGCATTTTTTGGTGAAATAAAATGGGGTGATGTTTAAAATAGAGGGAAAATGTTACAGAGAAAAAATAAAATTTTTAGAAATAAAATGGGTTATTTCTGTGAAAATGGAAAATAGAAGAGGGAAAATTACAGAGAAAATAAAGGGAAATAGAGAAGAAAATAGGGGTATAATCCAGGAAAAAATAGAGTAAAAATATACCAGAAAGTAGACGAGAAAAGAGGAAAAATAGAGGAAAAAAACAGAGCATAAAATAGGGTGAAGTAGAGGAGAAAATAGGAAAAAACTGAAGGAAAAATAGAGTAGAATATAGAGGAGAAAATAATGGAGAATAGCAGAGAAAATAGAGGGAAAATAGAGGAGAATAAAGGGGGGAAAAGAGGGAAGATAGAGATAAATCCCTCACTATTTTGATATTTCATTAAATAATTTGTCAATTCGATGGGAATTTCCTTAAATAAGTTGCTAATTAATTGTATTATATTATGTTTAATATAAAACTTTGTTACGGTACCTTTTTACATTTTCTTACACATATCACATACTACCATCTCCAAAACATAAACCAAGGAATATGTATTATATGTCTTTATCGTGTTAAATTCTATCGTACCTGGTTAACATGTTTCGGCCTGTTATGGGACTTCTTCAGAACTGGTTGTTGCTGGTCTTGGCGCCTTTTGTTTTGTTTCCTCTGGAGGAGTGTTTGTGTAGTGTAATGTGAAGTCAAATAGTGTGTGTGTGTTCTGAAATTGAGTTGTGTGTTGAGAATTTCATTTGGATGTGTTTTTGTGTGTCTGTATATTTCGTATTGCTCTAGTGTTTACAACCGCCAGAATCGCCACCCGTCCGCCGTAAACGAACACGAGATGGCAGTACAGTCGCTAATGCAATTCAAATGGGAATTATGACGTGACTCCTTATGTAACAACTAGATGGCAGCGTAGTAAACCTGACAAAAGTTCTTAACGTCAAAGCCTATAAGGGGCCAACCTATCTGGGGTATATATGATCTAGGGTTCTACCCAAAAATACAGCCCCCAATGCATACATAAACGTGTTTTTAACAACACTATTTCCTAAACAAAATTATCCCTTCTCGAAGTTAAATTTATTCAGGCACTGCACCTGACCACTTCAGACCAATATACTATAGTTTTGTTAATTCAGCCAGAGAAGACGGTGATATTAGGTTAGTCATACAGGGAATGAAATTCATGACGGTAAAAAATACTGCGTCCGCGCCGTGGCGTCGTGGTTTAAGGCATCCTGCCTAGGACACGCGTTACGGAATGCGCGCTGGTTCAAGTCATAATGGGGGAAGAAATTTTCTCACAAAATTTCGGCCAGTGTATGGGACCGGTGCCCACCCAGCATCGTGATGCACTAGAGGACCTGCGATAGGTAGCGAAATTCGGTTGCTAAAGCCAGCTATAACGGCTGGGAGGATCATCGTGCTAACCACACGATACCTATATTCTGGTTGGATGATCGTCCACCTCTGCTTCGGCATGTGAGCGTGAGGCCAGAAGCCGGCAGGTCGGTTATTATTATTATTATTATTATTATTATTATTATTATTATTATTATTATTATTATTAAAAATACTGCGTGAAAGCAACATTATATAAATAGCAGAATTTGATTTGTTATATTGAATTATTTCAACGTTACAATTGCTTCTTTGTTAAAATGTGTCCCTGCAATTTGCGTTCTTTTGTTTTGTGTGTTTTTGGAAAAATATAATTTCAATTAACGCTTCGCCATAAAATGTTGTAACCAAAACCTTGTGCATCCCTCATGTTTATCGTACGGCTCGACCTCCCCTCACACGTTACCTGCACTTTGTGTACGTTTTCACTGTGCCTAAACTAGACGCTCTACTGTACTAACAGATAAATTATTACGTACTTACTTACTTACTTATTGGCTTTTAAGGAACCCGGAGGTTCATTGCCGCCCTCACATAAGCCCGCCACTGATCCCTTTCCTGAGCAAGATTAATCCAGTCTCTACCATCATATCCCACCTCCCTCAAATCCATTTTAATATTATCTTCCCATCTACGTCTCGGCCTCCCCAAAGGTCTTTTTCCCTCCGGCCTCCCAACTAACACTCTATATGCATTTCTGGATTAGCCCATACGTGTTACATGCCCTGCCCTCTCAAGCGTCTGGATTTAATGTTCCTAATTATGTCAGGTGAAGAATACAATGCGTGTTGTGTAACTTTCTCCATTCTCCTGTAACTTCATCCCTCTTAGTCCCAAATATTTTCCTAAGAACCTTATTCTCAAACACCCTTAATCTCTGTTCCTCTCTCAAAGTGAGAGTCCAAGTTATAATATAACTGTTTTATAAATTCTAACTTTCAGATTTTTTTACAGCAGACTAGATGACAAAATCTTCTCAACCGAATAATAACAGGCATTTCCCATATTTATTCTGCGTTTAATTTCCTCCTGAGTGTCATTTATATTTGTTACTGTTGCTCCAAGATATTTTAATTTTTCCACCTCTTCGAAGGATAAATCTCCAATTTTTATAGTTCCATTTCGTACAATATTCTGGCCACGAGACATAATCATATACTTTGTCTTTTCGGGATTTACTTCCAACCCTATCGCTTTACTTGCTTCAAGTAGAATTTCTGTGTTTTCCCTAATCGTTTGTGGATTTTCTCCTAACATATTCACGTCATCCGCACAGATAAGAAGCTGATGTAACCCGTTCAATTCCAAACCCTCTGTGTTATCCTGAACTTTCCTAATGGCGATAAATTATTACGTATAATTCAAAAATAATTTGTATGCGATTAAATGTAATTTTGCCAGAGCTTGTGCATATTTTCGTAAAATCAGAATTACGAATAACCCAGGTTCTACTATGTGATTATTTTTTTGTGTAAGTGCACCCGCGCGATAGAAAAATTAGTACGTAGTGATACAGGAAAGTTGTGTTCACCATGTGCATGTCAGTGTATTGCATAAGGACAAGCACACGCTCTTTGCATGGAACTAATCCAAGATACAAAACATTCCTGACATGCACAATTCGATTCGCAGCAGAACTCCTATATACGCAATTATTTGAAAACAACCTTTACAGTGATGCGTGAATAATGATACGCAATCATTTGAAAACAACCTTTTGAATAATACGTGAACAATGATGTAAATAAGGACTGCTAGAACAAATCACTGCGTATGGGCATTATCTCTTCCGAATTATAAATTTCAGACTGGCTTATTACGGAGACACATACATGATACATTTGATAAATTTTTGAACTCGTCTTAATGTGTGTAATCAACAGGCTTCGAGACTTCGGACCCGATAGAGCAGTTCAGTGGGAAATCCGCATAACGGCGTACTGAGTATAGTGGTAAAGCATACAGTGGGTGGGGGCACTGTAGAATGGATGCCAACAAATACGCAAAGGAAAACGCTCTGGATTTGAAGGTTCTGACGAATAATTTGGTTTTCATACAAACTCTGTCTGAAACTATTACACGGTTAGAAAAGTCAGAGCAAGAGATGCCGGAAGTCCTCAAATTAATTTAGAAAATGATGCAGAGAATTAAGGAGACATCAAGTACACCGGTTACTGAACGTGTAAAACAAAGTGAAAATCAATTTTATCTAAAAATAACGGATATGGAACATTGTGTAACATAAACAGCAAATTAGTGGACATAGAGTCCCCGAGAATAAAGGACTGTCTCTTAGAGACTGCAATGATGTTAGGTTTTTTCGTTTTGCTCCTATCACGTCATGCGATGTAGAGCGCAGCTGTCTACAGTACAAACTTTGGCAGATAACCGAAAAAGATTTACGTTTGAGACACTGAGAATGTATCTTGTAGTACATTGCAATTCGGTACTGTAACTTCACTTCCTAAAGACGACCAATAGGATAAATGAAAAAATTAAAATTTCTACATGCTTATTTCCACCATTAACACTGTATATAATTAAACAGAAATGCTTATAAAAGACAGGGTAATAAATGGTTTTCACATTCTTTTGACATTATCATTGTGTAATGTATATTTACTTTCAGAATGTACACATGTGTGTTTCCCCATACTACCGTACTCTACTCTAAATACCAACGTTGTTACCTCAACACATCTCTATCTACCTGCAGCGAGTCCAACCTATAGTGCATGCACAGCAAACTTATTGTATCGGGTCCCAAGTCTCGAAGCCTGGTAATCAATGTAACATGATTAAATTATGTAGTGCTATTTGAAAAATTGATGACGTCACGTGTGTCTTGTCCCATAAAGTAGTCACATGCACCAAATCTCTATATTCATGTTAGCCCCTCGTTCTAACATAACTCTCAAAAACAAAAATTCCAATATGATACAATATAATATTGTGTTGTTTATTCAGTCATATGACAAATCAAATTTACAAATTTGATTTGTCATATGACTGAATAAACAACACAATATTATATTGTATCATATGGTATTATAACATTGACAATCTGAATTATCACAATATGCTAAGTTAAAAATTCCAATACCTATCCAAACAAAAAAGTTATAATAGGTGCACAAGATAAATGGGACATTCTGTATATGTCGTATTTGGAGTCGGACCAAAAAGCAAAAACACTAGAGGAGAGGGATTCGATCCGGTGTTGTGGATTGAACTTCGGCGTAGTTCAGTGGTTAGAGCGCTTGGTACGTAGAACCAAGGACCCGGTTCGATCTCCGGCGTCAAAGCGAATTTTTCTGCTCTAATAACAGTAAGGAAAACTGCTGAATGTGCCGATAATTAAGCACATCCAGGAGATTATTAAAGGTGTTCATGTTCCTTGGCGTATTATTAGATAGAGGTAAAACATTCAAATCAAGGTATAGATTTGATAAACAGACCGTATTAGATATTCTCGTCATGTTTCAACATTCATTGACGATTAATAATCGAAGAGGATTATCTGTTACACCAATAATACAACTTCTTATTTCATCACGATTTTATGCTACAGGTAAGAATTGATGGCTTAATATTGATTTTGACTAATTCTATAGAGGACAGGTTTATACAGTTGGATATGAAGTTAATTTATAATCCTGGGGTCATCATAAGAATGTTTTCTGCATAGAGGAATGGAGTAATTTCTACCAACTGTCATAAGGATAATATGTCTCTTTTATAGCATGTCATTAGTGGCATCTTCTTATCTTTCATATCTTTAAAGTAAAATGATTTTACAATGAAATAATTTATTACTTTATATAAAGCTTCAATGTTAAAAATGGTATGTTTTATTTAACGATGCTCGCAACCTGCAGAGGTTATATCAGCGTCGCCGTATGTGCCGGAATTTTGTCCCGCAGGAGTTCTTTTACATGCCAGTAAATCTACTGACATGAGCCTGTCGAATTTAAGCACACTAAAGCTTCAAGAACGGCTAACAATCACTTAACATGTATCGATGTTCATTTGTTTCATTGATTTGTGACTCAAAAGATGTCTTTGAATGTGGCAACGCCTACTCTATTTCAACTATCTATTAATTTAATTCGTTTAAAAGGCAGTGATTGTGATTGCCAACAATAGAACAAGATTGTCAAATCTCGACTTACGGAAGTCAAAGTCAAAGTCTTAGATTGTCTATGAATAAGACTTTTAACAAAGTTAAACTTAACAATTCTCCTTAACAAAGATGTAGCTGTTACAAGTTTCTCAATGTTTAATTCTTATATCACAGAATAAATATTTAAATTATCTCATTTACTTACTTACTTACAAGTGGCTTTTAAGGAACCCGGAGGTTCATTGCCGCCCTCACATAAGCCTGCCATTGGTCTCTATCCTGAGCAAGATTATTCCATTCTCTATCATCACACCCCACCTCACTCAAATCCATTTTAATATTGTCCTCCTATCTACGTCTCGGCCTTACTAAAGCTCTTTTTCCTCCGGTCTCCCAACTAACACTCTATATGCATTTCTGGATTCGCCCATACGTGCTACATGCCCTGGCCATCTCAAATGTCTGGATTTAATATTCCTGATTATGTCAGGTGAAGAATACAATGCGTGCAGTTCTTTGCTGTGTAACTTTCTCCATTCTCCTGTAACTTCATCCCTCTTAGCCCCAAATATTTTTCTAAGCACCTTATTCTCAAACACCCTGAACCTATGTTCCTCTCTCAAAGTGAGAGTCCAAGTTTCACAACCATAAAGAACAACCGGTAATATAACTGTTTTATAAATTCAAACTTTCAGATTTTTGACAAAATTATCTCACCACTACCACTACCACTACTATTTCCTACCCAGTGTTTATTATTGCCCCACTAACATTACTTATCTTTCATTATTTACTTTTACTTTCATTATTCACTTTCATGTTGTTTTACGGTCTAAATATTAATGCATTAACTATGTAACAAATTGTATTCAATTAGAATTAGAGTGTCGCTGGATCAGAGAAGGCCTATTGGCCTTAGCTCCGCCAGATTAAATAAATAATAATAATAATAATAATAATAATTATTATTATTATTATTATTATTATTATTATTATTATTATTAAGGGTGTTTGAGAATAAGGTGCTTAGGAAAATATTTGGGGCTAAGCGGGATGAAGTTACACGAGAATGGAGAAAGTTCAACAACACAGAACTGCACGTATTGTATTCTTCACCTGACATAATTAGGAACTTAAAATCCAGACGTTTGAGATGGACAGGGATGTAGCACGTATGGGCGAATCCAGAAATGCATATAGAGTGTTAGTTGGGAGCCCGGAGGGAAAAAGACCTTTAGGGAGGCCGAGACGTAGATGGGAGGATAATATTAAAATGGATTTGAGGGAGGTGGGGTATGATGATAGAGACTAGATTAATCTTGCACAGGATAGGGACCGCTGGCGGGCTTATGTGAGGGCGGCAATGAACCTTCGGGTTCCTTAAAAGCCATTTTGTAAGTATTATTATTATTATTATTATTATTATTATTATTATTATTATTATTATTATTATTATTATTATTATTACGAAAGTCGACTTTGGAAAGTGTTCATGCAAAGTTTCGTTTATGAAAGGTGTTTCAAACAAATCCTATGGACAGTGAGAAGAATTTTTTGTAACATACTGTGGTTGCTGTCACGAAACTCGAGTCTGCAACTCAGCTTCCTGCAGTAGAAATAGTCTGCGAGTTCCCACGAGCAACAAATGCCGACTGCACTGATAACTTCTTGGCAAACATATTTACCGCCGATCCTAACCTTGTACAATTTATTTTTAAGCTTTCAACAAACATTTCAAACGTTATATAACAACGAATTCTGAAACTTTCAATAAAGTCACTAGTGATGATTAACGTGCCAAGAATCAACATTCTCGTCAAATGACGCATCAATTTCTTCAGCTACATCAATATGGATACAAGTGATACAAATGGTGGCAGGCTAGGAATCTAAAACTGTCCGTGGCGTCTCTCTGTAGTTTGCGCTGTTCTAGGGAAGTAGCAGTGAATCCGTTTTTAGACATTTTCGTTCAGTTGGCTGAAATTCCAGAAAATATGAAGAAAAAACACATTGAAATATGTGCCCGAAGTTGTAAAGTTCAAACTAGACTTTTTCAAAGAGTGTACACCAGTTTTGGATCAAAAGAATCCAAGAATACCTCCAGTTAGTAAAAGTACAGTAGTGGCAAAAAAAAAAAAAAAAACCGGACCGACCCTTGTAGCTGATTTCAGAGTCACAGATTCAAATTTTGCTAGTCACAAAACACATCCATTTTGTATAATTAATTGTAACAATGTAATTTTTTGCATTTGTTCGATTCTTACCGTCTTTTGTTTCCTTCAGTGCCTCAAACTAACAGACGAAAAAACTTTGAGAGTTTTATTTTCATCTGGCATCAATATTACATTTCTATCTCTATTCAGCAAAGATAACTGCGTATTTTTACATTAAATAGCAGTACATACCTCTGGCTTCATTATCCATATTGAAATTACCACAGTTTGACACAATACACAGCACAGGATTCTTTTGTATCAGCTACAAGGGTCGGTCCGGTTTTTTTTGCCACTATTGTACATAGTTATTATATTTTTTTTAATATTTGCAACCTCGTATTTATCCAAAATAAATTTCTTATCTATGATTATCATTAAAACAAAAGCGGAAAATTTCCTTGAATCTGAAAATGATATCACTGTGTGTATGGAATACGGAGTCCATATTCGAAAAGCTGCTTTCTGAAAAACATTACATTAATTATTTTCAATTTGTAACTACTGAAACATTTTTTTATTCTTTTGTTCAATGTTGTTTATGTTTAGCTTTCTAAATACAAACTAAATTTACGTTAATAAAACTTTTTTGTATTATTTTGTAAATCATCTCGCGACCCTCCTGGGGGTCGCGACCCACACTTAGGGAACCACTGCTCTATACTGTAACATTGAACATAATGTTAATGGAAAACATAAATGTAAATATATAGGCCTATACAAATGTTTAAAAAGTAACGCATAATTGCAGTTAAAATAATGTGCTTTCACTCCTGTCCTAGGTACTGTGTATGTACTTATAAGGGTTGTTCAAACCCTTCCCTTGTATCCATTAGTTCTATCATCAAACACGAGATAATATACACATGCTTTTATTCATATCATGTAATACTTACTTACTTACGTATTGCTTTTAAGGAACCCGGAGGTTCATTGCCGCCCTCACATAATCCCGCCATCGGTCCCTATCCTGAGCAAGATTAATCCAGTCCCTACCATCATATCCTACCTCCCTCAAATCCATTTTAATATTATCCTCCCATCTACGTCTCGGCCTCCCCAAAGGTCTTATTCCCTCCAGCCTCCCAACTAACATTCTATATGCATTTCTGGATACGCCCATACGTGCTACATGCCCTGCCCATCTCAAACGTCTGGATTTAATGTTCCTAATTATGTCAGGTGAAGAATACAATGCGTGCAGTTCTGCGTTGTGTAACTTTCTCCATTCTCCTGTAACTTCATCTTAGCCCCAAATATTTTCCTAAGAACCTTATTCTCAAACACCCTTAATCTCTGTTCCTCTCTCAAAGTGAGAGTCCAAGTTTTACAACTATACAGAGCAATCGGTGACATAACTGTTTTACAAATTCTAACTTTCAGATTTTCATATCATGTAATACCCGATATAAATAAAGTACAACTCCTGGACATAAAATAAATATGGATTGTTCGCTCCATAAACTTCACACGAATCACAAACATAGTTTGAATAGTATTAGGTATTAAATTACACACATTTACTCTATAACAGCGTTTGCTAAAGTTTGGCTCGCGACAAAATTGAACATAAAAATAAAATGAAAAAGTTATAGCTACAGTAAAAAATATTTAATGTTATAAATGTGTCTGTTTTTTGAGAATGAAGCTTCTCAAATCTTCGCTGTGTATTCAATATGCACACAATTGTATCATTTAGGTCCAACGCAAAGCAGCAAAATATGTCAAGATGGGGAAGGGACATGGTGAGGAGATAGTAAAAAACTTAGGGTGGGAACTTCTCAAATCACGGCGACGAAAAACCAGACTCACCGCATTGTTTAAGGCACAAACGGGACACAAAGCATGGACCGACATCAATGCTAGATTAGCAACACCATCATACTTAGGCAGGGCTGATCATATTAGGAAGTTTAAATGTAGAAAACAAAGAACGGACGTGGCAAAATTTTCTTTTGTTAACCGCACAAAAGTAGACTGGAACAGCTTACCTGCGGCAATCTTTCAGGGTGGTCCTCTTAAAATCAATACATTTAAGGAAAGGTTGAGAAGATTAGACTGAAAATGTAATTGTAGGTGCAGTGTAATTACTTAAGTTGTGTCATGTACTTAATTGAATTGATATATAATTAATTAAGTTGATATGTAATTATTAAGTTGATATGTAAAATAATTAAGTTGATATGTAATCAATTAAGATGATATGTAAATAAATTAAGGTGATATGTAATTAAGATATGTAATTAAGTTAGTATGTAATTAATTAAGATGATATGTAATTATTTAATTTGGTCATAGTTGGGTGAAATAGAAGTACTTATAAGTTAGATTTACTTTTGCTTATCGTAGGCGTTATTATAGAATAGTTTTTAATTATAGTCCTAGGTTTATTGCATCTACTATAGATTTACGTTTATTTTATTTTATTTCATTTAGGTTTATTTTATTTTATTTCATGTAATTGTAATTACGGTATTGTATATTATATATCACTGCCACCGGGTGTATACCCAATTGTAGTGTTAATAAATACATACACATATTTACAATTTCAAGCGATTTCTTGCTTTTGTTTTGAAGGAAATCATATACTGGAAATTTATTTTGCATAAATACGAATTTGCAAATGCTATCAAAACTGTTAAGTGTTTATTTTGCAAGCACGAGGTATTCTTACATTCTTTTGATCTAAAACTAATCTACACATCAGTAAGCACATATTTTGATAATCCTCAATTTTTTTTTAATTTCAGCAGTTGAATGCAACTGTTAGGAACGGATTCAGTATTTATCTGTCACTGTCATATTATGCATGTCATGTTAGGAGGAGACGAGAAGAAAAGGGACAGTACAAGAAAGAAACAAAGAAGAAAAATTACAGAAGGAGGTTATTTGCGCAAAACAAAATGCTTCTGGTGACACAGGCGCTTTAGTTCACAACCATCCAGTAGCCATTTGTCACTACTACAAACAATACAACTACTCTCACTCCCGATGGCGCAATTAGAAGATCTTGTGTTTGGGGTTGCGGTCATTTACCCTACAATTCTTAATTTAACTTTGGAGATTACTCAACCGCTGGTCCATCAGGACGGACCTATCAGCAGCCGGGGTTCCGTCCACCACGAGACGGGAGCGACGTTCACCATGACTCAACGTCGGGAGGTGGATAGTGAATGACCTACTAGCTTTACTGCCCGACCCGTCCAATTTAACGGGTGAGTCACATGGCCTGTAATTTAAAAGAGTCGAATCTTGGTGTCCAAAGCGGTGAACTACACAAATTCGCTACAAATCCTGAAACTGCCACTCAAAGGGCTCCTTTTAATGTACGGGTAACTTATGTATACCGGTATGTGTGTATATCGTCGTTGTTCCTGCAATAAATTCTATGCGCAAAATATAAAATTGTTCAGTAGGAAGAAAAACAATTTATTCATTCTATGGGAGTAGTACATAGGAGACTGAATTCTTAAATTTTCGAGAAAAAAAATATATAATTACATATAGATTATATTATTTGCTATATTACTATTTACGAGGAGGGTCCAGGAAATAAGGACCGTTTTGTTGTAATAATTAAAAAATATATATTTATTTGAAAAAAAAACAAAGTCTGTTACATAACTGAAGCTTCCTTTACTTCTCTACATAATCACCACCTACATTTAAACATTTGTCGTATCTGTTCACTAGCTTTAGAATTCCCGTGTTATACTCCTCTGCCGCCAGTTCATTAAGCCAGGTGTTCACTGTCTTCTTCAACTCTTCATCACTTCCAAAACGCGTACCACCCAGAAAGTCTTTCAGCTTAGTGAAAAGGTGAAAATCGCTAGGAGCAAGGTCTGGACTATAGGGCGGATGATCAAAGATTTCCCAACCGAATTGATCCAGCAATTCTCGAGTTGAAGCAGCAGTGTGCGGGCGGGCACAGATTTTGTGGTAGCCAAGATGTTGCGACACAATTTCTCCAAGCAAAGAACGAGAAATGTCAGGAAAGGCAATATGCAATTCGTCGAGTGATGTGCGCCTGTCTTCCAAGATTCTGTCGTTCACTTTAGTCTTCAGGTCTTCTGTGATGAGTGATGGGCGTCCGGGTCGAGTTTCATCGTGGACATTTGTTCGCCCATTGTTGAACATTTCGCACCATTTTCTCACATTTCTTTCATTCATTACAGTATCACCATACGCTTCTTTCAATTGCCGGTAAATTTCTGCAGGTTTCAAATGTCGGGCATTCAAAAATCGAATCACAATCCTCACCTCACAGTCGGCGGGATTATCAATCACGTCGTTCATTTTGAAGTAACACAAAATCCACAATGGCGACTTGTTGCAACCAGTACTCATAACATTATGAGAACACATGTTAAGGAAGCCAGTTGACCTTCAAACAAGGAAGGGGAGTGAGCTGCGCGGCGGGTATGCGCGAACGGTCATTATTTCCTGGATCCCCCTCGTAAGTTATTTAACAGAGTAAAAGTCAAAAAATCGATAAATGTCACATAGGAGTTATTGCAGAAACAACGACGATATATTATTATCTTCATACTGTTATGATTCAAAGAAGAAAGAAATATATTCGGAACGTATAGAGCACATTACTGCACGTTTGTTGTTGATCACATCCGAGGAATTCTCTATCGATGTACAGAAAGTTCCGAAATTCGCGCACACGGGCTGCATCGTGAAAATCCTGGATGAAAATACAGACGAAAATGTTAGTGACAAAATTTCATCTGAAGAATATTTTTAAGTGCACAACTGGGCGACACTGCACGACACAGAACGTTTTGATAGTCTACAGTACTGTTCATGTCAGTATTTTTTTACAGTATTACTGTATTTTATCTATACTAATAATAAACCTGTAGCCGAAATTTTTCTGGTAATTTTCGATTTTCCAAAAATAATTGGTCCTAACATATATAATTAACCACCCTGAAACCGAAAATAGCATTTTTGAAATTTTTGTTTGTATGTCTGTCTGTATGTTTGTTACCTTTTCACGCGATAATGGCTGAACCGATTTATATGAAAATTTAAATATAAATTTAGTTGTAACTTAGATTTTAAGCTATATGGTATTCAAAATACTTTATTTAAAAGGGGGGTTATAAGGAGACCTGAATTAAATAAATCGAAATATCTCGCTTATTATTGATTTTTGTGAAAAATGTTACATAACAAAAGTTTCTTCAAAAATGATTTCCGATAAGTTTTATTCTTTACAAAATTTTGATAGGACTGATATTTAATGAGATAAATGAGTTTTAAAATTAAAATAACGCCATCTAAGACGGTGCAATGAATTAAGAATAAATGACTTCGTCTATAAGGAGCCTTGGACAACAACAATCGAAACAGGGGCCTTGGACATCAACAATCGAAAGCTATTAAACATAGCCTACAGAGAATGTTTCTGTGTTTGTATGAAGTAATATCAGAAGCTAAATTAACCGATTTGTATAATTAATTATTATTTCCCCATTGGAAAGTGTAGTTTCTCTAGATGGACATAATGCTTATAATGTTATTACAGTAACGTCTGAATAAATCGAGGACAGGTAAGATTAAAATAGCTTCTTATGCACAGAAAATCTGATAGGCTATTTTGTACATTCGTTTTCTGTATTTCTTAAAATAATATTTATGTACACTCATTTTAATCTCAGAGAATTAACGAACAACTAGAGTGTATTGATTTAGTATGCAGTAATAGTACGTTAGCTTAGCAATCCATTATTTTATAATTCAAATTTTAACTATGCTCAATTGAATCGTGTTAAAATACATAAAATATATATGCAATAAATGCAATGCAAAAAAAATTGGGTAATGAGCGAAGCAGATTATCTTGCTCTGTTGTAAAAGTTGTTCTCTGGATCAAACGTCCTATTTTAATTATGTAATTACTTTATATTTATTTCTAACAGGTGCAGCGGAGCGCCGGGTACGGCTAGTCTACAATAATATAACTACTGGTTTTGAATTGATTTATCTAGAGAAAATCAAAACTCGAATGGGATTTAATTATCTATTACACGATTAGAAGAAATAAACTACTCTAGTACAATAAAATATTAATTGACTTACGAAAATACTAAACTGTCTTGAAAATGTATTATTGTACCACCTCATCACTACAAATATTCCGTTAGATGGCAGCAGTGTGTTACCAGATTAGGTTTTTGTTTAAAAATCAAAATACAGTATAGTATTAACAATAAGTTTTTTACTCACGAACTGAATTATCCATAAGAACGATTCATTATGCAGTGTAAATTATACTGTCTACAGCACATTAACGTACAATATAGAGAATGAAGTTAAATTTAAAAATAATCATCATCATCATCCTTCACGAATTAGGCCTCTGCAGACCTCTTATTTATTTTTATTTATTATTTATTCTGGTGGAGTAAAGGCCATCAGGCCTTCTCTTCCCCACCACCAGAAATACAATACAACTACAAGAAAAATTATACATCTATGCAATTAATCTACAGTAGTAACGAGTTACATGAATATTTAAACACATTTTTTAAAATCATGGCCGTTCATTTCGATACAGGCTTCAGTTCTTTTGTGCATATTATCGCACTACAGGCTATTGTACCTAATCCCAATTACCAGTTTCGTCCTTCATACTAGCAACTCATGTTGAAATAATTCTGTACCTACTCTATAAAAGACTACCTTACGTACTGTAAATTCAATTTTCACTTCTGCCCGACCCGCACAGATAAAATTACTCAGACATCCTATCTACTGTCCGTTCAAGTGGTTATGTCGCAAGATCGTAGAAAGGGGGGGAAATCAAGTGACTGTTAATTACTTAACAAGGCCCTTTTATTTTAGTTATTTTAAACAGTTTTATAATATTACGTAGACGTTCAATTCTTAACAGAAATTAATGTTTTCAGAAAAGAGCTAAGACAGCCTAGCCACTAGTCTTTACAGAGGGGTGAGCAGAAGCAGGTGAGGGAAATCGGGATGCGACGTAGTCAAACGGATGACAGTACATGTACGAAAATATTATTCAATATTGAAAGCTCTTTCGTCACTGGAAAACGCGAACATATTTCTGGAACGTATTATACTCACTAACTCAGTACTGTTTACTTTATGCGGCCTTGGTTGTGTGGAGGGCAGTTGGAACTCCTTTAGTAGAAGGGGTGGGATTGAAGTACAGTCAAAAACTCAGGTACAATAAAAATTGAAGTAAGAATAAAATGATGTCCCTGTATAATAAAATATTGACTTACTGAAATTCTATTTCACTAATGTTAGCTTCACCAAAACGTTTGAACGGAGCCGCCATTTTCAGTTTACTGTCCGTGCTGTAAACAAATGACGATCGCAAAGCATGTTTTATAGTACCGTAAAGAATTTGCAGTTTGAAATGTTAGCAAACAAAGAAACAAATGCTAGGGTAGTGATAAAAACAAACAAATGTTAGGGAAGTGATAAAATTAAACAAATGTTAGGGAAGCGATAAAATTGTGGGATAAGCAGCCATGATTGGCTGAAAGACGTCCTATCGTACCGTTTTATTGGTCAAAAGTTGTATGACGTAGTAAAAGTGTAATAGTCATTAATAAAAAGTCTTCGGACAAAATTTTGTAATTAACACTTTAATCTCAAATTTCATACAGGATTCACACGATATAATCCGTGTGTGCGAATTTTGGGCCAAACTTATTCCTGTATGATTGAAGTAGATGGTCGAAAACTATGTTTATATTTAGTTTAGAGGTCCAGCAGAAGTGAAGATTACGGGTAAGCCGTGTCAAAAACGCCAGAAGATAAACGCTTTTCAAATCCAGATTTGAAGTTATTTTTTTTTAAGCTCTTTGTATTACAGATTGTATTGGCAATTTTTTGTGCTTAACCCTTCATTTATACTACCGGTGGGTTTAGACCTGATGCTTTTCGAGGTTTCGTCGTCGGCCTACAAAAAGCTTACCCATTGTGTGTTCCATTCACAGGGACCGGACGTGTATGAACTGCGTAGATACAGCTGACGTCTACACAGAATCAAAGCTGCGTCCTAACAGATGGGTGCACAAGAAAAGTTCATTGCTCTAATCATACTAGGGAAAGACACTCTCGCAAATGCAAAGAACGGATCTGGATATACCCGTGTGCCAAGGAGAGAATTTCACCTTTCCACTCTCGTTAATGTGAGGTAAGTAGGTTGACGAAATGCACTCGAGTAGCCGATATATTCCGTTCTTTTAAGATAACTTTATCGTAAGACCACAAGTGACTAGCCCATTACATTCTTCCTCTTTACCAATTATTTAGAATGTTCTTTTAATTTATTTGGCTACTTACATAAGAATCTGAATATGTTAGGAAAAAATCCACAAACGATTAGGGAAAACACGGGAATTTTACTGGAAGCAAGTAAAGAGATAGGCTTGGAAGTAAATCCCGAAAAGACAAAGTAGGCTATATGATTATGTCTCGTGACCAGAATATTGTACGAAATGGAAATATAAAAATTGGAAATTTATCTTTTGAAGAGGTGGAGAAGTTCAAATATCTGGAGCAACAGTAACAAATATAAATGAGGAAATTAAACACAGAATAAATATGGGAAATGTCTGTTATTATTCGGTTGAGAAGCTTTTATCATTCAGTCTGTTGTCAAAAAAATCTGAAAGTCAGAATTTATAAAACAGTTATATTACCGGTTGTTCTTTATGGTTGTGAAACTTGGACTCTCACTTTGAGAGAGAAACATAGGCTAAGGGTGTTTAAGAATAAGGTACTTAGGAAAATATTTGGGGCTAAGAGGGATGAAGTTACAGGAGAATGGAGAAAGTTACACAACGCAGAACTGCACGCATTGTATTCTTCACCCGACATAATTAGGAACATTAAATCCAGACGTTTGAGATGGGCAAGGAATGTAGCACGTATGGGCGAATCCAGAAATGCATATAGAGTGTTAGTTGGGAGGTCGGCGGGAAAAAGACCTTTAGGGAGGCCGAGACGTAGATGGGAAGATAATATTAAAATGGATTTGAGGGAGATGAGATATTATGATAGAGAATGATTAATCTAGCTCAGGATAGGGACCAATGGCGGGCTTATGTGAGGGCGGCAATGAACCTCCGGGTTCCTTAAAAGCCAGTAAGTAAGTAAGTTACATAAGAAGGTCCTACTATGCCCCGGAGGACGATATCATCATCATCATCATCATCATCATCATCATCATCATCATCATCCGTATCCCTATGTTATTTAGAGATATTTCTCCTGTGTCTGCGGGAACAGTTACGAGAAAAATATGGTGGTTGTTTTCTTAGATGTCACAACTTATATTCCAGAAGGCAACAACTTGATTCCGTTTTTATTCAAGATCCTTAAAGGCAATATAACCTGTAATTCTTTCATACACAACGTTAGCGTCCGTGGTCCTACGAAATGTATGGAGGCTCACAAACTTTTCTACAACAAAAATTCTAAAACTCATTTCCCTTATCTTCAAATACATTAAAACGGTCAACGTGTATATCATTAAATTCGAACCATCTAATTTATAAACTAGTTTTTATACTTACTTACTGGCTTTTAAGGAAACCGAAGGTTCATTGCCGCCCTCACATAAGCCCTATCCCTATCCTGGTCCCTGTCTTGAGCAAGATTCATCCAGTCTCTTATCATCATATCCCACCTCCCTCAAATCGATTTTAATATTATCCTCCCATCTACGTCTCGGCATCCCCAAAGGGTTTTTTCCCTCCGGCCTCCAAACTAACACTCTATATGCATTTCTGGATTCGCCCATACATGCTACATGCCCTGCCCATCTCAAACGTCTGGATTTAATGTTCCTAATTATATCAGGTGATGAATACAGTGCAGTTCTGTGTTGTGTACCTTTCTCCATTCTCCTGTAACTTCATCCCTCTTCGCCCCAAATATTTTCTTAAGCACCTTATTCTCAAACACCCTTAACCTATGTTCCTCCCTCAAAGTGACCGCCAAGTATCACAACCATAAAAAACAACCGGTAATATAACTGTTTTATAAATTCTAACTTTCAGATTTTTTGACAACAGACTGGTTGATAAAAGTTTCTTAACTGAATAATAACACGCAGTTCCCATATTTATTCTGCGTTTAATTTCCTTCCGAGTATCAATTATATTTTTTTACTGTTGCTCCCAAGTAAAAAAAAACTAGTTTTTTATAATGTAAAAAATACAGGGTGAACCTAAGTAATGTCATTAATTTCAGGAGGTTATTCTTTGTGATATTTCAAACAAAGTTTAATACAATTTTGCCCCCCCCCCTTTTTTTTTGCTTCGTTTTGGACATTAAGTGTTTTATATGAAACATTTCATAGCATGTTTTGGGAAAGCCACTGATTTTAATTTCGAATATGCTAGTCAATTTAAGCCAGCAGCGTATTATGAAAAAGCACTGAAAGAATTTTAGTTTTGTCCTTCAAATGTGCAGAAATATGATCCGGACAAATATAACATTGTAAAATCCCTCTGCAGAACAAAAAATTACCTACATTAATTTGTTCATATCAAATTTCAATTATTTGTAATTCGAAATATAATTTATATGATGAATGTAACGCAGCCTATTTCTATTTCGATTATGTGTTTTTATATTTTAAATATGCCTACAGATTCCGGACGAACTTCACTCTCGGATAACGAGCCGCCACTGCACACAGACATGTAAACCGTAAGGGTCAACGAGTTTCGATTCGCGAGGGCCAAGTTGTGTTAATTTCCTCTAAGGCACGGCTACGACTGTCGTTTACCTTTCCGAATATCTCATGTGCGACCACGTCAGCGGGCTAAAGGCTGGTTCACAATAAACCGGGAACGGAAACGAGAACGAGAACAATTAACTATTGTGAATGCTCACATTTAAATACATTTTAATATTATTTCCGTTCTCGTTTCCGTTCCCGGTTTATTGTGAACCAGCCTTAAGAGCTCCACCGTGTTCGCTGAATCACTAGAACCCTTCTTCAGAAAGTTACGACAGAGCATGATATGATTTATATTCTTAACGTTGTTGACTACAAACAGTGGGCTGGTCTGAGCGTCAGAGCCTTAAGGCGGAAACATTCGTGTGATACGGGTTACATAAAACAAGAGCTTTTAGTGTCTCTTCAGACGAGGCCACTTTCAGTGGCGGCGCTTCGAACGCGCGTCAGTAGCGCTGCTAACGCACGACTGTTGGGCCACCAATTATTCCCTACACCATCATTAGAAAAATGTCACGACAGAATAATATAGAATGAAAATAATAATAATAATAATAATAATAATAATAATAATAATAATAATAATAATAATAATAATAATAATACAATCATAGACTACTAAATTGCTGGACTAGTGCGAATTACGGATATCTTATCAACTTAATCTCATTCAGACGCTAAATAATCTAAGATGTTGATAAAGCGTAGTAAAATAACCTACTAAAATAAAATTAAAAAATAAATTTCCTACGAAGGAAATTATTTACTGTACATTTCTTGTAAAAGAAAGCTATTTAATCTACATTTCCTATGAAGAAAACTATTTAATCTGCATTTCTTATGAAAGAAAACTATTTAATCTACATTTCCTATGAAGAAAACTATTTAATCTGCATTTCTTATGAAAGAAAACTATTTAATCTACATTTCCTATGAAGGAAAATATTTAATCTGCATTTTTTATGAAAGAAAACTATTTAATCTACATTTCTTACGAAGAAAACTTTAATCTGCATTTCTTATGAAAGAAAACTATTTAATCTACATTTCCTATGAAGGAAACTATTTAATCTGCATTTCTTATGAAAGAACACTATTTAATGTAAATTTCCTACGAAGGAAACTATTTAATCTGCATTTCTTATGAAAGAACACTATTTAATCTACATTTCCTATGAAGGAAACTATTTAATCTGCATTTCTTATGAAAGAGAACTATTTAATCTACATTTCCTATGCAGGAAACTATTTAAGCAGCATTTCTTATGAAAGAAACTATTTAATTTCCTGAAGGAAACTATTTAATCTGCATTTCTATTTAATGTAAATTTCCTACGAAGGAAACTATTTATGAAAGAACACTATTTAATCTGAAGGAAACATTTCCTATGAAAGAAACTATTTAATCTGCATTTCTTATGAAAAGAACTATTTAATCTACAGAAGGAAACTATTTAATCATTTCTTATGAAAGAACATTTCCTATTTAATCTGCATTTCTTATGAAAGAACACTATTTAATCTACATTTTTAAGGAAACTATTTAATCTGCATTTCTTATGAAAGAACACTATTTAATGTAAATTTCCTACGAAGGAAACTATTTAATCTGCATTTCTTATGAAAGAACACTATTTAATCTACATTTCCTATGAAAGAAACTATTTAATCTGCATTTCTTATGAAAGAACACTATTTAATCTACATTTCCTATGAAGGAAACTTTTTAATCTGCATTTCTTATGAAAGAACACTATTTAATGTAAATTTCCTACGAAGAAAACTATTTAATCTGCATTTCCTATGAAAGAACACTATTTAATCTACATTTCCTATGAAAGAAACTATTTAATCTGTATTTCTTATGAAAGAGAACTATTTAATCTATATTTCCTATGGAGAAAACTATTTAATCTACATTTCTTGTAAAAGAAAACTATTTAATTTAAATTTCCTATGAAGAAAACTATTTACTCTACAATTCTTATGAAAAAACTATTTAATTTAAATTTCCTATGAAGAAAACTATTTACTCTACATTTCTTATGAAAAAACTATTTAATCTACATTTCCTATGAAGAAAACTACTTAATCTACATTTCTTATAAAAGAAAACGATTTAACCTAGATTTCCTATGAAGAAAACTATTTACTCTACATTTCTTATGAAAGAAAACTATTTAATCTACATTTCCTATGAAGAAAACTATTTACTCTACATTTCTTATGAAAGAAAATTATTTAATCTACTTTTCCTATGAAGAAAACTATTTACTCTACATTTCTTATGAAAGAAAGCTATTTAATCTACATTTCCTATGAAGAAAACTATTTACTCTACATTTCTTATGAAAGAAAATTATTTAATCTACATTTCTTATGAAGAAAACTTTTTACTCTACATTTCTTATGAAAGAAAATTATTTAATCTACATTTCCTATGAGAAAAACTATTTACTCTACATTTCTTATGAAAGAAAATTATTTAATCTACATTTCCTATGAAGAAAACTATTTAATCTACATTTCTTATGAAAGAAAATTATTTAATCTACATTTCCTATGAGAAAAACTATTTACTCTACATTTCTTATGAAAGAAAACTATTTAATCTACATTTCTTATAAAAGAAAACTATTTACTCTACATTTCTTATGAAAGAAAATTATTTAATCTACATTTCTTATGAAGAAAACTATTTAATCTACATTTCTTATGAAAAAACTATTTAATCTACATTTTCTATGAAGAAAACTATTTAATCTACATTTCTTATAAAAGAAAACGATTTAATCTACATTTCCTATGAAGAAAACTATTTAATCTACATTTCTTATGAAGAAAACTATTTAATCTACATTTCTTATGAAAGGAAACTATTTAATCTACATTTTCTATGAAGAAAACTACTTAATCTACATTTCTTATAAAAGAAAACGATTTAACCTAGATTTCCTGTGAAGAAAACTATTTAATCTACATTTCTTATGAAGAAAACTATTTAATCTACATTTCTTATGAAAGGAAACTATTTAATCTACATTTTCTATGAAGAAAACTACTTAATCTACATTTCTTATAAAAGAAAACGATTTAACCTAGATTTCCTATGAAGAAAACTATTTATTCTACATTTCTTATGAAGAAAACTATTTAATCTGCATTTCCTATGAAGAAAACTATTTAATCTGCATTTACAATCGACGATAGAATAACAATGGCGAGAGAAAGGAAAATATTGGCAGTAAACCTGCGCCACAGTTACTGTCCCAACGCAACTCTCTCACGATTTGTTGGGAATGTAGACACAGTCCTCTTGGAGAAAAGCCGCAGCTGATTCTCTATCAGTCACGTCACGGAAAGGATATCACACTTGTTTACTGGATGTAACTGCACCAGAATAATTCAATCACGGCCATCAATCACAATAGCAACAACCCGTTTTATTAACTAGGCGTACAGATTCATCTACCGGAACAATTGTTTCTGTTACTCCTCCATTACAACTTTCGAAGAACGCTGGTCGAAGTCCATTTATGGACACACTAGTTGCCACGTGTGTCAACGTTGGTTAAAAATGTAGTAACCATGGGTTACGAAACCACGGTTAAAAAGTAACCATGGTTAAAATGTAATTTCTGTGCACCGTTCATGATCATCGGTTATTTAAACATGGTTACCTGACACCTCATTTAACCAGGGTGAAGTCTGTGATGGTGCACTGTTTCTACAAAATGACGAAAGGAAAGCAACCATATTTCTGCGAAGATAATAGTCGAGTCTAAAAACGACGAAGATAATAGCAGAGTCTAAAAACGACTGTGCTTATTCCGTTCTCAGTGTTGCCAACAAATGAATTGTATCCTCGTCAGTCTAACACCTGGAAATCTGTCAGAATCCGTCAAAATTAAAAAAGAAAAGATTCACTCAAAATATCTATATGAGCCGTTCAGAGAAAAAGTGGCGTAAGTCAAAAATGGGTAATGATTATTCAAGTAAACATTCTGTAAAATACAGCGCAAAGTAGCAATTAATGTTCAATTTATTTAAACTATTAGTAGTCAGTGGATAGCAAGAAGGACATATTAACGGCTACTTTGCGCTGCATCTTACAGAATTTTTACTTTAAACCTCATTACACAATTTTGACTTACACCACTTTTCCTCTGAACGGCTCATATACAAATAAAAGCAAACCTTTTTTTACCAATCTTGATTAAAACAATAATTCATCCACATCATCTGCCTCTAGTTCTGCAGTTGATGTGCTTTGTTGGTCTACATTCCCCCAAAAATTAAGCAAGTAAAAATTACAGCAGCTAAAAAGTCAAAAAACTTTGTAAATCGTAAATCCCACCAGAAAATCCGTCACCCGTCAAAGCCATTCTTTTCCCGTCCGCTACACTGAAATTCCGTCACTTTTGACGGGCCAGTTAGCAACACTGTCCGTTCTACATCCAAACAAACGTACCGTATATTTTCGCGTCGTATTTGTTTGCCTGTGAGCGCTGTTATGGTTACGAGTTACATTTCTCTGTTTTTTTTTTCTCAGTGCTGTTAGGTTAGAATCGTACAAAATGCAAAATTAAAATTGAAAATGATTATATCCAAATGTGAGTCTGAATTATTAATAGATTTCATTACTAGATTTAAATGGGGTATCCTTAATATTATGTTATATTAAAAGAAAAGATGGAATATCAATAAAGGAAATGGATGAAGAAGATTAGCAGGAAAGTGTGTACAATTCAGGGACCCAATTATACCAGGAAAGTATGCAATATCTGAAGATCCATCTACAGGGACATCATTTTATTTTTACTTCAATTTTTATTGTACCTGAGTTTTTGAATGTACTTCACTCCCACCCCTTCTACTAAGGAAGTTCCAACTCCACACAGAACCAACACCACAGATAGTAAGCAGTACTGAGTTACTGAGTATAGTACGTTCCAGAAATATGTTCGCGTTTTCCAGTGACGAAAGAGCTTTCAATACTGAATCATATTTTCGCACAGATACTGTCCGTTTGCCTACGTCGCATCCCGATTTCCACCACCTGCTTCTGCTCGCCCCTCTGTAATAGCTGGGCTGTCTTAGCTCTTTTCTGAAAACATTAATTTCTCTTAGCAATTGGAAGTTTACGTAATATTATACAGCTGTTTAATTTAACTTAAATAAAAGGGCCTCGTTAAGTAATTAACTGTCACGTGATTTTCTCCTTTCTACAATCCTGCGGCATAACCACTTGGACGGACAGTAGATAGCATGTCTGAGTAATTTTATATTTTCGGGTCGGGCAGAAGTGAAGATTGAATTTACAGTACGTAGAGTAGGTACAGAATTATTTCAACATGAGTTACTAGTACGAAGGACGAAACTGGCAATTGGAATTAGATGCAATAGTCTATAGTGCGATAATATGCACAAAAGAACTGAAGCCTGTATTGAAATGAACGGCCACCATTTTCAAAATCTTGTTTAAATATTCATATTATGATTATTTTTCAATTTAACTTCTTTCTCTATATTGTACGCTAATGTGCTGTAGACAGTATAATATACACTGCATAATGAATACGTTCGCATGGATAACTCACTTCGTGAGTAAAAACACTTATTCTTAATACAGTACTGTATTTTGATTAAAGAAAAACCTAATGAAAATTATCAAACTCAAAATCGCGATATTTCCTAGTTTACGTAAATGGATGAACTACTTTTCTTCCTTCCTATACCTAGTAGAGTGATTTGTGTTTTACGCCAGTATCATCGAACTCCAGTCTTGGAGGGGGGAGCAAGCGGTGTTTCCGGTTCTCTAAAGGTATAGACAGGTTAATATTAAAAATGTTAGTAAAAATAAAATGATGTCCCTTATAACCTCTTTTAGTTCAGTCTGCGACGTAGGAAAAGAGGTGCTTGAGTTATCTCCATTAAAATAATGAAAACAGTAGTTGCATACAATCGTAATGTAAACAGCCTATTCATGGGGGTTATGCCAAGTGATCCACTTGTTGCAGCAGAAATGACAAGTTAGATTTTTGAAAAACAAAATCAGTTCTGAAATTTACTGTCACCTAATTCCTCATAAGAATTCTCTTTCCACCAATAAAACTTCTTGCTCACCATCATCCCTATCCAAGCAGTACAATACTAATCTTCTACGAAATAATCAGCTGTAGATCTGAACGCCATTTTGTTTTGCTTACTTACTTACAATTGACTTTTAAGGAACTCGGAGGTTCATTGCCGCCCTCACATAAGCCTGCCATCGGTCCCTATCCTGTGCAAGATTAATCCACTCTCTATCATATCCCATCTCCCTCAAATCCATTTTAATATTATCCTCCCATCTACGTCTTGGCCTCCCCAAAGGTATTTTTCCTTCCGGGCTCCCAACTAACACTCTATATGCATTTATGGATCGCCCATACGTGCTACATGCTCTACCCATCTCAAACGTCTGGATTTAATGTTTCTAATAATGTCAGGTGAAGAGTACAATGCATGGAGTTCTGCATTGTGTAACTTTCTCCATCCTCCTGTAACTTCATCCCTTTTAACCCCGAATATTTTCCTAAGAACCTTATTCTCAAACACCCTTAATCTCTCTTCCTCTCTCAAAGTGAGAGTCCAAGTTTCACAACCATACAGAACAACCGGTAATTTAACTGTTTTATAAATTCTAACTTTCAGATTTTTTTGACAGTAGACTAGATGACAAAAGCTTCTCAACCGAATAATAACACACGTTCATATTTGTTACTGTTGCTCCAAGATATTTGAATGTTTCCACTTCTTCGAAATATAAATCTCCAATTTTTATAGTTCCATTTCGTAGAATATTCTGGTCACGACACATAATCATATACTTCGTCTTTTCGAGGTTTACTTCCAAACCTATCTCTTTACTTGCTTCAAGTAAAATTTCCGTATTTTCCCTAATCGTTTGTGGATTTTCTCCTAACACATTCACGTCATCCGCATAGACAAGAAGATGATGTAACCCGTTTAATTCCAAACCCTCTGCGTTATGCTGAACTTTCCTAATATCATATTCTAGAGCGAAGTTAAAAAGTAGGCCTAAAGGTGATAGTGCATCTTCTTGCAGTGAATTGGAAAAGCATCAGACAGAAACTGGCCTATACGGACTCTGCTGTAAGTTTCTCTGAGACACATTTTAATTAATCGAACTAGCTTCTTGGGAAACTAGTTTTAATTTAATTTTAAACTGATTTAATTTTGTTTTACTAGATCTACTAATCACTGGTTATCTCCTTTAACCACTCGAATATGGCCGGTCAGAGATTACCGTGGTTAAACTCCTGTTTAAGTCCTAACCGAGGTCGATGCACGGTGAAAATGCTTAACTAGTGGTTAGGTGGCAATTTTATTCTGTGGTTACACTAACCGTGGCCATAGGTGGACAAACTACAGTATCCGTACAACTTGGAATTCGAGACAAAACCGGACTTTCACTCCTAATACTACTCACGACAATACAATAGCAACTGACAAATATTTATGTCCCTGACCTTATCAGGAATTCGAACCTAAGATCTCGTCATCCATGCTATGTTAGTGCTACATCTTGGCTGCTAACACACACACCACAGCCGACAGCTAAAAATTCAGACACTGCCAAACAGTTCATTAAAATACGAATGTTATTGCGTAACTGGTGAAAATTGCGAGCAATTCTCAATTAGGTACAGACTGAGACAAAAAAATTGGCGCCACTCTTACAGCATACATTTTCGTAATTTTAGTTGGCAATATATCTTAACAGTATAACTTCCTCCTTTTCTCCCTCGAGACCAGCCCCGCCCTATGACCTATCTTCCTGGTGTTACCTAAACCAATTGGATTTTGAAATACAATGTCCACTTCTTCCACTACGGGCCAATCCTGATCCTCCCAACTACCTGCTTGTCTTATGCTAGCCAATGTAAACCAGCGTTATTGTTTTAAATTGTTCTTATTCCTGTATCTTAAAGCGGTGATGGGGAAAAATCATAATTTTAACGAAGTGAACAAAAAATATATTCATTCATTCACTGCCCAGGGACAGGTTTTTCACTGCAAACCCAGCATTCTCCAGTCTTTCCTATTTTCTGCCTTCCTCTTTGTCTCCGCATATTGTTTATTGTTAGTAAATAACACGTACAAAAATAGTCTTAATTCTTCCCTGAAGGAGTAAAAACTCGTGCTCAGGGAGTTATCTAAACACATACCTAACACAAACAATAGTACATTATGCAACGAGCCTATAATGATAGTAATTAAGAAACGACTATCTTTGTTTATGAAACGAGCGCTTGCGCTCGTTTCATAATTTTCATACGAGCGTCTTAATTACCATTATAGGCAAGTTTCATACGACTTTTATGCTCGACCATATTTCTAACTTGAAATTATTCAGAAGTATTCATTTTATTCGTATCTAACTGACCTTGTGCATAGCTCGTAAATTGTGAGATGTGCGCAGACGCGAAAATATTGATTTTTTCTGAGGAACAATAATGTCATTGACCTTGATATAATCTGAGAATAACATGAACTAATTTTGATATAACCTGGAAATTGATTTAGAATTGAAAAACGAGATGACAAATTGAATTTATTTAAATATTATTTACAATTAACGCTAATTATTATAGTAACAGAACATAACCTTCTGCGACAGTATTGGATTTCCAGCCTCCGTGACGTTTCCCTCGTTGTCTTTCCATTGCATATCCGAGAATAATCGAAAACCTGAACTTCAATGAATAGGTGTACTTTAATAACATGCATTAAAGGACTGCTACCAGGTGTATAATTACTACATTTCGGCATAGTCGAGCATAAAGATAATTATTTGACACAAAGTGGGTCAAGAAAAAAAATTATAGGAATAAATTAACTTTAAAAATACAATTTCAATTTTAACAATTTAAATCATACAAATACATACACATATTAAATCAACATATATTCTTTAAAAATTAAATTCCTAACGCTATTTTTTAAATTTCTGATACTAAAATTTTCCAAATTTGGGTATTTTCCAATTATTTTATTATATAACCTTGGACCAAAGTAGCTACAATGGCTAAGAGGTGTGCTTGTGAAACACTTTGGTTCCTCTAGTCGTATAAAATCGGACCTTTTAGTTCCATATTTATGATGATACAATTTGAATTTATTACGATTTTTATGTATGAAGTTTAATAAGGCATTATAATAAATCTGTTTAATTTTCAAAACATTAAAATCCATATATGAAGAGTCCACTGCAAGAATGATGGATGTCATTTGGAATACATTTTGCAGGAGAAGCAATTGAAAGTTTGAAATGCTTAGCGCTCAAAGCTTAACTGTGATTTTCCGATCATTACTGGACAATAACTATCAGTGTTAATGCCATATAACTCTCTATGTACATTCTATATGTCTTAAGCTATGCATTGACAGTCTTGGTTCATTTTCGACAAGAAAGTGACATCCATCATTCTTGCAGTGGACTCTTCATATCTTAATGTCGTCTATCAACTGATATCTCCTCTGCCCCGAACTTCTCCCGTTTACCATTCCTTTCAGTGCATCCTTCAGAAGGCAGTTTCTTCTCAATCAGTGACCCAGCCAATTCCTTCTTCCTCTTCCTGATCAGTTTCAAGCATCATTCTTTCTTCCCCAACTCTTTCCAACACAGCTACGTTTCTTATTCTATCTGTCCACTTCAAACGCTTCATCCTTCTCAATATCCTCATTTCAAATGCTTCTAGTCGCTTCTCTTCACTTCGTCGTAATATCCATATTATTATTTATTATTATTATTACTGACCACTAAGTATGTGTTTCTATAATTATTTTGTACGTGCATTAATATTGATATTTTTAGATCTTCTCCCTAGAAGGATAAAATTATTAGGTTTTATCTCAATTTTAATCTTCTTAATCTTTAGACGAGGGTAACTGTTTATTAGTTATTCATTTAATAATAATATTGTAGAAAAACTGATTCCATATTGTATGCCAACTAACTGTTGAACGCCAGGAATTGACATGTCTTAAATCATAGTCAGGAAGAGAAAGATGAGATAAAAATAAATGTAAGGAAGTCAGCTACCTAATATGGTTTGAAATATCTCGTGCTCTAAAGCCTTTTAATAGAACAGAATTTCTAAAAAAAAAAGTAATGATTAAAATAACTTAAATAACTTGTCCATAAGAAGTTTTTAATTTTGAAAAACTACGAATTTCTCGTCCAAGTATCCAGAGAAGAATTCAGAAAATTCCTGATTATATTCAAGTGGAAGTTAAAAAAAGAAGAAAGAGAAATTGTATATTATTCACTGGCTCTTGATGACAGCAATGATATTAATGATACAGCAAAGCTTGAGATTTTGATCAAGATGTTAGTACAGGAACCGCCACTGGTTGTAGTTTTCTTGCGAAGTACCCTTTCTCCGTCTCCTTACTTCATAGGCTGTTTGTCGCATGTAATCACTGCAGTTCGAGTTTTGGTCACCGCTGCATTAGACCAACCGCGCGTACGATTCGACAAGACATCGGGTCCCACCTTAACTAATAAAGATACTAAATGGAACATCGCATGCAACTGACAATATCCATTCCTTAGGCCAGTATTTTTTTTTAACTATGGTCCGTGGACCAGTAGCAGTCTTCTTACTGCTGAGTTGTAAGTCTCAATTTGAAACTAAGAATCAGCAAAGTTACAGGAGGCCTATTAATACAGTTCAAATAAAATATTGAAGTTTTGAAACATAAAAGCGGGCACTTGTAATTATAAAATTTAAATTGGACACCAGCAATTCTGAAATTTGCAAGCGGACACTTGCAATTCTGAAAGTTAAGAGTGCACACTTACAATTCTGAAACTTAAAAGCGGACACTTGTAATTCTGAAACATAAAAGCGAACACTTGCAATTATGAAACTTAAAAAGCAGACAATCGCAATTCTGAAACTTTAAAACAGACACTTGCAATTGTGAAACTTAAAAGCGGACACTTGAAATTCTGAAACTTAAAGCGGGCACTTGTAATTCTGAAACGTAAATGCGGACACTTGTAAATTACAAGTTGTAATTCTGAAACTTAAAAGCGGACACTTGTAATTCTAAAACATAAAAGCGAACACTTGCAATTATGAAACTTAAAAAGCAGACAATCGCAATTCTGAAACTTGTAATTCTGAAACTTTAAAACAGACACTTGCAATTCTGAAACTTAAACGCGGACACTTGCAATTCTGAAACAAAGCGGACACTCACAATTCTGAAACTTAAAGCGGGCACTTGTAATTCTGAAACATAAAAGCGGACACTTGCAATTCTGAAACTTAAAAGCGGACACTTTCAATTCTGAAACTTAAAAGCGGACACTCGCGATTCTGAAACTTATTCTGAAACTTAAAAGCGGACACTCGCGATTCTGAAACTTAAAAGCGGACACTCGCAATTCTGAAACTTAAAAGCGGACACTCGCAATTCTGAAACTTAAAGCGGGCACTTGTAATTCTGAAACATAAAAGTGGACACTCGCAATTCTGAAACTTAAAAGCGGACACTTGCTATTCTAAAACTTAAAAGCGTACACTCGCGGTTCTGAAACTTATAGCGGGCACTTGCAATTCTGAAACTTAAAGCACGCACAATTCTGAAATTAAAATTTGCACTTGTAAACTCTGTAGCTTAAGACAGGCAATTGTAATTCTGAAACTCAAGTCGGGTACCTGCAATTCCGAAATTTAAACGGACACCTCCAATTCCGATATTTGAAAGAGGTACTTGCAATTCTTACTTCTAAATAAAGTAATTGAAAAGATCTATTTATAACAGCTTCAGAATGGATGACATTGTTAAAATTCCGTACGCTTGCCTTTATTTTCTTAAACTTTAGAAATGCTGGTTGGGAGCTTCGGCGAACTAGTAAAACCCATGACCGTGGTTTTCAAGCAGTGTCAAAAGTGTTCCGTACCTGTTGCGCTGGTCATGAGAAGCAGTCGCGACTCCTGACATTTAAGTTACGGATAAGCACTATTAAAAACATTTTAAAACGTCAATTAAAATATTTGGTTTTTGTAATGCTTAGGCTCTAATCAAGCATTAAAAATGTATACCTACAATTCAAGATCTGAAATTAAACTGCCGGGCAGACGAAAACAAGCAGCAACATTTTATATTATTCGCACAGCGAGGACGGAATCTTCCCTCTAGCAGCCGTTCCTGGATGCAAGTACTTATCTTAGTACAAACTCTACACAACTCAAAATTCAAATGCCGCTACATAGTTTCTTAGAATACTAATGGTTTTGCTGAACTACTGAAACAGCGAATTCAGTGTCAGCCCTGTAACGTGTTTTTTGCGGAACGAGGGCTAGTCTAGGTTAGAATGAAGTAGTGTTATAGAATAGGCACGTAAAAAAGAGCGAATTTCGTAAGACATATTTCCAGTTAAATACAGATGATGAACAAGTGTCTTCTCCATTCTCTGTACATTACCAGCTGAATAATAATTATATGTTTATAATTCTGATATTAAAACATAAAACATAAGACAGCATCGAGTTCAAGTTATATGTAAAAAAACCGATTAAGTTATCGCAGATTAACGACATTTTTTTAGGATGAATCAGTGTCCATCGGTTAATTTATCAGTACTTACATTGCTGAAAAAGTGAAATGTAAGTTTTTATAAATGTAGTAGAATTAAACGAAATTAAAAGCATAGTAAGCATCTGTGAACATACCTGTGGACTTCCCCGGACGCCTCACAGATTCATCTGAGATGAGTGGCGACTGTTTACGGGCTGAGGTCACACAGCAAAATATCAGGAACAATTCAATCAGCAGAAACACGGTTTGGGCCATTGTGACCACACTCGCACTTATAAATGTCACACTATTATATGTCCAAAACACTTACTATAAAAAGATAATAGTTTTCTTTTTAATGTACTAAAAACCTAGAATTCAACCGAATAATAAATCTCTTGCAAGATTGTACTTCTACTGAAGTGTCTTACATAAACACAAATAAGTTTTTTTGAGGTTATGTAAAATGTTCAACTTGAATGACAACAGTTACAAGATTGATTTCAAATAATCAGCACACTACGACCGGAAACGAACGTAAGCGAAGAATGACAATGTCAACAAAACATTTTCCACTTCGATTCCGTATCGTATAACGCACTTCATGTTCCGATTAATAAAAAAACAAATGACTATTTTGACATCACCTTGGGAACAGAGATGAAACCGGGATTGCAACTTATACCGGTAAGACAACCTCTCTCCGAAGCATTCGATCGAAAACTAAAGCTGCCATGGAAACACGCTAAACTTTATATAGAATCCACCACCACCGCCGCCGCCACCTCCAAAACAAGTGACGACTATCGCGCGCGGAACGTGATGATGTCTCTCTCTCCGACTTGACACACTCACTGAGCCAGCCAACTGTGGTAGCAGCCACTGTCTGTATGCGCTGCTTTTACTACAAGACAAGGTCCCCCTACTCCTTCCCCCCTCCCCCCGGCTACGGCACGTCTGTATTTACTATAGGCCTACACTACTACCGCCTCCTCGCGTCTTGTTGCGTATGCTTTAGGGTTAATTGCGAACTTTAGAGCAGGATCGAGTCAAGGCACTGTGCCATTCATAATAGTGTTCGTCACACTATGCACAAAAACTACCTTTGCATGCGAAGCCTTCCGCACTTCATAAACAAGGGAAAATTCCCGATTTCTTTCTTTGCAGCCATGTCATAGTTTCTTTCAGCCTCTACTAACATGTGTAGCAATAAATTGGCCTGCATTGCGAACGTGTGTATGTAGGCTATATTGAAGCGAATCTCTGCTGTAGCTTCGAGATACGAGTTTTAAGCCACGAAGCGAGCGGGCTGGAGTTCGATTCCCAGGGAGGAAGTTAATTTGTGTCACAAAAAAGGCGACTCTTACTTTCCATTGTATTATCCCAAGCTATACTGCGTGTTCAGTTCAAAATGTGTCATGGCTCGCTGTATGTCGTCATGTGGCTAGTCGTTGAGCCTAGAGAATTCAATCTTCCTACACTTCCACAAAGGCGTATTACTTATGTGCCAGAGAAGTTGCCTAGCAAGTACGGCGCTCATTCTGAAGAGTACTTACCGATACGTACGGTAACGCCTGTAGTGGCAGGAATATGAACAGTTTGGAAACAAGTACTGAGGTGAGTTTTTTCTTACTGTCGGGATAGGTTGAGAGGGTTAAGACGATTACTTACGTAATTGTTGACATTAACTTGGACGGTCAACATGGACACGGAACATTTGATTTGTATTGTGGAAAGTTGCCGTACGCAACCGATGATAACAAATACCCTGCGTACGACTTGCCCGCGCAAAACAGTTCGAAAGAGGTTATGGTAGCACACAGACTTTACAGACCGCCATCTGTTGCTACGACGTTCAAGTTATACCGTACACGTTCTCAAGTTCAGATTGAACGCCTTGATTAATAAGCAACTTCTGTGACATAAAAGCTGAAACTCGCTTCAAATCGCGGACTCACAACAGTGACGTCATGACACACTTTGAAATGAACACCCAGTACTATTGCGCTAGTCTGATTTCAAAATTGTACCTATGCTACTCATACATATGAAGCAATCCTGTTCGAGAGCAATAACAAAAACAAAATGGAGAAATATTTATTATTATTATTATTATTATTATTATTATTATTATTATTATTATTATTATTATTACTCTTTTATTAGCAAAAGTAATAGCAAATATTTGGGACTAAGAGGGATGAAGTTGCAGGAGAATGGAGAAAGTTACATAACGCAGAACTGCACGCATTGTATTCTTCACCTGACATAATTAGGAACATTAAATCCAGACGGTTGATATGGGCAGGGCATGTAGCACGTATAGTGAATCCAGAAATGCATATACAAAGTGATTCAAAACCTCTGCGACAAACTCTGAGGGGTGGTAGCTGTAACAGTAAGGAACCCTTTTTGTTAAGCAACTTATGTCTTTCGACGCGTCGTTTCGAAGTTACCGTTGAAAATATTTTTGCGAGGTCGTATGTCAATGTATGCGAATATGTGCACCCCTGTTTGTTGAGATGTTTGTTGTTGTTTGTTCATGTTTAATGTTCAATACCTTTTCCTTTCAGTTCAGTGTAATCATCAATTGAGAATGGATGTCTACACTTTTCCCGAGTTAGCCGGCATGGTAATGTGTTATGGGGAGGCTCGTGGAAACGGAAGAAGAGCTCTCCACATGTACCAACAACAGTTTCGAAACAGAAATCATCCTCACCACACAATGTTTGCTCGACTTTATCGGCGCCTTCAAGACGATGGGTCTCTTCGTCCCCGGTGCATTGGTGGAAGATCGCGTAGACATCCATTCTCAATTGATTAGACTGAACTGAAAGGAAAAGGTATTGAACATTAAACGTAAACAAACAACAACAACCATTTTCTTCTCTTACAAACATCTCAACAAACAGGGGTGCACACATTCGCATACATTGACGTACGCCAGAGCAAAAACATTTTCAACGGTAACTTCGAAACGATGCGTCAAAAGACATAGGTTGTTTAACAAAAAAGGTCCCTTATTGTTAGATCTATCACCCCTCTCAGTTTGTCGCAGAGGTTTTTAATCACCCTGTAGAGTGTTAGTTGGGAGGCCGGAGGCAGTAAGACCTTTAGGGAGGCCGAGACGTAGATGGGAGGATAATATTAAAATGGATTTGAGGGAGGTGGAACATGATGGTAGAGGCTGAATTAATCTTGCACAGGATAGGGACCGATGGCAGACTTATGTGAGGCGGCAATGAACCTCCGGTTTCCTTAAAAGCCATAAGTAATAGCAATAGTAGTAGTACAGGGACATCACTTTATTTTTACTCCAATTTTTATTGTACCTGCGCTTTTGAATGTACTTCACTCCCACCCCTTCTACTAATGGAGTTCAACCGTCCTCCACACAGATCCAAGACTGCTTATACAGTCGTAGTAGCCTTACGGTCATAGTGAACAGTACGTTCCAAAAATATGTTTGCGTTTTTCAGTGACGAAAAAGCTTACAAAATTGAATCATTTTCGCACAGGTACTGTCGTCCAGTTGCCTACGTCGTATCCCGGTTTCCTCCACCAGCTTTTAATTGCCAGCTAGTGGCTGGGCTGTCTTAGTTATTTTCTGAAAACATTAATTAGGAGTTAATTGGACGTCTATGTAATATTATACTACTATTTAAAATAACTTAAATAAAAGGGCCTCGTTAAGTAATTAACTGTCACATGATTTTCTCCCTTTCTACGACCCTACGACATAACTACTTGGACGGACAGTAGATAGTATGTCTGAGTAATTTTATTTTTTCGGATTGGGCAGAAGTGAAGATTGAATTTACAGTACGTAAGGTACTCTTTTATAGAGTAGGTACAGAATTATTTCAACATGAGTTAGGCCTACTAGTACGAAGGACAAAACTGGTAATTGGAATTACATACATTAATCGAAATGAATTGCCATCATTTTGAAAAATGTGTTTAAATATCCATATTATGATTATTTTTCAATTTAACTTCATTCTCTATAGTGTACGCTAATGTGCTATAGACACACTCTAATATACACTGTATAATGAATACGTTCGCATGGATAGCTCAGTTCGTGAGTAAAAACACTCATTGTTAATACTATACTGTATTTTGATTAAACAAAAACCTAATGAAAATTATCAAACTCAAAAGCTTGATATTTCCTAGTTTACGTAAATGGATGAATTATTTTTCTTCCCTCCTATACCTAGTAAAGTGATTTGTTTGTATATTACGCCATCGAAGTCCAGTCATGGAAGCGGTTAGCAACCGTTGATTCAAAGGTATAGGCAGGTTAATATCAGAAATGTTAGTAAAAATAAAATGATGTCCCTGTAGTAGTAGAATAGTTTTAGTAGTAACTCATAGCAGTAGTAGACCTAGTATTAGTAGTAGCAATAGTGTTAGTAGTAATGTTATTAGTAGAAAATCTTGGTAATGGTGTCTACAGTAGTTGAGTACTAGGGGAAATATTCCACAAACTCTGATCTATACTCAGATTTAACTTGACTGTTACTGGAGGTGGACACAAGATTAAAGGATCAAGACTTTTCCTCAGGTTCTCCCCATTTCCTTTAATATTACAAATCTAATTCAAGTAACACTATCCATTTCATCTTACCTTTCCCATTTTCTTACCATTTAATTCCATAAAACATATGCAACAGGGTAGCGTACAAGTGAATACACTTAGAAGTGCCTTTTATGAATGTAGGTATCACAACTATGAATCGATGTTGGCAATACGGGGAAGCATTTCGCAACACCAGTCGGGGACGCCTTTTGGAGAGACCCGCTGGTGCACGGAGACGACCAGTTATAGTCGGAGGCACCGATTTTGGCAGATGACCTCGATGGCATTTCCAGTAGGCGAGCCAATATTGTTTGTGTAAGCTGCGAGAATGAGATGCGATAACATTCTGAGTCGTTCATATTTTCATAACAGCAGCTCATACCAATTATCCTTATTATGAAAAACCCCACGGTACAGTCCTACTCAAAGAATACCTTTAATAAATGTAAATGACTTCCGTTCGCAATGATTTTACAATACGTCTCCTACATTTTCTAAATTAAATTAAGTCTTAATTAAAAGGAAAAAGCATTGCATTGCGCATGTGTATATATATATAATCCTACCCTTACCATATCAATATACAAGATTTGTCCAGTAATAATCTAGGGATCGTCTACTGGTGGTGCGACAATTCAAGTTAATAAAATTACGATTCTTCTTAATAATCAAAATATAATTTGGTTAATTGGGTAAAATTGCATTCTGCGGAAGTTAGATTTATATAAGAGTATAATAAATAGGATTGTAATGGATAGTACAAGGACAATAATTTCTTCACACGCACATTGTGAATAGAACAGAGAAGAAAGCATTTTAAAATATTCGAAATCGTACAAAATATCGGAGAAACCAATTTTCCCTGCACAAATTGCACCAATTGAAAAATATAATTACCATTCACAATAAATACTGTATTTTATGGATTCTAAAAAGTTGTTTATTAATCTAGAGGTATTGGCTGATGACTATATTAAATTCCAGCACAACATTCATTCAGAATATGTAGAAATTACACTTTGGATTTTACTAAATGTATAGGCCTACTATCAAAAGGTGTTACATACCCCCTTAAATACTATACATGTGTTACCTGTGCGATATCCGATGTTTAATTTTTTTAAATATAATTCATAGTACTGAAACTGCCATATTGAATTCGCACAAATTGTATTATTCGTAATTTTCGTCTCGAAAACCCCTAAGATATCTAATTTAATTTTTCACCCATTTTTGTCCCACTCCACCACTTTAGGGACAAAGTCGGACTAAATAATACCTTATTCGTATTCTGTGATCGCAAAGATCCCCAGATATCGACTTTCATCGAGATCGGGTGACATGAGATTTCTCACTTCCTTCTCCCTTTTCATCAGTACCTTAGGATATGGTATTTAAAAAATCTAAGAATGTTTAACCAATATTGCAGAGAGTAACCTTCATTTTAAATTTTACGTCTCTAGTTAAATATAGTTTACTGAATTTTTGAAATCGTCGACTTCTTTCTCTCTCCTCTCTGCCCGGAAGGAAAAAAAAACTGAATTTATTTCAAGGGAGTAGCCTAAATGAAATTGAATTTTTTTACTTTCCTTATACATTTTAGAAACAATTCTGAGAGATGAGATGAATAGTCTAACCCAATTTTATGAGTGAATCTTTGTTTTAAATTTAAAGGCTGCACGTCTGCTGGTTAAAAAAATCGGTATAATTATTTTGATCATTACTGCCTCCCATTTTCCATCCCTTAATGTTCGTATTTCGTAAAACTCAGTCTTATCTATTGACTAAGGATTAACATATTTCCATATATATATATATATATATATATATATATATATATATATATATATATATATATATATATATACACACACAACAGATTATATTTCCATTTCGTACAATATTCTGGTCACGAGACATAATCATATACTTTGTCTTTTCGGGATTTACTACCAAACCTATCGCTTTATTTGCTTCAAGTAAAAATTTCCGTGTTTTCCCTAATCGTTTGTGGAGTTTTTCCTAACATATTCACGTCATCCGCATACACAAGAAGCTGATGTAACCCTTTCAATTCCAAACCCTGCCTGTTATCCTGAACTTTCCTAATGGCATATTCTAAAGCGAAGTTAAAAAGTAAAGGTGATAGTGCATCTCCTTGCTTTAGCCAGCAGTGAATTGGAAAAGCATCAGATAGAAACTGGCCTATACGGACTCTGCTGTAAGTTTCATTGAGACACATTTTAATTAATTCGAACAAGTTTCTTGGGAATACCAAAGACACATATAGACTACTGTAATATTTGTTTAGTTTTTGGAGGTGTCTGTCCAGAGTGCACAAATACTCGGGCGTGCATGTTTACTCTTATGTCCTACCCATTCCACTGCGACAGAGATAACAGCCGATCTTGCAGCAGTGAGGAACTCGCTCTCCAGTTCACATTAAGAAAATCCATCTGCCAAAATCCCTGGCGCGACCTATAAATCTCGTAACCGATAGCAACATGTCTCAATGTATGATGTCATCGGGCTGCGAATACACCAATCAGACTTTATCTCTTTCACCCCAAAGGATTGTGTACGCACGACAGGTCGAAATGGTCGCATTCCATCGATCTGATTTTGAACCGAGGCATCTGACTTATAAGCCCAGCGCTCTAGCACTGAGCCACTGTGGTTATTTGTTACAGACATCGCTGTCAAACACACAAGGCGGAACATCCCCTACTTATGTCCCAACTAGCAAAGAACCAAGGTCAAGAATATTCCGGTTTTATTCCAGAGGCTCTTTTTGCAGCTTCCCCGAATAACCTTTATTTCTTTCATCATAAGTATTGTATACTGGCACCGTCACGCACTGCGCTTCTCTATGTCCCTGCCTAAGTCGTGTCAGCTTGCAGAGCACATCGAGGCATGGAGTCTGAACACTATGCTGGATCGACGCGTGTAGGTAATGGCGAACAGGGGTGAACACTGGCTAATCGAAATAAGACATTTATATCTGACACTATTTATGAAATACATTTTATGTATGAATTTATTTACACTGCAAGTGGGCAAGCACCCGGTGGCAGTGGTATATACAATATAAACAATACACAATAAAATTTACAATACACGATACAATTTTACAACACATATACAATTTTATACACAATACAATAAGAATACACAATACAATTTAACACAATAATAATAAAACATAAATAAAATACCTAATTTTACAATACAACCTACATAATTATGTATAGGTCCTACATAAGTTTCAATAGTCTTTCACTTTACTCTCATCTCATTCCCTGTAGTGGCACTATGACGCATTTCACTGACACTTTAGCACACATTTCACTGACACTCTGTAACACATTTCACTGACACTATAGAACACATTTCATTGACGCTATAAATTATCACTGATCGGAACTGTTCACTGCACTGTAAAACCATAACTTCACTGACTCACCTCGCTTCACTGATACAACAGTTCAAATAAGTCAAATAATTACATCCTTATGCATACTTATAAATAGAATTACATTTAAACTAAACATTTCTAGTCTAAGGCCCTCTTACACGCCATTTTTAAATAATTTACAATTCAAACCAAGGAAGTAAACTCGTCAGGCTAGATAAATACATGTCACCTTAAAAAATTAAATGTTGAATGTCACCTTAATTTTAATTTGCACTTTATACACAACTTTTTAAGTTATTCTTGAATCTGCTTAAGGAAGGACAGCCCTCAAAGACCGCTGCAGGTAAGTCATTCCAATCATTTATAGTTCTATTTAAAAATGAGAATTTACCTACATCCGTTTTCTGTTTCCTACATTTGATTTTAAAATCATGATCGTTCCTACCATAGTACGTTGGCTTTTCTAACCGAGCCGTTATGTCTACCCATGCTTTCTGACCTAGATGTGCTCTATACAATGATGTTATTCTAGTTTTCCTACGTCTGTTTTCCATTTAAGTTCTTTTATCGTATCGTTTCCATCTTCTCTTTTACCTTTAACATGTTTCGGATAATTCCATACCCAACACATTTTCGGAAAATAACTCGTTTTTATTTGCCACTTTTATATAAAAATAAAGAAATCTTACAAATGAAACAGGAACTGATTTATTAATAAGTGAATTATAATTACTTAGCTCTGTTTGAATCTATATAGTCCATAATGTTATATTAGATTGGAGAGGAATGGCAAAATTGACACACTATCCCTTAATTTTGCTCCAAAAAAATTATCAAAATAATGATTCGTTTCACTTGCTTACTTACTTACTTATGGCTTTTAAGGAAACCGGAGGTTCATTGCCGCCCTCACATAAGCCCGCCGTCTGTCCCTGTCCTGTGCATGATTAATCCAGTCCCTACCATCGCTACCGAGTGATGTAAGGGGCTGTTGGACAATAACTTCATTTGGGTTAAAATTACATAAATTCTTACTTAACAAATTAATTGCTGATTAATATTTATTACTTATAATGAAACTAACATCTGTCCATTCTTATTATTATCATTAATTTCTCTAAATAGATTTACAAAACCTCTAATGGGAATTACATTAATATTCTCATTATAGAAATATATTTTAGATTTATATATATATATATATATATTTTTTTTTTTTTTCTCCCTGTAACATAGTTCTAGTAAGCTTATATTAAATTAATTTTCATCATTTTACTAGCTATCTCAAATCTCAAATTAATTATAATTAATTGAATTAAATTAGCTCATAAATTAAGTTGCTACTTTACTTTATAGATTCATCTAAATTTAAATAAATATGTAGTCTACTAGTCTTTAAAAATTAACTGAAGAATTTTGCTGGGGAACCTTTGAAGTGTAGTGTAAATATTCGTAATTTAAATATGTATGGTATTGATTAAAGCTGGTTAAGTGGAAGAGAAGGCCTTATGGCCTTAACTCTGCGAAAATAAAACATTATTATTATTATTATTATTATTATTATTAAATAAAATTATTATTATTATTATTATTATTATTATTATTATTATTATTATTATTACTACCATCATATCCCACCTCCCTCAAATCCATTTTAATATTATCCTCCCATCTACGTCTCGGCCTCCCCAAAGGTCTTTTTCCTCTCCGGCCTCCCAACTAACACTCTATTTGCATTTCTGGATTCGCCCATACGTGCTACATGCCCTGCCTATCTCAAACGTCTGGATTTAATGTTTCTAATTATGTCAGATGAAGAATACAATACATGCAGTTCTGCGTTGTGTAACTTTCTCCATTCTCCTGTAACTTCATCCCTCTTAGCCCCAAATATTTTCCTAAAAACCTTGTTCTCAAACACCCTTAATCTCTGTTCCTCTCTCAAAGTGAGAGTCCAAGTTTCACAACCATACAGAACAACCGGTAATATAACTGTTTTATAAATTCTAACTTTCAGATTTTTTGACAGCAGACTAGATGACAAAACCATCTTAACCTTTCTCAAACCTTTCTCAAAGCTTGGTTTCACTAACATTACTTATCTGATGATGATGATTATTATTATTATTACTATTATTATTATTGTCATCATCACTATCATAATGATCATCGACAGCACAATTTAGGCCTACTGGCCTGTTCTTACTTCACAAGTACTCGAAGCTGCTCTTCTCAAGCGCCTCTTCGGTCCTTCTTGCTGTTGATGAACGGTATCCATAAGCTTGAACTGGGATGCAGTAGTTTTCCATTCTCTGTAAATGTTCGTGCCATTTGGATCTGTTATGTTCTATCTGTTGTATTATACTTGTGATATTCAGTTCTTTAAGTTTACTTTATTATTTTGGTGGTCTAATGAAGAGTAGCCTTCCAAAGGCCACAACGATCTTATTTCTGTTGCGTCAATTCTCTTCCCTTAACTTTCGGTTATGATCAAAGTGTCCGAGCTATCCGAGCTATATAGAAGCACTGGAACCATCATTACTTGAAAACGAAGAAGATTTAGACGAAGGACAGAGTTTGATATGTTTGAAAATACTTATGAATTCAGTGAACGTTTCAGGTTGTTTCCAGAAACTTCAAATGGTACTAGAAAATATTACTCCATACCTTCAGCATATCTTAAGTCTGATTAATGAAATATGTTGCTAGTCAGCGAGGGGGAAAGGAACTGACCATCCTACCCATTATCTTCTGGCTTAGTTGCCTCATGAGTGATGCATTATTAGCGACACTTATGGGTTTCCAATCTGTCTTCGGACAATTGACTAAACAACAACCTTCGCTTGAACAATAACCATGACCTATTATACAGAGTGGACCGCTCGAATGTACCTAATTTCAATTGTGACTGGTGAACGGTTGAAGATAGAACCTTACGGTAACGTTCATATGAAAGGAAAACTCAACAAGTTTCGAATCCTGTCGGTAGATGGTACGCAGACACGTTTCTTTTCGTAGATTGTACCGATTATCAAAATGGCGATACCGCAGATGAAAGCGCAAACTGTGTTGTGGTATGCGGAATTTAAATCAATTGTTACAACAGTTATATTACCGGTTGTTCTGTATGGCTGTGAAACTTGGACTCTCACTTTGAGAGAGGAACAGAGATTGAGGGTTTTTGAGAATAAGGTTCCTAGGAAAATATTTGGGGCTAAGAGGGATGAAGTTACAGGAGAATGGAGAAAGTTACACAACGCAGAGCTGCACGCATTGCATCCTTCACCTGACATAATTAGGAACATTACATCCAGACCTTTGAGATGGGCAGGGCATGTAGCATTTATGGGCGAATCCAGAAATGCATATAGTGTGTTGGTTGGGAGGCCAGAGGGGAAAAGACCTTTGTGGAGGCCGAGACGTAGATGGGAGGATAATATTAAACTGGATTTGAGGGAGGTGGGATATGATGGTAGCGACTGGATTAATCTTGCTCAGGATAGGGACCAATGGCGGGCTTATGTGAGGGCGGCAATGAACCTCCGGGTTCCTTGAAAGCCAGTAAGTAAGTAAGTTAGAGTTCAAAGGGAGTAGTGTTTAACCATGATGCTCCAACTGCTAAAAGCATTAAGAAGTGGCACGATACATTTTTAGCTACAGGATCGGTGTTGAAGAAGCATGGTGGTGGTCGTAGAACATCCGACGAAATGGTTGCAAATGTTCAAACCGCGTATGAGCGAAGCCCGCGGAAGTCATTAAGAAGAGCTTCGCTCGATTTCTTTCTCTGGGAATACGTCAAAGATAAAGTGTACGCCACCCCAGTCAGAGACCTTCGTGATCTTCGGGAGCGCATCACAGAGGCTATTGAGAGCATTCCAGAAGACATGCTCCAATGTGCTTAGCAAGAAATCATTCATCGCCTCGATATCGTCACAGTGACAGCTGGAGCTCACGTAGAGATATGGTGATGTGCATATCGAAACTTGTTGAGTTTTCCTTTCATATTAACGTTACTGTAGGTTCTATCTTCAACCGTTTACAAGTCACACACAATTGAAATTAAGTACATTCGAGCGGTACATGCCAGCCTACTACATGGTATATCCGTAAGTAGGGCCTATTGTCAAGTAGGCTATGGTTTACGAGAGTAAAAATTTTATTATTTTATTAGGATAGTAACAATTTTATGTATTATATGATATTCTTATTGAATTTGGTATTCCCAAGAAACTAGTTCGATTAATTAAAATGTGTCTCAGTGAAACATACAGCAGAGTCCGTATAGGTCAGTTTCTATCTGATGCTTTTCCAATTCACTGCGGGCTAAAGCAGGGAGATGCACTATCACCTTTACTTTTTAACTTCGCTTTAGAATATGCCATTAGGAAAGTTCAGGATAACAGGCAGGGTTTGGAATTGAACGGGTTACATCAGCTTCTTATCTATGCGAATGACGTGAATATGTTAGGAGAAAATCCACAAACGATTGGGAAAACACGGAAATTTTACTTGAAGCAAATAAAGCGATCGGTTTGGAAGTAAATTCCGAAAAGACAAAGTATATGATTATGTCTCGTGACCAGAATATTGTACGAAATGGAAATATAAAAATTGGAGATTTATCCTTCGAAGGGGTGGAAAAATTCAAATATCTTTGAGCAACAGTAACAAATATAAATGACACTCGGGAGGAAATTAAACGCAGAATAAATATGGGAAATGCGTGTTATTATTCGGTTGAGAAGCTTTTATCATCTAGTCTGCTGTCAAAAATCTGAAAGTTAGAATTTATAAAACAGTTATATTACCGGTTGTTCTGTATGGTTGTGAAACTTGGACTCTCACTCTGAGAGAGGAACATAGGTTAAGGGTGTTTGAGAATAAGGTGCTTAGGAAAATATTTGGGGCTAAGCGGGATGAAGTTACAGGAGAATGGAGAAAGTTACACAACGCAGAACTGCACGCATTGTATTCTTCACCTGACATAATTAGGAACATTAAATCCAGACGTTTGAGATGGGCAGGGCATGTAGCACGTATGGGCGAATCAAGAAATGCATATAGAGTGTTAGTTGGGAGACCGGAGGGAAAAAGACCTTTGGGGAGGCCGAGACGTAGATGGGAAGATAATATTAAAATGGATTTGAGGGAGGTGGGATATGATGATAGAGACTGGATTAATCTTGCACAGGATAGGGACCGATGGCGGGCTTATGTGAGGGCGGCAATGAACCTTCGTGTTCCTTAAAAGCCATTTGTAAGTAAGTAAGTAAGTAACAATTTTATGAAACATGAAAATTAACTTAGGTAGAAATCTAAATTTATTATAGTAAGATACAAGAGTTTTACGAAACAGGCTCCTGGAATTAAACCTTGGTTTCCTTTGATCGGAAGCCGATATCTGACTGATGAGCTACCGCTGGACGTTTGAAAACTGAGGTGAACGTCGGAGAGGTTTTTCTGAGTAATCTTGTATTCATTTCCACTACTGGTTTTTATTCCTCCATTGCTTCTTTATCTCCGATCATCTCGCCTTCTCCGAATAGCCTCTGAGGTTAGAAAAGGTTGTCAAGCTACTACCTTCTCAGTTATTACCACCAGGGGTTCCTTTTTCGGTGAAATTTGGTCTATTTACCAGGTGGTCAGTGGGTTTTCTACACTTGGCGTCAAGGACCGAAACAGGCAGACGTCGAACAAGTCAGATCTTGCATCGCAAGTCGTAGTTTTCGCACTATTCCCATTGTGTAGTGAATACTGAGGTAATGTGAATGATAATGGAGCTCATATTTGCAGACAAAAACATATGCTGAGATATGGGTAAAAGCCCATCAGGTCACGAGCCACGTCTGTAGCCCAAGTGCTAGCTCGCTGATCTTCCATCGAGACGGTCTGAGTTCGATCCCCGACCAGAGCATAATGAACTTTGTGCTGGAAAAGTAGACTTTGCATAGGAATTTTTCTCGGGTACTCCCGTTTCCCTCTATCTTTCCACCATCACTCTCCATCCCCTTGAAATTTCATCTATCACCTGCTATAATAATAATAATAATAATAATAATAATAATAATAATAATAATAATAATAATAATAATAATATTTATGGTTTGATTCAAATTTAAAGTATTCACCAATAGATTTGGTAGATCCGGGTTCAATTCCCGGTAGGGTAATGACGATTTATATTCCTTTCAGAGGAAATGGGTGCATAGGCCTATCTATTTTGTCATAACTTATCTTAAAGCAGAGACATCTGGTATACTACGTCTCAATTTCAATGATTCTACATATACTTTATTTCAAAAAAAAGTTACAAGCGTTCTGACCTAGGAAATACTGGACAAGCAGCAGTGAAGCCAGAACGGGCAAGGTGCCTAACCCACGATGATGATGATGATGATGATGATTATTATTTTTTATTATTCAATATATGAGTGTAGTTTGCTTTTGTAAATAAAACGCTCGTCGTTTATTTACTTGCAAGTATTTTACGCAAAAATCGGCAGATGGCAACACGCGTACACTTCGCCATGTGCAGCATCTACCGCAGACTTTTTGAACTTCGTGTTACGTTAAAAATGTTAGATTCTCTCATGAATAATAATTATTGTATCTGTAACAAAGGCGTGTTCACGTCAAAAAAAAAAAAAAAAACTTTGAGGTTGTTAGAATTAAACCCTAACTTAAGAGACAAAAAAATCTCATCACTAGAAGCTGTAACATACTCTTAAAAGTAGCAAGTTCTTCTGTTCTCAACTAAATCAAATATTATCATGCTCTACTACCAATAAATATATATATATATATATATATATATATATATATATATATATATATATAGACTGACTATATATTTTAATGTTTTAAGTTGTTTAACGAAACCTGTATCAACTAAGAGGTTAACTTATTGGTTGGAAATGATGGTACGGAGGTGAGAATTAAATTCCGTAAGAATCACCTGATATTTGCCTTACAGTTAAGGAACCCTCGGAGAAAACCGAATCAGGCAAGGAGCCCAAGGAGAATATGAATCCACAGTCTAGTATATACAGTCACGAAGCTTGAGTTGTGAGGGTGCTAGGAACAATAGATTGTGCCGCTACTATTTCGCATTGTCTGTAATGAGGCGATAATAGCGATCTTAGTGGTTAGCAACTATCTATGGATGCATATTTACTAGGTATTGAGCTTCGTGACTATATATACTAGACTTTGATGAATCCATGCTCGAGCGCAGTCTAGGATAATCCTTGATCTACTTCTGTGGCTGAAAGTCGAAGACTTCAAGATGAAGAGGATGATGATTATGAATGTTATGGTTGTAAACAAATGTGACTTTTTTTAATATGCCACCACCATCACACGAAAGAATTCACCACTGAACTTGCACAAGACACAATGTATGTCAGAAGAGAGTAGTTTCGTGGAAATAGTTCGATTCCCATTATTGTAAGCTGTTGTATAAACATATACTTTTTATGACCTTTCAAGCCCACCATATATTACATCCACAATTATGTAATATTGTTAATAATCTTTATAGTTCCAGTGAAGTCAAACAAACGTCCAAACTCCAGTACTTGAGTCACATAATCTGCAACAGCAAATACCAGAGTTCCAAGTAGGACGTCACCTATTTCCGTGTGTAATCCTCCTGATTGTATAACACTAATAAACCCTCAAACTAATATTGTCGATATCTTGTCCGTTACTATTGACAGGGAATTACTTGGAATAATTCTTGGAACTAATTTAAGCAATAAAGTTTACCGAGAAAAGTGTAATATTATATATATATAACAATCAGAAGTGGCGGTAGATTATTTCAACGAAATTTCGGTAATTTCCTAGAAGACGGGCAAAATCCAACACGGCTGACGAAAAGTACCAAAAACATTCTGCCAACTATGAAGTTCAAATGTCACCAAACATCACGAAGTCAAAGATGGAAAATCAAATATAATATAATATATATATTGAGATTAGGACAAATGTTTATATGACATTTTTGCACAGAATGTCTTCGGAAATAAGCTCCGTAAGGGACGGTAAATCCTCGTGAATCACCCTGTATAATACAGAGTTTGGAAGATAAGCAGACTGGATTTACAGCAAAAACTTCACTTTTCAGAGGCATTTGGTCGCTGTATAAACATCAGGGGGTTTCATATAATTATAAGGACAGGAGAGAAACATCACTTATGGAGGGTTGTCCTTAAACTTTTGGTAGAACCTGTATATCCTTCCTTCCTTCCTTACTTACTTACAGGCTTTCAAGGAACCCGGAGGTTCATTGCCGCCATCACATAACCCCGCCATCGGTCCCTATCCTGAGCAAGATTTATCCAGTCTCTATCATCATATCCCACCTCTCTCAAATCTATTTTAATATTATCTTCCCATTTACGTCTCGGCCTCCCCAAAGGTCTTTTCCCCTCTGACCTCCCAACTAACACTCTATATCAGCGTTTCTCAAATTCTTTTGAAGTGAGGACCATTTTTTAAGTCAGAACAGTTCCGCGGACCACCTTACTCTTGTTCCCTTCGAAAGAAATGTTATCATTTTTGTAGCATATTTTAATACCAGTATACTGTACTTATATTTTAAAATAGAATTAATTAAAATTAATTAAATTAAATTAATTTTATATTAGTATTAACTAATTACGCTAATGTTAATAGAAGAAAATTCATTTTTGTTTCTTTAAAGTTCAGTCCCATTTGAGAGTTGAATATTAACTGTTCTCTTTCACTCAATGAAAGTTTGTTAGTTTGAATATCGCAATGAAAGTGATCACGAACCCATGAAAATTCGTCATGTTTACTTGGAAAATAAGTTTCAAATTGTGACCTCAGAGTTGTATTATTGGTGTACGACGCACAGTACGTGACCATTTCAATGTGCAGGCTGGGTGTCGCCAAAACTATTAAGAAAGTCATAAATACATTAAAAGGTTCGCTCCTCTGTTATGAATTTGGGTGGTCCCTGGCTGAGTTACAGGCGCAGCTCCAGATGTGCAGGGAAAAGATGGCGAGAAACACCACGTTCAGAGTGCCTTAAATCCCTCTTTTGTTATTGAGAGTTGAGTGGGAAGTCAGTAGACAGATAGGGTAATAAATTTCATAAAATGTTAATACTGGAAGAAAAAGTGGAAAGCGATTGCCATGTGCCATTTCCAAATTCTGATATTTTCAGCTATAGAGTGATACACAATTCGTTTGAATTGTATTTTTCTTCTGCCTTTTGTGAAGGACCACAAGAGCAGACCTCGAGGACCGCAGGTGGTCCGCGGACCATAGTTTGAGAAACGCTGCTCTATATGCATTTCTGGAATCACCCATACGTGCTACATGCCATGCTCATCTCAAACGTCTGGATTTAATGTTCCTAATTATGTCAGGTGAAGAACACATTGCGTGCAGTTCTGTGTTGTGTAACTTTCTCCATTCTCCTGTAACTTCATCCCTCTTAGCCCCAAATATTTTTCTAAGCACCTTATTCTCAAACACCCTTAACCTATGTTCCTCTCTCAAAGTGAGAGTCCAAGTTTCACAACCATAAAGAACAATCGTTAATATAACTGTTTTATAAATTCTAACTTTCAGATTTTTTGACATCAGACTGGGTGATAAAAGCTTCTTAACGGAATAATAACAGGAATTTCCCATATTTATTCTGCGTTTAATTTCCTCCCGAGTATCATTTATATTTGTTACTGTTTCTCCCAGGTATTTGAATTTTTCCACCTCTTCGAAGGATAAATTTCCTGTATATCCTGTTTTCCAAAATTAGCGTTACTGAATTATTGCTTGTAACAATTAAATGTTCAAAATTATTACGAAATTTCACAGAGAGAGTGTTTCTCAATTACGTTACAAAAGCAATAAATAATATAAACGAAAGTGAGGAAAATGCATCTTCCTCTCCGCCCACATTACACAGATGTTACCTTATCAAGTGTGGCACGATATAGTTCCCATTGGAGAGGACTGGCGTCACGCATTGAACTTGAAGCAGGCAGTTCCCTGATTGATGATTTTATTCGGAGAAATCCGTGAGGTCAATGACACGCATGACAGCGTCTCGCCCAGTTTATCTGCTATCGTGTTTATTCAAGCGATCACACGACTGCCGAAACCTCTGACAGGCGCGCGGTCGCAACAATGATTTCCAGTTTAGGGGCGGAGTAAACCTGTGTGTGGGAAAGCTGTGCTCAACAGACACACATTACAGAAAGATACGTCACCTATGAACGATTATGTATACGTATCCTTCCATCTTGCGCAGACATACGTACAGGCACCAACACAGACGCTCACGGACACCACATACGCGCATGCGTACGCTCACACATGTGTACAATCAGCTTGCGCATAGAGCCACTACCAGCACACATGCGCAAAGTCGTACATACTATAGTCCCGTGAAGACATTCCGTACACGTATCAAATCGACCGCAATATAGAGACCTTGCAATTTCTAAATACAATGAAACTTTTTCTGTCCGTAGACAACTGTGATATAATGCTTTGTGCAAAGTTTGAGGCATCAGTACTTAATAGTGTTTAAATTAATAATATTTAAATTTATCGCATTTTCATAAAATTAGCAACTTTAAACTGTTGTGGCTCCGAAACCCTATCACCCAATGATCAAAATCATGGTTTATTTTGATTCTGAGAAGTTAAAGTTTATATTGACATGTAAACAGTTTTTCTTACTTTTTATGGAAATGGAGAAATTTAGATTTGTCTTCATTAAGATGCCTTTGACCACGAAAAAATATTTTTAAAATATATTATTAGATTCCGCATTGAATGTACAGGGACATCACTTTATTTTTACCAACATTTTTAACATTAACCTGGCTATACTCGGAAACACTGTTGCCCCCTTCCATTACAGGAGTTTGATGTTACTAGTGCAATATGTAAACAAATCATTTTACTAGGTATAGGAGGAGAGAAAAGTAGTGTATCCATTTATGTTGTCGGGAAATACGATATTACGATTTTCAGTTTGATCATCACTTTTACGGAATTTATAAAAAATACAGTAGAGTAGTAACATTTTTTTTTCAAAAACTCAACTTTTTAGGCGGCTATGTTCGTTATGTAATGTCTATTTTATTTAGCATATTAATTATTGATGTTAACATACAATATAGAGAGTGCATTTAAATTGAGGGGCTCATAAGTAAAGGGCTGTAAGTGCACTTGTTACTTTTGAGAAAATGGGAATTACATATTTAAGCTTTCGTAAAACCGGTGAAATTTTTATTTAAATTTTAATGTGTGATGCGATTAAAATATCCCTTTGCCACTAAAATTTTAGATACTTTAGCTTACACTAGATGCACTTAACTCATGTTATTACAAATGTCACTAGCATTCCTTTGCTTCTAGCCACCTCAATTCAAAATAAGCTAATCTCAATTTTTAAACACGTTGCTGGAAATGGTTGCCGTTCATTACAATGCAGGCTTCAATTCTTTACGCACATTATTAAAAACATTTTGAAGCATATTCTCTGAAATTGAATTTATCGTTTCTTGAATATAATTTTTAGTACGATATTATTAATATAGGTTCTTTCTTTTATAGAAAACGCAACCATATTTCTGAAACACACTATACACTGCAGTGTTTACTTCACTGCTTGAAGACTTCGAATGCAACAGCGGCCGTAAGTTTGTGCGTCTGACGGGAGCAAGGACATTAGTGAAGGGGTGAGAATGAAGTACATTCAGAAATGCAGGTACAATAAAAATGCAAGTAAAAATAAAATGATGTCCCTGTGCAAATAAACACATATTTTTTACTGGTGGGACGTTGATAAGAAAGTATTGAAAATATCAAATAAAGAAAATAAACAGTACGCGCGTGAGCTAACCAGCTGACTGTGAGGCGGGAGATAGCCGAGGGAAGCAAGGTCAGTAGACATAAACACGTGATGTGTCGTTTAGCAGTCATGGCTGTGCTAGCTTTATCACAAGTTTTCATAAACACAGGAGTAAAATGACGCCCAACGTTCGCTTATCTTCAGCTTTCGGCCAGTGCGTGCGGTACTGCGCCGTTCAAGTCTAGGCTTGTGAAAATAATCTACTTAATACCCTCGAAACTTATTGCCGAGCTACTAAGCAAACAATGCCGAATGCCTCTTAATAATGCAAGGTTTTTTCTCAATATTTTTAAACATTTTTACAAATGGCCAAAAAGCCTAAAAGCAAGTAAAATCAGATTATCTGTCTCTCTGTGTACAATAAAAATAAGGATTACTTCTTAACATAACCTACCAAATGTCAGCTTCGAAATAAGCTCTCGTTCAATGTTCTGCAGTAAATGGTTCCAGAGTTCTGAGCGCTGAAAGAGGCTTGTTTTTATAAAATACGCTAAATTTGTCGCTCAATGATACGATACTTTCGATAGTATATTTTTGAAAATGCACTCCCCTCAGCACCTTGTGTAAGTAGGGAAAAAATTAGAGTATAAAACAATGCGAGGTTTTTACTGATCGATTTCATATGGAATAGCCCATACAGAGTATTAAAAAAAAGTATTCAATATTTTAGGAGGTGATAGTATGCATCAAAACAAGAAAAAATGTTTAATAAACATGGGTCCTACAACACATACTTTCTGATATCTGTTCAGAGGAGGTGATAAATGTGACGTATTTTATTACATTAGGTTCGTTCCAACAAGCGGTTCATGGATCAGTTCATGTACGGTTCCTGTACTATCTCATGCGCATGCGCTAGTTGAGCATCTGCTATGGGATTGAAATTGGACTGGACGCTGTTGGAACGCTTTCGCGGATCGTTATGTACTAAATCCAGAGATGCTATAACTGTGATCATCTTTGCTAAGAACGGGATGCTTATTATTATCGTTTTGCAGCTAATTCTAATTGCAGAATTTCGATCATTTTCTATAAAAAGATGACAAAAAATATGGAAGGCAAGAATCCCGTTAATTCAATATCGTGTACTGGGGACTCTCATCTAAAAATAGTTCTTTTTATTATTAATGTATTTACGTTATTTATTATACTCTTAAACAAAGCTGCATGTTGAAATTGTAATTAACTATTTCAATACCCAAATAGTTTCCATTCCCTTTCTTTTTGGCGAAAATTTAAATTAAATCTCTATAGTTTTATTATTCGTCCGTATTGTCACTTTTCATCTTTAACCTCACTGATGTGAACAGTCGATCATGTCTTTCTTCAGGAGACGTTGGTGAGCTTATGCGCATGCGCATGCGTACTCTTCCGTACATGCCTCAATCCACGGACTATTTCTGACCGTTCCGAAACCGTATCAAAAGCTTGTTGGAACGCCCAACTGCAGTACATGTTTCCGGTTCAGGACTGGTTCGGATTGTGTTGGAACGCTTTTTCTGTACTGCGCATGCTCACGATGGTTACGGACGGTTCCTGACTGCTGTTGGAACGAACCTATTACTGTAGCCTAAATAAATTCCAAGAAATTCGTTACAGTACTAGAAGTTAAAATTATGTTTGGCAAAGTTGTTAAGTGGTACTGTATTCACGCTGAATGCCCATCTCTGTCCTTAATCCCTTAAGGAATATTGGGTATTGTTACGAAAAAGGTACAATGGCCGTTTGCTAACGGCTTCCGAGGTATGACAAAGGGTTATTTGCACCGCTGTTTAATAGTTTCTTGGAAGGTAAGATTTCTCATGCCGTATGACGGTTTCACTTTTGTTTTGTACATTAAAAATCAAATCGTTACTTGTTAATTACAGTACAATAATTTATTTTTATTCCTCCTACCTATTAGAAAAATCCGGTTCCGAGGTTAAAGTCAAGAGAGAATTTCAACGCGAAAAAATGTCACTAGAAGAAGCCTTATCTAATATTCAGCTAATTCAACAATTGGCACCACTGAAAGACTGTATGAATGGAGGCCATATAAATAAACATTTTTTTTACATGTTAAAGGATAATTTCAAGGAAAAATTTTTCCGGAGCCGGGTATCGATCCCGGGACCCTTCGCTTAGCGCGCGAACGCTCTACCGACTGAGCTACCCCAGGAACTATACACGACACCGTTACAATTTTTCCTCTTATATTCACACAACTCAAAATGAGCTGACAAGACGCCAGAACTCAACTATGAGTGCACACAATACTATGTGACTTAATTTGTGGCTTTCTGTTAACGTACCTCCAGTAACGAATGTATTATACAAATCTGGCTTTCAGGTAGTAGCTCCCTGTAAAGCAGGTTTGAATAATTTCAAGGAAAAATTGTTCCGGAGCCGGGTATCGATCCCGGGACCCTTCGCTTAGCGCGCGAACGCTCTACCGACCGGTGTCGTGTATAGTTCCTGGAGGTAGCTCAGTCGGTAGAGCGTTCGCGCGCTAAGCGAAGGGTCCCGGATCGATACCCGGCTCCGGACAATATTTTATTGAAATTATTCAAATCTGCTTTACAGGGAGCTACTACCTGAAAGCCAGATTTATGTTAAAGGATAGTTTTGAAAATTAGGTTGTAAAAACGAAATCTAAAAAAATTAAGCAGATTTCAATTTATGATTTTTGTGAAGCGAAGTATGTAATGAATCAAAGAAGAAAATCGTAAAAATAAAGTAAAATAAGAAATAAAGTTCTTATCTCAAGCTTTTATTGTTAGCAATATTCCCCGAATTTTTTTATTTGATTAACATAGAAACGTTTTAACCAATTATTTATGTAAAAAACTCCCCCTATTGAGATACCACCTCTCTGAAAGACCAATTTCCCATGGAACCAGCAGTGTACCTTTAACACAGGTTTTACTGTATGCAGCTCTGTCCCATAAGTTACGCATAATTCCCACAAATCCTACAAGTACAATAATATGTTTTGTCAGTCTAGTATTTTGATGGGAAGATCATTCAATCCCGGCACAGAACCAGCGACCTGCCAATCTCAAGACTGAGTCTAAGCTAACGCGAATTAGCCTACAGCACATCGGCACTGGTCCGTATGGCTAAGATGAAGAGTCTTCCCTCCACGCTTGAAAATGCGACTACTTCTTCAACAGTAGCGTATAACGGGCAGTCTAGACATAGTCTTGCAGGCGCACATGTTCTGGTTGAACAAACACTAAAGAGATACATTTTCAGTGTGTAAGCGATTGAAGTGGGACTTTCCCAGTAAGGGCACCGAACTCCATTAATCCTGTAACAAAGCTGCAGTGTTGTCGTGTGCCTCGGAACAGCTCAACTTCAGACACGCGTGGAATAACAATATTCACAATTACAGTTAGTGCCTGCCATTCAGGGGGGTAAAGTCGCTTCAGCGTTTACAAATCTGCAACTTCTTAAGATAGGATGTCTCTGCATACCTTCTGTTTAAGCCTGCATAAACTGATGTCCAGTAAAGGTAAATTATTATATTTTCATTCTTCACATTACTTAACTATATTATTTCCACTCATTTCTCCTCTAACGGTCTTACTAATAAAAACTCTATATACAGACGTTTAACTCTCTTATACTTATACAATGAGTAGCTCGTATATAAGTCGTGTGTAAATTCCTTGCTAATAATCACTACATACGTCGTGTATAACATTATAACTGTTACACAGCTACGTCATAGTTTCGTCATTGCTTCATTACGAAAGGTAATAGAATATCTGAGATTCTCTATTGCACCCGGTAGAGCGCTCTAGAGTGAAGTGTTAAGAATCGATAGTACAACTGGCTCTGATCGATTACTTACTTACTGGCTTTTAAGGAACCCGGAGGTTAACTGCCGCCCTCACATAAGCCCGCCATTGGTCCCTATCCTGAGCAAGATTAATCCAGTCTCTATCATCATATCCCACCTCCCTCAAATCCATTTTAATATTATCTTCCATCTACGTCTCGGCCTCCCCAAAGGTCTTTTTCCCTCTGGCCTCCCAACTAACAATCTATATGCATTTCTGGATTCGCCTATACGTGCTACATGCCCTGCCCATCTCAAACGTCTGGATTTAATGTTCGTAATTATGTCAGGTGAAGGATACAATGCGTGCAGCTCTGCGTTGTGTAACTTTCTCCATTCTCCTGTAACTTCATCCCTCTTAGCCCCAAATATTTTCCTAAGCACCTTATTCTCAAACACCCTTAACCTATGTTCCCCTCTCAGAGTGAGAGTCCAAGTTTCACAGCCATACAGAACAACCGATAATATAACTGTTTTATAAATTCTAACTTTCAGATTTTTGACAGCAGACTAGATGACAAAAGCTTCTCAACCCAATAATAACAGGCATTTCCCATATTTATTCTGCGTTTAATTTCCTCCCGAGTGTCATTTATATTTGTTACTGTTGCTCCAAGATATTTGAATTTTTCCACCTCTTCGAAGGATAAATCTCCAACTGACTGATTACCACATTATGTTTTGATCAAAGAGTACAAGCTACAGCAATAATATTCTACTTATTCTGTGCTCTTTGGTGTGTTCTTCTGTGGTTACAAGGCATCCATCATCATAAAATGACAGTCGATACGAACAGCTGTTAGAGGGGCGGCCATTTTTTCTCTATATACAACGCTTAAACAAGGGGTTTCGTATATATAACTACTGCAAAGCAATTCTCATTGTATAGCTACAGCCTTTTTATACATCCATCGCTTATGCATGGTTTATTAGTAAAGTTTTCTGTCTCAACGCTGCATAAGTCTGGTATAAAAACTATACACGGTTTATTAGTAAGACCGTAAGTTATTATTTTCCACTCTCCTTTCTTCCCCTGTGCCTTGTGTCACTTTTTGGTTCTTTCCCACATCCTTCCTCACTTTCCTCTTGTCTATTTCCCATTATGTTATCTATCTCAACCATTCGTCAAACTTATTTACTCTACTTATTCCCTATACCTTATCACCTCAAAATCTTATACTTTTTTGTATAAGGTCTATATTTAACCTACAATAATTACTTACTTACAAATGGCTTTTAGAGAACCCGGAGGTTCATTGCCGGTCCCTATTCTGAACAAGATTAATCCAGTCCCTACCCTCATATCCCACCACGCTCAAATCCATTTTAATAATATCCTACCAATTACGTATGCGCTTCCCCAAAGGTCTTTCTTCCTCAGTTCTCAATACCAACACTATTATAGGAAATAGGAGAACGCGAGGAAGAAAAATAAGATATGAAGACGAGGAGGAAAGAAGAGAAGGCGAAGAAGAAAAATAAGATATGAAGGCGAGGAGGAAAGAAGAGAAGGCGAAGAAGAAAAATAAGATATGAAGGCGAGGAGGAAAGAAGAGAAGGCGAAGAAGAAAAATAAGATATGAAGACGAGGAGGAAAAAAGAAGACGAAGAAGAAAAATAAGATATGAAGGCGAGGAGGAAATAAGAGAAGACGAAGAAGAAAAATAAGATATGAAGGCGAGGAGGAAAGAAGAGAAGGCGAAGAAGAAAAATAAGATATGAAGACGAGGAGGAAATAAGAGAACGCGAAGAAGAAAAATAAGATATGAAGGCGAGGAGGAAATAAGAGAACGCGAGGAAGAAAAATAAGATATGAAGGCGAGGAGGAAATAAGAGAACGCGAGGAAGAAAAATAAGATATGAAGGCGAGGAGGAAAGAAGAGAAGGCGAAGAAGAAAAATAAGATATGAAAGGCGAAAGGAGGACGAAAAGATGAAGAAGAAAGAAGAGAAGAAGAAAAATAAGATATGAAGGAGGAGAAGGAAGAAGAAAAATAAGATAGAAGACGAGGAGGAAAGAAAAAAGAAGAAAAATAAGATATGAAGACGAGGAGGAAAGAAGAGAAGGCGAAGAAGAAAAATAAGATATGAAGGCGAGGAGGAAAGAAGAGAAGACGAAGAAGAAAAATAAGATATGAAGGCGAGGAGAAAAGAAGAGAAGGCGAAGAAGAAAAATAAGATATGAAGGCGAGGAGGAAAGAAGAGAAGACGAAGAAAAAAATAAGATATGAAGGCGAGGAGGAAAGAAGAGAAGACGAAGAAGAAAAATAAGATATGAAGGCGAGGAGGAAAGAAGAGAAGACGAAGAAGAAAAATAAGATATGAAGGCGAGGAGGAAAGAAGAGAAGACGAAGAAGAAAAATAAGATATGAAGGCGAGGAGGAAAGAAGAGAAGACGAAGAAGAAAAATAAGATATGAAGGCGAGGAGGAAAGAAGAGAAGACGAAGAAGAAAAATAAGATATGAAGGCGAGGAGGAAAGAAGAGAAGACGAAGAAGAAAAATAAGATATGAAGGCGAGGAGGAAAGAAGAGAAGAAAGAAGAAAATAAGATATGAAGGCGAGGAGGAAAGAAGAGAAGAGAAGAAAAAATAAGATATGAAGGCGAGGAGGAAAGAAGAGAAGACGAAGAAGAAAAATAAGATATGAAGGCGAGGAGGAAAGAAGAGAAGACGAAGAAGAAAAATAAGATATGAAGGCGAGGAGGAAAGAAGAGAAGACGAAGAAAAAATAAGATATGAAGGCGAGGAGGAAAGAAGAGAAGACGAAGAAGAAAAATAAGATATGAAGGCGAGGAGGAAAGAAAGAAGACGAAGAAGAAAAATAAGATATGAAGGCGAGGAGGAAAGAAGAGAAGACGAAGAAGAAAAATAAGATATGAAGGCGAGGAGGAAAGAAGAGAAGACGAAGAAGAAAAATAAGATATGAAGGCGAGGAGGAAAGAAGAGAAGACGAAGAAGAAAAATAAGATATGAAGACGAGGAGGAAAGAAGAGAAGAAGAAGAAAAAATAAGATATGAAGGCGAGGAGGAAAGAAGAGAGAAGACGAAGAAGAAAAATAAGATATGAAGGCGAGGAGGAAAGAAAAAGACGAAGAAGAAAAATAAGATATGAAGGCGAGGAGGAAAGAAGAGAAGAGAAGAAGAAAAATAAGATAGAAGGCGAGGAGGAAAGAAGAAGAAAAGAAGAAAAATAAGATATGAAGGCGAGGAGGAAAGAAGAGAAGACGAAGAAGAAAAATAAGATATGAAGGCGAGGAGGAAAGAAGAGAAGACGAAGAAGAAAAATAAGATATGAAGGCGAGGAGGAAAGAAGAGAAGACGAAGAAGAAAAATAAGATATGAAGGCGAGGAGGAAAGAAGAGAAGACGAAGAAGAAAAATAAGATATGAAGGCGAGGAGGAAAGAAGAGAAGACGAAGAAGAAAAATAAGATATGAAGGCGAGGAGGAAAAGAAGAAGAAAAATAAAGACGAGGAGGAAGAAGAAGACGAAGAAGAAAAAATAAGATATGAAGGCGAGGAGGAAAGAAGAGAAGACGAAGAAGAAAAATAAGATATGAAGGCGAGGAGGAAAGAAGAGAAGAAGAAGAAAAAATAAGATATGAAGGCGAGGAGGAAAGAAGAGAAGACGAAGAAGAAAAATAAGATATGAAGGCGAGGAGGAAAGAAGAGAAGCGAGGAGGAAAGAAGAGAAGACGAAGAAGAAAAATAAGATGAAGGCGAGGAGGAAAGAAGAAGACGAAGAAGAAAAATAAGATATGAAGGCGAGGAGGAAAGAAGAGAAGACGAAGAAGAAAAATAAGATATGAAGGCGAGGAGGAAAGAAAGAAGACGAAGAAGAAAAATAAGATATGAAGGCGAGGAGGAAAGAAGAGAAGACGAAGAAGAAAAATAAGATATGAAGGCGAGGAGGAAAGAAGAAGACGAAGAAGAAAAATAAGATATGAAGGCGAGGAGGAAAGAAGAGAAGACGAAGAAGAAAAATAAGATATGAAGGCGAGGAGGAAAGAAGAGAAGACGAAGAAGAAAAATAAGATATGAAGGCGAGGAGGAAAGAAAGAAGACGAAGAAGAAAAATAAGATATGAAGGCGAGGAGGAAAGAAGAGAAGACGAAGAAGAAAAATAAGATATGAAGGCGAGGAGGAAAGAAGAGAAGACGAAGAAGAAAAATAAGATATGAAGACGAGGAGGAAAGAAGAGAAGACGAAGAAGAAAAATAAGATATGAAGGCGAGGAGGAAAGAAGAGAAGACGAAGAAGAAAAATAAGATATGAAGGCGAGGAGGAAAGAAGAGAAGACGAAGAAGAAAAATAAGATATGAAGACGAGGAGGAAAGAAGAGAAGACGAAGAAGAAAAATAAGATATGAAGACGAGGAGAAAGAAAGAAGACGAAGAAGAAAAATAAGAAGAAGGCGAGGAGGAAAGAAGAGAAAGAAGAAAAAATAAGATATGAAGGACGAAAGGAGGAAAGAAGAAAAATAAGAAGACGAGGAGGAAAGAAGAGAAAGAAAGAAAAATAAGATATGAAGACGAGGAGGAAAGAAGAGAAGACGAAGAAGAAAAATAAGATATGAAGACGAGGAGGAAAGAAAAATAAGAAGACGAAGAAGAAAAATAAGATATGAAGACGAGGAGGAAAGAAGAGAAGACGAAGAAGAAAAATAAGATATGAAGGCGAGGAGGAAAAAGAGAAGGCGAGGAAGAAAAAAGATAGGCGAAGAAGGAAGACGGAAGAAAAAAATAGAAGGCTAGGAAGAAAAATATGTTATGAAGGCGAGGAGGAAAAAAGAGAACGCAAGGAAGAAAAATAAGATATGAAGGCGGGGAGGAAAGTGCAGAACGCGAGGAAGAAAAATAAGATATGAAGGCGACCAGGAAAACCAGAAAAGAGGGCGAGAGGGAAAGAAAAGAAAAAAGGCGATGAGGGAGGAAAAGAGAATTCGAGGAGGGAAAAGATGAACCGAAAATGAAAGAAGAGATGACGAGAAGGAAGAAATGAGTGATAAGAAAAAATGGAGGGTTTGAGGGTGAGTTTACGTGTTGGAATCATGGAGTAGCTATCGAAGAGAAAAATTCCTGAACTACCGGATTCGCCAATCACAAATAAAACTTATTATTTGAAATATCCGTCATGAAATTGTTGACCATGTACGCTGTGTTTAGACTTGATATAGAGAAATGTTTTGTGAAACACTAGATAATTACACAATGTTAAATAATAGGGAAAAGAGTAAGCGTTAAGTTATACATATAAACAAAAGTAAAGAAACTCAAATGTTCTCACATAAGATCTACAATTTTGTAATCCACTGACTGAAATAGCAGGAACTCGCACTGATTTCTTTCTACCATTGATTTCAAAGGCGAGCTGTGACCATTGTATCACTACATTTCACTTTACACCTTTCTCTCAGATATACGGAATGACTGAATAATTAATTCTTTAGATTGCATAGCATTTGCTCTACACCCGGCTGAGCAGGTATGTGGCGGTGACATGGAAGGAATGGACAGTTCAGGTTCGACTCCATCTGGTCTCTGAACTTGTCAAATAAACAGGTAGGCCTCTGCATCACATAAGCCATTATTGCAGATCGAGTACTATTGCTACTAGGTATATATGTGGTGGTACTGCCTTTTATAGGCACGGCACTCATGACAAGATACGGGGAACGCTGCCCTACCTTGTTGCGCCTCTCACACTGCCTAATCAAAACCAATCGAACTATTATGATGAAGCATGTGAAGAAGAACTGGCATTCTGGAGGAGGCAGAAAGTATTGGTGGAAAGAATTTCTTCAATTTCTGGTAAAATATGTAAAAACACAATTTTTTTTAAGTTGAACCTGCCTTCGTCTTCACGTGAATAAGAAGTAGGCCTAAGGTTATTATATTCGTTTTGATCTTTAAAAAGGCTAAACCCAACTAACTGCCCAACGACTGAGATCAGGAGGCAGGTTAATATAATAAGAATATCATGCATTGATTGCGGCTTTGTAATCCAATAAATTATATAGAAAAGAAAATAATTTAATCTGGAAACATATGATGTAAGTTAATTACAAAGATTGAGTGCAAGAAAGGGGTGGCAAAAGTGGTAGAATAGGAACAGAGAAGAAAGTGTTAAGTGTAAGAAGATAGTGTAAGAGTGTAATAAGATAGACTAACAATCAATGAATAAAAGAGAATTAAAGTGAAAAACATCTGAACAAATATGAAGTGAAGCGAGAGAAATTGAAGATCGTTTTTGCAAAACTTGCTAACTGTAAAAATTAAATTTTAAAGGAAACACAAAAAACTGAAATAACTGCAAGTTTTGTTATAGCTCTCACATAACAGCAAGCAAGTTTTGAAAAAACGATCACACTTTGACACACTACTGTGAAGGAAATAATAATATTTTTCTAAGAAGCCTTTAGCATCATGTAGAGGCCTGTCTTATGTTAACTAATCCACCAAAATCTCAATTTTGAAAATTTTGCAGTTAGCAAGTTTTGCAAAAGCGGTCCTCAATTGGAAGTTTAATTAAGTGAATTAGATATTTCATGTTTTTCAGTGTTGTGGGTTGGGAGTAGTATCAGGGATACTATAACTGTAGGAGTATTATAGAAATAAATATATGGAAAGAGGTGATAAAATAGGAAATTTAGGATTTGTAGCGAAGAGAAAGAGGTCAATACGCAAATAGACAGATGATAAAAAGTAAGTGATGTAAGTGTTGTAAAATAGAGAAAAGGGAAAAGTCAAAAATTAATGTAGGAGAAAATAGCTGAAAAATAATGATGAAGAGTAGGTAGACTTGAGAATAGAGAAGAAAATAAATAAATAATGCAAATTATTAAAGAAGGAATATGCAATATTTAATAGGTGAGCGAGAAATGGAAGGGGGACAGTCTAGATATGAGAGAGAATAGAAGAGGATAGGGAGGAAAGGACATATAGCAATTCAGTTAAAATAGAACATTAGAAAGTAATCAAGAAATATTTGGCAAATGAATGTATTAATAGAAAAGGGTTGTATGTATTAAAGGGATGTTGGATCGAAAAGCAGAAATGTGATGGTCCATCATAACTGTGAATTGTAAAGTTGACTGACAAATAAATAAATATATCATATCATATCATATCATATCATATCATATCATATCATATCATATCATATATCATATCATATGATATATCATATCATATCATGTCATATATCATGTCATGTTATGTCATATCATATCATATATCATGCATATAATATATCATATATCATATCATATCATATATCATATATCATATCATATATCATATCACATATCATATCATATCATATATCATATCACATATCATATCATATCATATATCATATCACATATCATATCATATCATATATCATATCATATATAATATATCATATCATATCACATATCATATCATATATCATATCATATCATATCATATATCATATCATATCATATCATATCATATCATATCATATCATATCATATCATATCATATCATATCATATCAATCATATCATATACTATCATATATCAATTACGAAGAAGCTTTCGGCTGATTTCAACGTCGTAAATTATGAGAAATACGACGGTCATTTCATAAATCATGGCAACTATATTATATCAGCCAATAAAGCTGCAGGAATTCACTATACAGGGTGTTTCAAAAATAGGGGGCATAATTTCAGGTATGTATTTCCCGCATGTAGACAATCAAAATAGTTCATTACAACATGTGTCCGGAAATGCTTCATTTCCGAGTTATGGCCTTCACAACATTGAAATTCACCGGAACGTTTTTCTTTCCGCAGGTCGTTGCCGTCAAAGGAGACATTAAGAGGGCACTCTGACAGTTCATTCCGAGGCGAAGGTTACATTCAGTGTTGTGTAGGCATTAGACTGTGCGACATGTATTCAAATCAAGAGCTGGCAGAGATACACTTCATATACGGTAAGGCGGACGGCAATGCTGCGCTGGCTCGTCGTTTGTACCAGGAGAGGTACCCACAGCGACAATGTCCAGATCGGAAGACATTTGTACGTCTCCATTACCGTCTGTGCGAGTATGGAAAATTTAACTCTCCTGGTTTGGGAAGGGGACGACCAAGATCTACAACTCCAAAAGTACAGGAGGAGATTCTGGAGGCTGTGAACATGACTCCTTCTATCAGCACACGAAGGTTAGGAAATTGAAAGATGCATAAATAGAAGTCATTGTTTTATTATGCGCAAAAGGAAACAAAGTACATTACTCACAGCTAACATCATTCAAAATAATCCCTCAATGATTCACACATCTTTGCCAACGATGATGCAGGCGTTGAATACCATCGTGTGCGATTCGTTTATGTGTACCACCTCTCGTCGATCGTTGTTAAGATGCAAACTGCTTCCCACGCAGCGGTTTCTTCAATTGCGAAACGAGATCAAAGTCGCGTGGATGAGATCAGGCGAGTAGGGAGGATGTTCCAACGCACTATTATCTAATGCTTCTCGTAGCTCACAATGACATTGACGAACATTTCTACCACGAAGAACTGCAATTTTCACGTATGACCGCTGTTCAACTTTACTTACATCCAGTCCACACCTGTGGAGTAACGGTCAGCGAGTCTGGCCGTGAAACCAGGTGGCCCGGGTTCGAATCCCGGTCGGGGCAAGTTACCTGGTTGAGGTTTTTTCCGGGGTTTTCCCTCAACCCAATACGAGCAAATTCTGGGTAACTTTCGATGCTGGACCCTGGACTCATTTCACTGGCATTATCACCTTCATTTCATTCAGACGCTAAATAACCTAGATTTTGATACAGCGTCGTAAAATAACCCAATAAAATAAAATAAATAAATAAAATACTTACATCCATCTTGAAGCACAGACTCTAGCATACTAACTTTTGCGTGTGCTGTCAACTAGCCACCAGTGCCACAATCTGACGGTGGCATCTCGTACAGTGTATAACAGGTTTTCAAACGTATATATTGAACTGATCACATTTTCGGTTATTCGGAAGGTGTAACATAGTTGCCATAACATGAAATAACCCTCGTAATATTTGAGAAAACATTTAGTAGTTATAGTACTCTTAGTAGCATTTATTTTACTTTAAGCACCATACAGGCAATTGACAAGGTCAATATTAAAAAAAAACAGTACATACTACGTTAAGAAATAAATTACATATTAATATTACATTAGTTAAAATTTAAAAATTATGCAACTGAATAAAAAGGATGATATACTTCCCTAGTTTTAAAAGTTTTACAATTTAAAAGTTTTAAATTTTCAAGCAATTTCATTACAAAATTTATGTCCAAGATAAAAGTAACTATTATGGATCTTGTTTAATCTAAATTAAAGTATAATTACATTTGATTTCGACTTGGTATTATGCAGTGCTTTCATTTCAAACCTTCCCAGTCTAAATAATTATTTAAACTGAATTAAATTTAAACAAAAAACACGTCAATTTAGATATGGAGGGGGAATTTTGAAAAGAGGCTTAATTGCATTTTGGATTTCACCCCCATCCCCCAGCCATCCCCACTTTGAAATTTCAAATACCACCCCTATATTTTTATACTTAAATATGAAAGAGCATTCAATTATTTATACACCTCATTCATTTGTTTTCGCATCTTTTGTTTTTCTATTGTCTCCTGGCAACCTGTATTTTTGTTGTCAGTTGATTGTAGGATGAAAAATCAGCTTATTTTGTGTAATTTCCTAAATTTAATCAATAAGGATGATTTATTTTCTCTCTTGAAGGGTATACACCATTTTAAAATAATTTAATACTTAAACACAACTATTACATCAATATGTTTTTGTAGCTTCATTCTCTTCAGCTCTAATCAACAATAACAGAAATACAGGTTGCCAGGCGACGATGGAAAACAAAAGATGCGAAAACAAATGAATGAGGTGTATAAACAATTTAATACTCTTTCATATTTAAGTATAAAAACATAGGAGTGTCATTGAAATTTCAAAGTCTGGGTGGCTGGGAGACGGAGGGTGAAATCTAAAATGCAATTAAGTCTGGTTTTAGACTTTCCCCTCAATACCTAAATTGACGTGTTTTTTTTTAATTGAATTCAGTTTAAATAATCAGTTATTTAGACTGGGAAGTTTCGAAATGAAAGCCCCGTAGCCTATGTCACATCTTAAATCAAAATTAGCTGAGGAATCATGTAAAAAGACTAAAATATCTAATATATAATTATTATAGGTAAACAGCAAAAAAATAGCTAAGTTGACATAACGATTTACATCGGGTTGTGTAATTACACTTTGTAATTGTCATAAGTAGGCTGTTCTCTTTTGCAATGGAAGGATTTCATGAATCTTCCTAATACCTACTCAGGGAATTAATCCTTATCTTATAACGATTAAGAAAAAAGCAAAATATGTACTTTTCACATACTAAAGAGGAATACATTCTCTTAAATTTCGAATTAAATAAATAACTTTGCACAGGCCTAATCTATTCTTAAAATAATCAACATGTGTTTCCGAAGTTAGTTGATTATCAATTTGAACATCTAAAACTTTAATGCCGGTATGTCTGAAAATTGCTGAAACTTCCAACTTAATTTTCTAATTAACCGTGCATTTAAATATAAAACGAAATATAGGTTTTCTAGTCACATAAGCGTACCCCTTTCAATCTGCAGGGTTACACTTCTAAGCTGTATATAGTTATTGGTGGTGATGTTTTAGTTTAACTTGTTGTTAAATCTATTTGTTTCTTTGTTGTTATTGTTTATTATTTTAATATCGCATATTACTTTTCTCGCGGAATGAATTTGTTTAGTGTTGAGAGACACAGACAGGGCAATATCGCTCTTAGGACACACCAGCTTGCGATCACAAAGTAATTTAATCCTACACTACAGAAGTCCGTGAGATGAGTGTCTCTTCCAGGGAAGAATCTGAGAATAAAAATATTATGAATTTCAGAATGAGAGGAAATTTTCACAGCAGTAGTTAAAGATAATTTTGTATAGATTCGGACTACGTAAATTATAGTTTCGTGGCGTAGTTGTCGCACAAAATTACATATTTACAGCAAGAAAGTAACTGCAATTTCACACGGACAGATTCAGAATAGACTAATAAACGAGGTTCCTGTTAGTTAATACCCCATTGTATTCTGTAATCGACCTCGCGCCAGATGTGTGATTTGTTGACATTTCTTAGAAACCTTCTGCCTTCAATATGCTACGTCAACTCTACTAGGGAAGAACCTGCTTTGATTTTTGTCCAATGGTGACGAGACTCCTTCACGACTTTCGCCGCCCTCTTTAGTGAAATGTCGGATTAATGCAAGGACGATGGCGACCTTTCTGTAGCTGGATCATCATTCGCAAGACTATAAGGAGCAGAGAGATAGTATCGCCACAGTCTAGTAGAGTCATGTCAATTGATGCCCATAGGAGCAAGCGCGCGCTTTAGAGCTCAGGAGAGCCTGAGCGCTTTACAGCGGAAAGGAAAGAGACAGATGAAAGAGGTAGTATATGACGCTTGGTCGAGCAATATTCAGGGATGCACTGATTCAATAGATAAAGGGAAGAGAACTTATTAAAAGTGTATACATGTTAATTTTTAGATTTGTCTGAGAAGTATAACTGCATTATAAGAATGTAAGTTTTAATTTTAATGCTCATTTTTCACAAGTTTGATTTTTTATTCAAAAGAAATATTTTCTCAACTTTTTTTATAGAAAAATTAAATTTTCAGATATAGGTATATTTATTTAGTAGCCTTACAGAATGTTTTCGTAAATCTAATATACCGTAAATACGTATACTGAAGATAGTGTACTGAAAATTTTGAAAATATTCGCATGAAAATTGTTTGTAATGAAATGAATTAACAAAGCAACTACTGTTACATCATAAGCAAAAGATACGTGCCCATGTGTTGTTAAAATGTCAGCTCTATAGCTTCAGCATATTTCGAGAAAATAATTTAATATTCTGATGATAGGAAGTTGCTCACCAATATCACCTTAAAAGCATAATGCGATAAGTATTTTGTTATGGAATATTAGTTACACTTAAAACATATACAGCATCTATGTAACTTTGCTTTGTACTGTAATATTGTTTTGATTAGTTTATTGATTACTTTTATAAGGCTAAAAGTACCATCAGTATCAATTCCAACTTATCATGTCATACTCAATCACTCTTTGGGGGGGGGGGGATATCACTTTCTTTATGAATGATGTGTTTCATTCACTTAGTACAGTATAGTTGTACTACTATGGAATTTATGTGAATATTCCTGCTTAACTTTTTATTATGTTATTAACATTTAAAACACAATTGCATTATTAAGAAATTGGTGTTAGTACATTTGTTTTGCAGACAATATAGATAATATCAAACAGAAAGAAGCCACATAAAAATAACGACATAACATTTCAATTTCCGTTTGAAGTTTGTGCACCACTGTTTTCTTAATCCAACAGGCTGCTTATTCATATACACAACCCTTCCTCTTTCCATACTTAGCGCTTGATGCCCGCTCACGACGTCAAGGTCAGAAAAATGCGCTTGCTTTGACATCACTGGTCTAGTATATAGTCATGAAACTCAATACGTAGTAAATATGCATCCATAGATAGCTGCTAGCCACTAGGATCGCTAATATCGCCTCATTACAGACAATGCGAAATAGTAGCGGGACAGTCTATTGTTCCTAGCACCCTCACAACTCAAGCTTCGTGACTGTATATATTTACTAGACTGTGATATCGCATTACGCCAGTGATTCATAGTGTTGCCAACACATAAATTATATCCCCGTCAATCTAACACTTGGAAATCCGTCAAAAGCTCTCAAAATTTAAAGGAAAATAAGACCCACTCTATATCTATATACAAAAAAAAAGCCAATTTTAACACAACTTACTTACCAATCTTGATTATAGTCTAATAGTAATTCGTCAACCTCTGACTTGATTACGAGGAAATCTGAAACAGGGGATTCTTTAACATGGTACGGCAGGGCAGACTGTTCAAAGAAAAAATAAAATCCGCCAAAAATTAAACAATTAAAAATTACAGTAGCTAAAAAGTCAAAAGACGATGTAAATCGTAATTCCCGCCAGAAAATCCGTCACCCGTCAAAGCCATTCTTTTCCCGTCCGCTACGTTGAAATGCCGTCAGTTTTGACGGAATTTCCGTCCAGTTGGCAACACTGGTGATGCGTAAGGTTCGTTTCAACAAGCGGTTCATGTATCAGTTCATGTACGAACCATGGATCATCTTATGCGCATGCGCTTGTTGGATTTCTGCTTTGGGATTGAAACAGAATTGAATGATGTTGAAGCGCTTTTTCGGATCGTCGTGTACTAAATCCAGAGATGCTATAACTGTGATCATCTTTGCTAAGAACGGGACGCTTAATTATTATCGTTTCGCAGCTAATTCAAATTGCAGAAAACAGAATTTCGATAATTTTCTATAAAAAAGATGACAAAAAATATGGAAGGCAACAATTCCACTAATTCGATATCGTGTACTGGGGGACTCTCATCTAAAAGTATTTTTTTTTAATTATTAATTTATGTACGTTATTTATTATAGTTTTAATCAAAGTTGCATGTTGAAATTGTAATTAACTATTTCAATACCCAAATAATTTTCATTCTCTTTCTTTTTGGCGAAAATTTGAATTAAATCTCTAGTATTAGTATTCATCTGCACTATCATTTTCCATCTTAATCTCATTGACGTGAACGTCGATCATAGGTTCGTTCCAACAAGCGGTTCATGGATCAGTTCATGTACGGTTCCTGTACCATCTTATGCGCATGCGCTAGTTGAGCATCTGCTATGGGATTGAAACTGGAATGGACGCTGTTGGAACGCTTTCGCGGATCGTTATGTACTAAATCCAGAGATGCTATAACTGTGATCATCTTTTCTAAGAACGGGATTCTTATTATTATTATTATTCATTTCGCAGCTAATTCTAATTGCAGAAAATAGAATTTCGATCATTTTCTATAAAAAGATGACAAAAAGTATGGAAGGCAAGAATTCCGCTAATTCAGTGTCGTGTACTGGGGGACTCTAATCTAAAAATAGTTATTTTTTTAATTGTTAATTTATGTACGTTATTTATTATACTTTTAATCAAAGCTGCATGTTGAAATTGTAATTAACTGCTTCAATACCAAAATAATTTCCATTCCCTTTCTTTTTGGCGAAAATTTAAATTAAATCTCTAGTTTTATTATTCGTCTGTACTGTCACTTTTCTTCTTTAACCTCATCGATGTGAACAGTCGAGCATGTCTTTCTTCAGTATCCAGGAGACGTTGGTGAGCTGATGCGTCTCGCGTACTCTTACGTACGCCTCAATCCGCGGACTATTTCTGACAGTTCCGAACCCGTGTCAAAAGCTTGTTGGAACGCCCGACTGCAGTACATGTTTCCGGTTCAGGACTGGTTCGGATTGTGTTGGAACGCTTTTTCTGTACTGCGCATGCTCACGATGGTTACGGACGGTTCCTGACTGTTGCTGGAACGAACCTATAATAGAATCGTGCATAACCGGTTACGAAAAATATAAATTATATATTGCTATTGAAAGCATGGCGCTGTAGTCAGTATGCAAAGCTCTTCCGCCTCGCGGAGTCTAAGGTTCGATTTAACGAACATTCGAGTTGTTTCTCACTCTTTGCGGTTGGACGGTAAAGGCAGACCACAGTAAACCATGTAGGAGTTCCAAGGGCCCATGCAAGGACGCGATTATCATTGTGTAGGCCTACTATTTAATTGAGAATTCTTCCTCTCTCACTACAATCAATCAATCAATCATCTACCCATTCATCGACTCATTTACTCATTCATCCATGGATTCATTGATTGATTCAGCGATTTACTGATTGGTTCATTCATTGATTGAAAATTAATTAATTCATTCATTCATTTAGGTACTACAGTTGGTATCGTCAAGAGCAAAACATATATTCTTAAAATGATTCATTAATTAAATAATACACCTGCTTAGAATAATTAAACGGCATTAACAACTACAGTTTTAGAGGTATGCATTTTGAGGTTAAAGTGTAATGTTTTCTCTTCTATTCAATAAATAATTGTAATTTATTCTATTCTTGCATTTTCTTTACACACCAGATTTCATATTATGCATTACACTTATTTCCTTTGTTGTTACCGGTGTCCATTTGTTCATTAATATATGTTACGAATAGATCTCGGATTTGTAATTGCTTCATGCTTGTTAATTGAAGAGGAAGAAACGAAAGAGATATTGGTTACATAATATATATGTAAGAAACGACCTGATTACTGTAATGGGAATGCCTCAAATTATATAATTCTTCGCAGTTTTCTACAAGCGAAATAAGTTTTCCGTCTGCCATTTTAGCGCGACACTGAACATGGCACAACATAATAGTAACAGTTGAGCAATTAAAGTTGATTTATTAAGGCTATGATCGCACGCATCGAAAAAGTTGCTCATCCGAGAAACGTAGACGGATTTGCCGAGAGGCGATGCGTGCGATACGATGTAGTGAACGCGGTTACATAACAATTACAGCAAAGACTGTCTTTTTCCGGTCTGTGCGATTCGTCCGATGAGTACCTTTACAATGCACTTAATGTTACTTAGTTACCATTACAGTATAGTTTTGCGAAGGCTTTGGAATAATATTGCTCTAAATTTTCAACAGTAATCTCACTAGAGGTTTCGATTTATCTAGAGAAAATCAAAACTCCAGTGGGATTTAATTGACTATTACACGATTAGAAGAAAGTATATAAAGATTAGAAGTAACAAAGTACTCCAATATAATAAAATATTAATTGGCTTACGAAAATACAACTGTCTTCAAAATTTGAATGTATTATTGTACCATCTCAACATTACGCTAGATGGCAGTAGTGTTTTATGATTATGTTTTCTTGTTATCAGTTGTGCCAACTATGGAATCTTCACAGTACTCTGTGGACGGTTACTAGCAACGAGTTAAATACTAGTATCTAACTCGTTGGTTATTAGTCAAGAAGACTTTGTTGATTCAGTTTCATTTTTATAAAACATTTGCATTCCATTTCAATCATCCGGATCCCAGTAATCAACGTTACTTGACAGATGATTTTCAATAAATCTTAGTATTAAACAATCTCTGATACGTGACTATCCATAGTATCATATAGCAGAAGCTATAACAAACATAACCTAAATAATATAAACAAATGTTAGAAAAGTTTTAATTAGGGATGATGAAATAAACAAGAAAAGTTTTAATTACATGAATAATTTGAAAAGAAACAATTATTGAAAGTATAATTTTCAAATTTGAATGTTTTAGTGGTTGGTGGTTCAGTTGATGTTATATTGGACGTGTGCGTAAAAGAAGTGAACTCGACTGGAGTGGTTTGTAATTTTCTGTTTTTTCCAGACCAGTGTAGTTTGAAATGTTGGCAAACAAAGAAACAAATACTAGGATAGTGATAAATATAAACAAATGCTAGGGACGCGATAAAATTAAACAAATGCTAGGAACGCGATAAAATTGTGCGATAAGCAGCCTTAATTGGTTGAAAGACGTCCTTTCGTACCGTTTTATTGGTTAAAAGTAGTGTGACGTAGTAAAAGTGTAATAGTCAATGTAAAATATATTGTATTTGCAATTTTAAAAATATGATCGTGCAAAAAATGTTGTACAATAAGCTTTTGTGAAGTGCATTACAAAATCTCGGAAATTAAAAAACGAGCAGAGTAAGTTTTTCAAACTTTTCCTCGGTTTTGTAAAAAACACATTCCAATCTTGTATCGTAATATACTATTAAATTTTGTTACATATTTTAGCGGTCATTTCCATTTTCAGGATATGCTGATTCAACGCCATCTACAAACTGAGAACAGCTGACGTTCTTTTCTTCATGTCGGTCTCACCATGAAGACAATTAGGAAAACAAATAGAACTCCCAAATGTAATTTATGGGGTATGTGGCCAGACACTAGCCATTAAAGAGGGTGACAGAAGTTATACACAAGTTGTTGCTGATACAGGGCTGTAATGTTTGCGACAATGACAATGAACTCGGCGCGGAGTTGGCGTCATCCTCGTGAGCCCCGCGTGTGTAAAAACAAACGACATTCCGCGGCAGGAGTAGGGGTTCATACGCAAATGCATGTGCAATCAGTCAACCAGACATCAACAGGATGAGCTTACAAAAAACGACAAGAATTTCGGGTCGTCATGATTGCGACTTGGAATGGCGTACCTAACTCATTCAAAAGGGCGTGTGAAACATCCGCAGGACCGGCTCCTTTGCTGGAAGGTCGGGGTTCCAGCTCCGAGAACTGTTACACTGAAAAGACTTCGTCACTGTGCGCATGCCAGAATAAAAGAAGGTAATAATCTCCTAAAGAACTAGCATGAAGAGGATACAGAGATAAAGTTTTGTAATGGTATTTATATTCGTTCTTTCTTTTATACAAATATTTATTTATTTATTTATTTCCTTATTTCTATCTTCCTTTATTTATTTATTTTTTTACATATTTCTTCATTTCGTTATTTATTTCGTTATTTCTTTCTTTCGTTCTTTATTTATTTCTTTATATCTTTATTTATTTGTTTATTTTTTATTTATTTACTTCTTTACTTATTTATTTCTTTCTTTATTTCTTTACTTATTTCTTCCTTTCTTTATTTATTTCTTCCTTCCTTTATTTATTTATTTTTTACTTATTTCTTTATTTATTTCCTTATTTATTTCTTTGTTTCTTTCTTTGCTTCTTTCTTTCTTTATTTATTTATTTATTTATTTATTTATTTATTTACTTATTTATTTCCTTATTTCTTTCTTCCTTTATTTATTTATTTTTTTACTTATTTATTTATTTCGTTATTTCTTTCTTTCTTTCGTTCTTTATTTATTTATTTATTTATTTATTTATTTATTTATCTATTTGTTTATTTCTTTATTTATATCTTTATTTATTTATTTCTCTATTTATTTATTTCTCTATTTATTTATTTCTCTATTTGTTTATTTCGTTATTTCTTTCTTTCTTTCTTTCTTTCTTTCTTTCCGTCTTTCGTTCTTTATTTATTTCTTTATTTATATCTTTATTTATTTATTTATTTATTTATTTATATCTTTATTTATTTATTTATTTATCTATTTATTTATTTCTCTATTTGTTTATTTCGTTATTTCTTTCTTTCGTTATTTATTTATTTATTTCGTTCTTTATTTATTTTTATTTATATCTTTATTTATTTATTTCTCTATTTGTTTATTTCTTTATTTATATCTTTATTTTATTTATTTATTTATTTATTTATTTACTTATTTATTTATTTATTTCCTTATTTCTTTCTTCCTTTATTTATTTATTTTTTTACTTATTTCTTTATTTCGTTATTTATTTCGTTATTTCTTTCTTTCTTTCTTTATTTATTTCGTTCTTTATTTATTTATTTACTTCTCTATTTGTTTATTTCTTTATTTATATCTTTATTTATTTATTTCTCTATTTATTTATCTATTTATTTATTTCTCTATTTGTTTATTTCGTTATTTCTTTCTTTTTTCGTTCTTTATTTATTTCTTTATTTATATATTTATTTATTTATTTATCTATCTATTTATTTATTTCTCTATTTGTTTATTTCTTTATTTCTTTATTTATTTCCTTATTTCTTTCTTCCTTTATTTATTTTTTTACTTATTTCTTTATTTCGTTATTTATTTCTTTCTTTCTTTATTTCTTTATTTCTTTCTTTCTTTCTTTTTTCTTATTTACTTCCTTATTTATTTCTTTATTTACTTCTTCATTTCTTTCTTTCTTTATTTCTTCCTTTATTTATTTCTTTCTTTATTTACTTCTTTACAGACCGCTAGGATAGGAAGCGTATAAGCTATCCACAGAGCCAAGACGTTGGACCTATTAGGATTAATACAAGTGCAAAACAATACATTAATTTTATTAGTCTATGGTTTCGCGCTGATCATCTGTTGATTTACATTAATTGAGAATTATTTTTTATTAAAGAAAAACAGAAACAACGGAGTGACTTTGATTTCTTTCAAAAACCATCCGTTGCTCCAACCGTAAGGCGAATGTCGAGTAATCTATGGTGAATCCTCGGACTCATCGCCAAATACTATCTATCGCTTTCACCAATCCCATCGACGCTAATTTTTTTTTCGTCATATAATATTTATTTCTAACAAGTACAAGAATGTAAATACAGAATATAATTACAACAATAGAAATAGAAATAAAATAATACAATCAATATAAAAAGAAGATACAATAATATAAATAAAATTTGAGGACAGTTCGGTCGCAGTTCAGATATATTATTAATATGAGAGGAATATAGAAAATAAAATAAAATAAAAACTAAAATCAAAATTACAGCTACAATGAAATTATATAATATATTATTAATATAAGAGGAATATAGAAAATAAAATAAAATAGGAATTAAAATTAAAATTACAGCTACAATGAAATTATATAATATAATATTAACGAAGAGAAGAATAATATTGTACGTGAGTAAAGTAGGACAATAATTTATAAAAAAATATATGTTCCGAAATTATTGAATACAAATATAATATAGGCTGATCAATTCATACACATAGGCTATAAATTTATTTAATCAAATTGAAGACATTAAGATGTTTCTAATTTTCTTGTTGTAGGCTATGTTAGTGGGTTAAATGTTAGAAGTTCTGGGTGTAATTTAGCTAAAGAATTATACAACCGAGGGCCAAAATTAATGCTATGTTTTAGGCCAGCAGATGTGAAACATTTAGGTTCTACTAATGTTGAATTATTATTTCGTCTTGTGTCATGATTATGTGCCTATAATATAAACTTATTACAGTGGAAGCTCTTATGTTCGACAGAAATCAAGTTCGACATCCTATACTTCGACTGCTTACGTAGGAGAATTAGACACGCCCTTATACGGGCACTAAGAAATGGGTTTGCCATTTAAATAGGAATTGGTTTTGGTGTCGTGTAGTGATACCTTTGTTAAAGGAAAATCGAATATTTTATTGATTATGACATCCATACTGATCACTGATTTTAAATTAATGAACTCTTCTTTTTCTGAGAATTGTGCCTTTTGTGAGACGGAAATGTCGAAACCCACTGTGGTACTAGAAGCGCATACACAAGTCTCAGGGGAAGGGGGCAGGAAATGCAAGTACAGTACTGTATTCGTTGATGGCTAACCAATAAGAATTTGTATTCATTTCACCTGCCACACCCACTACCCTTATTGGACAGAACTTTCAATTATGTTTTGTCGAACATAGAAGAGTCTACTGTACGATTTTTATGATACAATTTTAACAGAATAAATTTATAATTTTTTTCAATATTTATTTATTTATTATTGCTAGTAAGTTTGAAATGAATACAAATTAATAAATACAATGAAAGATAAACTAGCCCACTCCTGAATGAGTAAGACTCGTGGTCAGGAGGGGATTCCAATACAGACAAAAATCAATTTCAAATTGAGAGTGAATACAGATTAAACAGTGTTTAATATGCTTAAACCCAAACTATAAATCCAATACAATTTTTTTTTAATTTTTTATTAATTTGGAGAGGATTCGTGGTTGAAATATTATTGGAATAAATTATTTTAAAATCCGAGACCTTGACTCATGCTACGATAAAAAGCTGCATTGGTTTTACATTTTGGTTCAAACGCAGAGAATTCATATTCTTAGTTTTATATTTATGTATATACCTTTCAAAGTCATTAAAATTTCTATGAAAATATTTTAATAAAATAAAATAATACATTTGTTTAATGTTGAAAACTTTGATATATTTAAACAACAATTCAGTTGGGTAATCTTTCTGCTTTTTTAAACAAATTTTTAATACATTTTTCTGTAGTAAAATTAATGGATAAAGGTTGGATTTATAAGTTCCACCCTATAATACCATACATAGATATAGATTGAAATGATGCTAAATAAATTACACGTAAACAGTTAATTGACAAAATATTTCTTAGAATAACAAAGTAACAATGTTTTAACATTAAATACATTAAATTCAGAATAAATTAATTTAGTTGGATAATCAAAACGTTTCTTCAAACAAATTTTAATTACTCGTTTTTGTAGTAAATTTAACGGACTAAGATTAATTTTCGTACTTCCACTCCAAACAATAATGCCATGTTTAATAATAGACTGAAAAATGGACAAATAAAAATGACCGAGTAGTTGATACAGCGCCGTTACATAACCAAGTAAAAAAAATCCGCTTTTTTTGTATTTATTACCTGCCATATACAGTCTGCTGCCTTAAATGTAGGCCTATTAATTTTTAAGGCATTTTTTTTTTTACTTTTAGGACATTTTTCTGTAAATTGATTTCCCTTTTATTTGTCATTTTTCAGCTATTTTTAGATCATCGACATCCCTAGTTATTAGCATCAAAAGACGGAATTACATCAGCGTTATGCAGAAATCTGTCCGAAATAAAGTTACTTATTCAACGTTAAAAATTCACCAATTCATCGGCGAGATTCGAACTCAAGTCCGAGAATAGCCACGGAGCACGAGTCTAGTTCGCTGAGTAGCTACGTCGATGACTGGAATATTTCTTAGGTTGACTACCAATTCTGTGGAATAGAGAGGATTTTTTTGTTTGACATTCCAGTACGTGGTTCCATGCGAAAAATAAAACGTGCTGTCAGACATTTCTAATTTGCAAAGACAAGAATAAATCAACCATAGGTGAGAAAAGAACGTTAATTTAATTTCAGACGGGGCCAGGGTGCCCTCTCGCCCGCATCTCGCGGAGCGGCCGTGAACCGTCGCGGGATGCTATGGTCTCACCTGAAGCTTCGTTGGTCCTGCTCCCAACCGCAGATTTATTGGCGGTTTTCTTTCACCACGCGATGCTACTGCCAGAGAGGCGTTCCTTTCTTATTTCTTCTTTTGCGGCGATTTTAAAATCCAATTTTGCGTCGGATACCTGTCTGTATTTAGTATGCATACTTACACAACTGCATTCTCGTGCGTTCGTTCGCAAACATAGCCTTGTATGTAGATGACGATCGAATTTTTACTCAGAAAAGAAGCTTGAATTTCCCTTAATGTGTTTGGTAGGGGGAGAAAAAGGCAAGTTAAATGAACTATCTCTCCAACTGAGCTCCTTACACTTAAAACGAATTAAAGGACATAGTTATGACGTGAGAGCAAAACAGATGTAAGTGCTCGGTGGTAGGTTGTTAAACTAGTAGTCCAGGCTTCAATTATCGACGCAAGAATTAAAGCCTAAATATTATATCCGTTATCTTTATTTGTGTCTCTTATTTTAAGCAATAGAAAGACGTTAGACATGGAAAGCACATCAAGTTCGTAGCGATAGAGATCATCTATACAGGGTGATTCAAGAGGATTTACCGCCCTTTACGGAGCTTATTTCTGAAGACATTTTGAGCAAAAAATGTCATATAAACATATGCTGTTTTCGCTGTAAGAAAAATCCTAATGTAAACATAAGCACGTTGCTGTCATACCCGTGATTGGCTCCCAGTCGAAACACTCACATGACGCAGGAAAATATAGTTCGTATTTGGAAACCATAATTTTGTATTATTTCAAATAAAAAATTGAATTCTAGTTGTTAAATGCAATGAAACATATAACTTCACTCATATGTAAAACGATATGTAAAAGAAAAGCTACTTTTATCGAAATCGAAAATCGAAAGAGAATTGGGAGGACAAATTTAAAAGGTACGCAAAACGCGTCCTTGCAAGGGGCTGGGGGCTGTACAAAACTAAATATGTGAGCTCCAAGCCTGTTGGCCACTAGTCTCACTCCGGGTTACGCTGCTCCACTGAAGGAGCTCTAGAAAATTTTGAAGGGGAAGCCGAAATTGGACGTAACCTCTTAGGTACCACATACGCGAGGGGGACTGAGATTTGATCAAGTGATCACGGAACGGGGCGAGGAGGAGATGGCTGGTGTTTGCCGTTAGGATGGCAAGACGCTGTCATCTGTTGTTCGATGACAAGGCATGTGAAGGCCGTCGGAAGAAGCGCCGTGAAATCTAAATCTGCAATTTGAGAGGTCCCTGTCCTTTCAAATTGCGACTAATTGAGTGACCTCGTACATTTAATAGACAATTTATAGATTCTGAACTAGGGCATACGTCGTCTACAAGAAAAGGGGAATATATATGGGGAAGGGCATATAGGTCCGTGGCCCATTTCTTATAGGGCTCATCCCGACATTTGTCTTACACCTGAGGAAAACCACGGAATACCTTAGGCAGGATGAGTTGTCTCATATATAAGAGACTAGCCAATTTGGCTATTATGTAGGAGGTGATTGTTGGCATGAGCCTTGTTGAATCGTCTCAATAGAGACCAGCCATTTGGCTTTATGGTGGCTCAATTACGAAGAGAGGGGAGAGATGTAATTATTAATTAATTTAGAGTAATTAGGGAGATTCATGGGGATATGTGTGCAGGTCCGTGGCCCATTTCTTTTAGGGCTCATCCCGACATTTGTCTTAGCGCTTAGGAAAACCACGGAAAAACCTTAGGCAGGATGGCTACTTTTATATTTTGTTATGTACTATGAACGCGGATGAATACCAACAGTAATACCGAGGTAGTCTGTTCCTGAAACAAGCTGGCGTTACTTGAGCTCGTAGTTCTTCACGTAAGCACGTGGTACTGAGGTATGGCTTCTGTATCCCCGGTGTGTGTGGTTATTAATCATAAGAGTAAAAACCTTCTCAAAAGCGGACAAAACCAAAATAGTCTTAACTGTATATAATAAGTTATGTGAGTTTTAATTACAGTAATTATAAAGTAAATGTTTCTTAAGCAAATGAATGCATAGTAGTGAGGTTAGGCCTACTTGACGAGTAACGGGAAATGTTTAACATGAAACAGAATGTACAACAGTGGGCGGGGACACGTACTGAGAATCTATGGCGCCAAACAGCAGCCAATGAAGCCTCACTTCAGTCACGTGCTATTGTTTATATTAGGATTTTTCTTACAGCGAAAAGATTATAGTTCCTAGTTTCAATATTTTCAGAGTTACACTAATGTAAAGTTGTTTGTAAAATACGTTTTTTTTTAGTCTGAAGCTAAAAAATAATACAAATAGAGAATGAACCATTCAAAAGTATCAGTTCTTTAATTGGCAAGTATTATGAAGCTAAAAATGTGCTGTGAACTCCTTAGTTGCTTCTTACAGACATCTTTTTCTATTTTTAACTAGAAAATTACATTATTCTTACGCACTTATCACAACAATTATTACAAATCACACCACTTCCACCGACTTAATTATTTGCAGTTCGATTTTACATCCTAATTTACAGTCTTGGAGAGTTTACAACACATTAAAAAAATGTCGCCGTCCGTTTGAGTACACTTGGCCGCACGCTTGTGAACGGCACTCGTCGCTCTACGTAACTGCATACGGCTATCTTTGATTTCCGTAGCGCTCGCGCTGGCTGCTGACTGCACGCTGACCAAGATCACGCGTTCACAGCAATGCGTTCCAATAACGAAACGTAACTCTGTAAATATTGAGAATAGGACCCATGTTTATATGACGTTTTTTGCTCAGAATGTCTTCGGAAATAAGCTCCGTAAAGGACAGTAAATCCTTGTGAATCACCCTGTATTTTGTTGCAAATAGTATTCAGTGGTCAAGTTACTGTTAGAACTGAGTTCCACAGATTCAAATCCGACTGAAGAGGATAGGTTTATAAAAGCGACAGAAACTCTCTGATTCAGCTGCAACTGCATACTAATTCAGCATCAGTGTAATAATTACTTACTTACTTACAAGTGGCTTTTAAGGAAACCGCAGGTTCATTGCCGCCCTCACGTAAGCTCGTCATCGGTCCCTATATTGTGTAATATTAATCCAGTCTTTATCATCATACCCCACCTCCCTCAAATCCATTTTAATATTATCCTTCCATCTACGTCTCGGCCTCCCCAGAGGTGTAATAATGAGATTAATTTTCAGCGGATACTATTTTCATTAAATCATGTTCCTGATTAAATGATTTCAGAAGTTAAAATTCTTGGTATTACATTAGATTCAAAACTTACTTGGCCGGGCCACATTGCGTCTGTGTGAAAGGTTATCTCGTGTGCTTTATCTTCGTGTAAATTAAAAGCTCCTGTATTTATTTTATTTTAGTAGGTTATTTTACGACGCTTTATCAACAGCTTTGGTTATTTAGCGTCTGAATGAGATGAAGGTGATAATGCCGGTGAAATGAGTCCGGGGTCCAACACCGTAAGTTACCCAGCATTTGCTCATATTGGGTTGAGGGAAAACCCCGGAAAAAACCTCAACCAGGTAACTTGTCCCGACCGGGAATCGAACCCGGGCCACCTGGTTTCGCAGCTAGACGTGCTAACCGTTACTCCACAGGTGTGGACAAGCTCCTGTATCTAGTAGATATTTGAAACAAGCATATTACGCATTTTTCCATAGTGTATTTCATTACGGTATTTGTTTGTGGTGTAACGGTGCTAATGTTAATAGTGTTCTAATCTTGCAGAAAGAAGCATTACGTATTATTACTAATTCATCTTTTAATGCTCATTGTCGACCTTCATTTCGTAATACTAATATTCTTACTGTAATTAATCAATATATTTATGACTGTTTAGTCTACACCAAGATTAATTTAAATAGTCATGCTTCTCAATCCCAGCTTCACAAATCTGTAGTGCTCGGGAAAAGTGGCACAAGTAAAAAATGTTAATTTTACAGAAGAAGGAAAAAAACTGTCTTCACACTAGTTTATGTCGATTTGATTTTCTTCTGTATGAATTATTGTAATGGGAGAAATACTTATGTCTCTTCTCCCAAGCGAGCAGATGTTCCGCAAGTTGTCAATAAATTAATAAATAATGTTTGTGGAAACTGACTTATGCCACTTTTCCCAAGCACTGCAGAAATATTGTACTAGAAATAATCATTATATTGTAACATATATGGTCAGGTTGACAAAGACCAAGAAATGATTCAATGTTATTTCTTTAGATATGTTTAATAGATTGCCTAAGAATGCCCATTCAGTTAGCTTATTTAGATTTAAAGTAGCTTTAAAAAAATGGCTTTTAGATAATTTTTTTCATCATATTAATGAATTTTTTGACACCATATGAACTTGGAATTTTAATCTGTGTTTTTATTGACCATTATCTATAATTACGCTATTGTGATTTTGACAAATAAACATGATTTATTTATTTATTTATTTATTTATTTATTTATTTATTTATTTAATTATTTATTTATTTATTTATTTATTTATTTATTTATTTATTTATTTTGAAATATTAAATCAACTGTTGGTCTGTTATTAAAAATCGGTTAGCCTTTTATTTTTTAGTATTATCTGTGATATTTTTTGTAATAGTATGAATGTTACAATACTTCTGCATAAAATGTTTTATAAAAACCAGATTTGTTTCGATAGTCAGTATCTCGAAAACAGGTTTCTGGCGGTTGGACTCTTATTGCGTAATCCCCTCCAATTGTCCACACTAATCAAATTCTTGAATGAATAAGTAGGAAAAATAGTATAGTAAATATCACATACTGGCTTCTTATCGTTCCATGGGAATTTAAAACTGAATCGTTGGCACGCTACGGACGGGATACCCTGGGTGGAATTGGAACCCGCTCCGATGAGCCATTCATCTGTATAGCGCAGGGGACGCCAAGTCTGCTGTGACCCTTGCCTGTTCCCGCACTGGCTCCAGTAATTGATACTCGCAGACCGGATATCCGTTGCGGAAAGGTGGAGAATATCGGATAAATTAAATTGAGGTCCATAGCGATCCCCACGGAGTCGAACGTTCCCAAGGTTACATTGCATAGGGTGGAGTCGCTGTATGCTTACTTACATTCGTCCACAATGCCGTGTTTTACTACAAAGAACTAACGCTATTTCTTATAAAAAAAAGACAGCCATTAACCTCCTTCAGAGATAAACGCATGGCCACATGATTACGAAAGAGGCAAACATGTTATCGTACTAATAGTTACTAGAGAGTTAAAAAAAAAAATAAAATGTTATGAATATGACAGTTTCAAACTTTTCTGGAAAATTCAGTTTTTTTATTACATTACTAGCTGAAAGTACCCGGCGTTGCCCGGGTTTTCCTTTCTGCTTCTGTTTTCAAATGAACTGGTTGTTAAATTTTCGGAAATCTCGGAAACCCAACTATAGACAACCAAAACGAATTGTCTTTACTAAGCTTTCCTCGCACATAAAAATGAATCTTTACTTAACTTCACTTACATGAATTAATACTCCTTAGCCAAATGCCTGCCAGGGTTATCTAAATTTAAAACAATTGTAGATCAGGCACTGAAAAGAAAACATTTCATCTTGTGCTTGACGTTCAACTTTGATTTAAATTTATATATTTATTTGTTCTGTTTATTTAATTTTAATTGTATAAATGTGTATATATGTTTAGGTGTGCCCACTCGAAAGCAAGTTACGCAATTATTGACAATGTGAAAAACACGGAGTTTTTAAGTGAATGTCTGCAACTTTGAGCGACTATCCTTGAGCTTTATTTTACTATGGTCATTACGAATGCTAGTTGCACTGAAATGACAATTGTTTAAAATCGAATGACATGTTACTGGCTATCATAGGAATATGTGGGATAAAAACATCTTTTCCTTTCGTTTTGCCAATTAATACTGTCACTTCTATTACGTTTGGCATGAGTTTTTTTCACTCCAATTCCTGTTCCATTGCATAATTCTTGTGGATCAATATTTCGCAATAGTACTATTGACGATTCAATATTAAGTGTTGGCAATCCTTGTGATTTCAGAGAATTTAAGAATTCAGTTTGATAAAACACAGTCTGCTCACTATCTACAACTGTCTCGAGAAACACATAATATGGTTCTGGACTGCATAAGGATACTTACTGCATGAATTGTCTAGATTTTGGCCTCCATGACGTATCTACAATGTTATTTTATATAATTTTGCTTTTTCCATGGCCTCATGAAAGTCGATGTTGAATACAACAGACAATAATAAATAACAATTGACTGTAGAAGATTGCATTTAATGTTATACATTAATATTAGATCGTATATATTTTTATTTTTTTATCTTTTTAACTAATTTAACTTCCATTTGCACAATTTTAATGTAGCCTATGTTCTTCTCCTGGTTATGAAGGTTAAATGTGCAAACTTTGGCACATATCGGTCAAAGCGTGTAGATTTGTATAGAGAACATACACACATACATATATACATACCCACATTCAATTTTATATATTAAGATTGATGTTATTCCTATTTGTAGTCCATTTTCTTATACTATCCTTTGTAATGCACATGAACAGGGGCGAAGCTTTTAAGACTATGGATCGGTGAAAATAACGAAAAACCCTTAAAAATGGAAATTTATTTTTAATTCTAAAAAATAAAATAATGTTTCAAGTTTTCTAAATCTGTTTTTATTTTGGGCCTATAACAATTTAAAGCCCCTAGGACGAATTTACAGGGACCAACGCGTGCGTGGAGCTGCAGCCCTTTAAACTGGCACTCAGCTGTCATTCTGACAGACTTTGTTATTCATTCTAATTAATTTTACTTCTCATTCAGTCCATATTTCATTGTTGGTTGCTTGACGGTTGTCAGCCCACTTTGAGGTCTGTGGAAAAATTGGATCGGTGTCTTTTAGAGTTCCCGGGTAGCTCAGTTAGTAGAGCGTTGGTACGTTTAACCAAAGGTCCCGTTTTCGATACCCGGTCCCGGAACAATTTTTCCCTCGAAATTATTCAGTATTGAAATATAAGTGCCAATTTTTCTCATAAATTAGTGCAAGGATTTGAATGATTTTTTATAAAACCTACAGACATCATTTAATTTCGATAATTACAATCATTTTCCTACCTCAGTCTGGAAATTAAATATGACTTTTATAAACATTTGAATAAACGTAATTTTTCACATTGAAAAAAGTCATATCTGATTCCCAGGCTAACCTAGAAAAATGACTCTAGTTATCAAAACTAAATTAGCCTATGTCTGTTTGTAGTCTTTGTATAAAAAAGTCATTCATATCCAGGGATTAATCTTGCTCAGGACAGGTATACCGATAGTGGTCTTATGTGAAGGCAACAACGAAGCTCCGGGTTCCTTAAAAGCTATTTGTAAGTAAGTAAAGTATATCCCTACTTATATTTCTGTAACGGCAAGCGTTATGTTAAATTTAATATTTTGATAACATTTTCTTCGTACTGTGCCGGTCTCTACTGATGACCCTTACGGTAACGAGTGTGTGATTAGGCAGTCGAGGTGTGCGTGTCGTCTGAAGCCGGGGCGCCAGCACAGTTTTCTTCCAGTGATCGGCAAGGAGAGTTCACAAGGTTGCCGGCCGGCCCTGGTGGTCTGATCTTTCAGAATAAACAGATTTCAATCGATACCCTTCATCCCATCCACCTCTGATTACCGAAATGAGGCTAGTAAGTAGAAACAGCGTGTCATGAGCGACGTGCCCTGGTGGCACGTTCCAGCGGCCCTCGGGGAATGCAGTGACGAGCTGCTCCGAAACAGCGATCTCATTACATGCAGCGAAGTCTTGGATAGTTAGTTAGTTAGTTAGTTAGTTAGTTAGTTAGTTAGTTAGTTAGTTAGTTAGTTAGTTAGTTAGTTACAGTTAGTTAGTTACAGTTAGTTAGTTACAGTTAGTTAGTAAGTTATATAATAGTTACAGTTAGAGTTAGTAAGTTATGTAGTAGTTACAGTTAGAGCTACAGTTAGAGTTAGTAAGTTATGTAGTAGTTACAGTTAGAGTTAGTAAGTTATGTAGTACTTAGAGTTAGAGTTACAGTTAGAGTTAGTAAGTTATATAGTAGTTAGAGTTAGGGTTACAGTTAGAGTTATTAAATTATGTTTTAGTTAGAGTTAGAGTTATAGTTAGAGTTAGTAAGTTATGTAATAGTTACAGTTAGAGTTAGTAAGTTATGTAGTAGTTAGAGTTAGAGTTACAGTTAGAGTCAGTAGGTTATGTAGTAGTTAGAGTTAGAATTAGTAAGTTATGTAGTAGTTAGAGTTAGAATTAGTAAGTTATGTAGTAGTTAGAGTTACAGTTAGAGTTAGTAAGTTATGTAGTAGTTAGAGTTAGAATTAGTAAGTTATGTAGTAGTTAGAGTTAGAATTAGTAAGTTATGTAGTAGTTAGAGTTAGAGTTACAGTTAGAGTTAGTAAGTTATGTAGTAGTTAGAGTTAGAATTAGTAGTCCACACCTGTGGAGTAACGGTCAGTGCGTCTGGCCGCGAAACCAGGTGGCCCGGGTTCGATTCCCGATCGGGGTAAGTTACCTGGTTGAGGTTTTTTCCGGGGTTTTCCCTTAGCCCAATATGAGCAAATGCTGGGTAACTTTCGGTGCTGGACCCCGGACTCATTTCACCGGCATTATCACCTTCATCTCACTCAGACGCTAAATAACCAAAGATGTTGATAAAGCGTCGTAAAATAACCTACTAAAATAAAAAAAAATAAATAGAATTAGTAAGTTATGTAGGAGTTACAGTTAGAGTTAGTAAGTTATGTAGTAGTTAGAGTTAGAGTTAGTAAGTTATGTAGTAGTTAGAGTTAGAGTTACAGTTAGAGTTAGTTAGTAAGTTATGTAGTAGTTAGAGTTAGAGTTACAGTTAGTTAGTAAGTTATGTAGTAGTTAGAGTTACAGTTAGAGTTTAGTTAGTTAGTTAGTTAGCTAGTGGCAGGAGAGTACGCAAGGGGTGGGGTTTCCGAGTTTGTACCCTCTCTTGAACATAAAAAAGACGTATTTAGATTTGAGTAGCCTATTTTTTTAATCCATAGGCCTATTTATTCTCCCTTCTCTAATTTTTCACTATCAGAGTAACAACATCTACATCAACATAAGGCATAATCGTATTAAACCTCCTTCAACATAGGGTAAAGGTTGGTAGCATTGTTATACGAGTAATATTGTGATAGTTTTTATTGAGAATTTATTACAATTTTACTGAGGGAGAAAAGGAACCGGTCTTGTATAGAAACTTGTCCACGAACATTCCCTTAATACGTTGACGCAAAAAACCGATCTTCCTCTCGCTCAGTAAAATTGTAATAAATTCTCAAAAAGAACTATCACAATATTACCAATCTGTACCCTATTCATCATGCCAGTTTCATTCTTCATGCTTGGTGAGTTCCATGTTCCATTATTGTGTTTAATTCAATTTATTTCGATATGTTTGATTTTCGCTATGGATTTTCCTGTTATGTGAAGTCAAGTGTCTTACCTATTATGTACAAATAAATGTTGATTAAATATACAAGGTGATTCAGGACCTCTGCAACAAACTCCGGGGGTCGATAGATCTCGCAATGGGGATCATTTTTCTTGAAACAACCCATGTTCTCCGATGCCTCGTTTAGGAACTAAGCGACATCGAAACAAAGACAGGTTTTAGTGACATTAACAATTATTATGAGGTGAATTATTTTTCAAGTGTGTTTGCTGACAAGTTACAGGCGTTCAAAGTGTATACCCTGAACCTGATTACATTCATTATACCGTCGTAGCAGTGGTTATCGGCCTGTGACGTATTTGATCAAAAGCAGCTAATACTCGCATAGTCGGTTTCTCTCTGGTGTCAGTTCGATTGGTGTGTTACTTCACATGCCCCAAAAGAAAATAAAAGATTAAGTGCGTGAAGTCGGGTGATCACGCAGGCCACGCAACAGGTCTGGCTCTCCCTATCCATTGCTCCCCGTAGATGCTGTTCAGGTGTGCTCGTTCAGGTTGAAGTGCGTTGGGACGTTATGTTGAATCACATGTCCCCTTACATCGTGAAGGGTACATCCTCTATGAGCAGCGGAAGCGTGTGCCGAAGAGCGCTCCATTCAAACGGGACAGCAAAATGACAGGATACTTGCAACCTGTCCGCAAGGGTACTTGAAGAAATAATGAATAATTCATTTCATAATTAATTGTAAATGTCACTAAAACCTTGCTGTCAATGTTTCCACATTTCTCTCGACGTCAAGGAAATACTCAGTGCATATGAAAAAGTAGCGTCTCTGCAATACGATCTGAAATGAGTGCTAAGAAAACGCTCATTAACTTAAGTATGTCTTCATTTTATAAGTAACGACTATGAGTTCGACCCTAAATTGTGACTTACAAGTTACAGCAAAGTGGCCCTACATTAGCATAAGGTGTGATTTAACTACCACAATACCACATCACACGTTGGACAGTTTTTGGGCTCATGTTCGATGCGCGTGGCACGATCCCCCTAGAAACTTTAAATCAACTTAAACAATTTAAAATTTCTGATGCAACGATTGATGCCGTAGGAGCTCATGTGTTAAAATCATCCTTAGCTATAACTATATTCAAGAAACTTACACTGTAAATCAGGCCTGCACAAACAGCGCTCAACGAGCGCGCGCACTCCTTCGGAGCGGGAGAGCGGTGTTTACCGCTCGCCGAAACGGAGAGGAAGATACGTCAGAATGACATAGACTTGCTATAAGTAGAGGAGTGCAGTGTGTAGGCTTATTCTCAGTAACTGTTTCACGTTGCTTACCTACTGCTACAGTACAGTATGGAGGAATCTAAAAGACGGAACATAACATTTAACATTTAACGATTTACAGCTCGAACTTATTGATCTTCAATGTGACCTAAGGGCTAAAGATCGTTTGAATAATTCTACTTGCCTGGTTGAGTTTTACAAGACTAAACATTAGCAATAATATCCACGACTACACAGGCTGGCTGTGAAAATGATTGCTATGTTTAGCTCAACATTTATATTTGTGAGCAACTGTTTTCTATAATCAACTTTAATAAAGGCAGACATCGAACATCTGTAACTGATGTTTCATTACGATCAGTAGGCTACTGTTCCTTTCAGCTGCCAACAGCATAAAACCTCGTTTTGATGTACTGATAAATAAAAATATAACAAAATGATATTGTACATTTAAGTAGCTATAGAATTTACATTACTTCTGTAAAATAAATATTTCTTTATTACTTAATAATTAGTCCAAGATAGTTTTGCAAACACTGAACGGGAATTCATTTCATAAGCACTCGTAATAGTACTTCCTTTCGTGTTTATTTTGTACGAGATCACCCCTTCTTCCAGTCCACCCTTATACAGAGCGCAGCTAATATCTGCATTCCGCTCATGAGCTGTAAGCCGGCTCGGAGAGCGCAAACCTTGTGCAGGCCTGCTGTAAATGATTTCCTATGTTTTCTCATTATTTATCTTTTTTTTTTCCAAATTATTGTTCTCTTTTTATTTTATCACATATGTAATGGTTTTAATCATTGTTCATTGTGAATGGATTAGTAGGCCGAAATACGAACCCTTGTTTAGGGCGGCTTTTGTCGTTAATAAACAAAATTCTCTAGATTATATTTCCGTTACAATATTTATCTCTGTGCACATTTTTATGAAATGTTTCGACATGAAGTCCTGGACGGTTTTCTTGTCAGATCTGCACTACTAATATTTTTTGTTTAATTTTGAAAAACGTGTAAGTCAGGTTCCACTGTTGTTTGTTTCATAGCGGAAATGCTCCGAACATTAATGTGCAAGACGTTCAGTGTCCACGATTTCATTTTCATCAGGAGAAAGTTTATGTAAACTCTTGTTGCTACGTTAATGAAGCGGTTATGGCTTCCTCTACAAGCTTCGAAGCAGAATAAAACACACACGCTCGCAGCGTCCTCAATCACTGAACAGCTCGCTGTCACGCAACTCGGAGGCTGTTTCACATCCACGAAGTATCGTCGACTGATGACGATCTCTCAACTAGTACTTATTTAGTATTCTTCTTCAAATTACAGACCATATTTAGTGACAATTACATGATGATGTGTTGCCAATTTAGCTTTTCTCGTTAAATCAGCTTTTTCGAAGTTCAGCCCAGAAGAAAACGATCATAATTTTCGCTCGCAAGCAAACATTCTCATGGAAGCAGATAAAAAAGTTATTTTTTTTTTCTTCCGCCATGTTAATAATGTCAAAACAAGTGCCTGTACAAATTTTGGCCACTTGAGCGCAATTAGGAGGGCTGTAAAAAAATAAGTTTCCCTTGGCCCGTTTACAGAAAGAAAACAATTTTATGCTCGACCATGCCGAAATGTAGTACTTATACACCTTGTAGCAGTCCTTTAATGCATGTCATGTCATTAAAGTACACCTATTCATTAAAGTTCAGGTTTTCAATTATTCTCGGATATGCAATCGAAAGACGACTAGGGAAATATCACGGAGGCTGGAAATCCAATACTGTCGCAGAAGGTTATGTTCTGTTACTATAATAATTAGCGTTAATTGTAAATAATATTCAAATAAATTCAATGTGTCATCTCGTTTTTCAATTCTAAATCAATTTCCAGGTTATATCAAGACTAATGTTCTCTAGGTTATATCAAGGTCAATTATATTCGTGCCTCGGAAAAAATCAGTACTTTCGCGTCTACGCACATCTCACAATTCAGGTCAGTTCCGCTCCTCACTTACATAACTATAATATGAATACTTATGAATAATTTCAAGTTAGAAATATGGTCGAGCATAAAAAGTCGTATGAAACTTGTCTATAATGGTAATTAAGACGCTCGTATGAAAATTATGAAACTCGCTTGCGCTCGTTTCATAAACAAGAATACTTGCGTCTTAATTACTACCATTGTAGGCTCGTTGCATAATATACTATTATTTAATAATTGTAAAAATTTATTGGAACAGATACAACAACTGTTGAGATATTTTTCAACATAATACCCACAGGAATTCAGACATTTTTCATACCATGGGATCGACAGAGAGGTGCAGAGCAGACGGCTGTCACACACTGGTCCCGATTCTAGGCGGCAGACTTCTACCACACAGGGATGCAAAAGTTGATGTCATGGTATGACAAATGTTTCAATTCCGGTGGGGAATATGTTGAAAAATAGCTCAACAGTTGTTGTATCTGTTCCAATAAACATTTCCATGAAGTTGTGTTTTCTTTCTGAAAACGGCCCAGGGGAAACTTATTTTTACGGTTCTCGTAATTGCGCTCGAATGACCAAAATTTATATAAGCACTTGTTTGATATTATTAACATGGTGGAAGAAAAAAAATAACTTTTTTATCTGCCCCCATGAGAATGTTTGCTTGTGAGTACAAATTCTAGTTGTTTTTCTTTCCTTAGCAACAGGGTAAACTTCACCAGATCATGAACAAATTGTTAGTTATTTAAAACTTATTCCTATTTGAATATGTAAACATTTTCTTACAGTCCACCGCTGTGTAGTAACGGTTAGCACGTTTGACCGTGCAACTAGCGGGCCCGGGTTCAAATCCTGGTTGGGACAAGTTACTTGGTTGAGGTTCTTCCGGGGTTTTCCTCAACATATTAAGAACAAATGCTGGGTAACTTTCGGCGTTGGATCCTGAACTCATCTCGCTGGCATTATCACTTCCATCTCACTCAGACGCAGACAAACATACCACGTAAATGTTAACATTGTTTACAAACACACTGTATAACTGTTCTGAATGAGTTGTCATTACTTCTCTAGTATACAGAGTTATTGTTGAATCCTGTCATCACTCTTGTGGATTAATTTTAATTTTTTGCATGTATTTTACTTGTAATTGTATTTCTGGTGGTGTGGAATCTCTGGCCTTATCTCTTCCAGAATAGATAAATAAATAAGTAAATAAATAATAAACAAACAAATAAGTAAATAAATGAGTAAGTAAATGAATAAGTAAATAAATTAATGAGTAAGTAAATAAATAAATGAGTAAGTAAATAAATAAATAAATAAACGAGTAAGTAAGTAAATAAATAAACGAGTAAGTAAATAAATAAATAAATAAACGAGTAAGTAAATAAATAAACGAGTAAGTAAATAAATAAATAAATAAATGAGTAAATAAATAAATAAATTAGTGAGTAAATAAATAACTAAGTAAATAAATAAATTAGTACATAAATAAACGAGTGAGTAAATAAAAAATGAGTGATTAAATAAATAAATGAATAAGTAAATAAATAAATGAGTAAGTAAATAAATAAATAAATGAGCGAGCATTAATAAAAGAGTGAGTAAATAAATAAATGAGTAAGTAAATAAATAAATGAGTGAGTAAATAAATAAATGAGTAAATAAATAAATAAATAAATAAATAAATAAATAAATAAAGTAAATAAATAAATGAGTAAGTAAATAAATAAATGAGTAAGTAAATAAATAAATCAGTGAGTATTAATAAATAAGTAAATAAATAAATGAGTGAGTAAATAAGTAAAGGAGTAAGTAAATAAATAAATAAGTAAATAAATAAATGAGTGAGTAAATAAATAAATGAGTAAGTAAATAAATAAATGAGTTAGTAAATAAATTAATGAGCGAGTAAATAAATAAACGAGTAAGGAAATAAATAAACGAGTAAGTAAATAAATAAATGAATAAGGAAATAAATAAACGAGTAAGTAAATAAATAAACGAGTAAATAAATAAACGAGTAAATAAATAAATAAACCGAGTGAGTAAATAAATAAACGAATAAGGAAATAAATAAACGAGTAAGTAAATAAATAAACGAGAAAATAAATAAACGAGTAAATAAATAAATAAATAAATAAACGATTAAGTAAATAAATAAACGAGTAAGTAAATAAACGAGTAAATAAATAAATAAACCGAGTGAGTAAATAAATAAACGAATAAGGAAATAAATAAACGAGTAAGTAAATAAACGAGTAAATAAATAAATAAATAAATAAACCGAGTGAGTAGATAAATAAACGAATAAGGAAATAAATAAACGAGTAAGTAAATAAACGAGTAAATAAATAAACGAGTAAATAAATAAACCGAGTGAGTAGATAAATAAACGAATAAGGAAATAAATAAACGAGTAAGTAAATAAACGAGTAAATAAATAAACGAGTAAATAAATAAATAAACGAATAAGGAAATAAATAAACGAGTAAGTAAATAAACGAGTAAATAAATAAACGAGTAAGTAAATAAATAAACGAATAAGGAAATAAATAAACGAGTAAGTAAATAAACGAGTAAATAAATAAATAAATAAATAAATAAACCGAGTGAGTAGATAAATAAACGAATAAGGAAATAAATAAACGAGTAAGTAAATAAACGAGTAAATAAATAAACGAGTAAATAAATAAATAAGCCGAGTGAGTAAATAAATAAACGAATAAGGAAATAAATGAACTAACTAAATAAATAAATAAATAAATAAACGAGTAACTAAATAAATAAATAAACGAGTAAGTAAATAAATAAACGAATAAGGAAATAAATAAACAAGTAAGTAAATAAACGAGTAAATAAATAAATAAATAAACAAGTAAATAAATAAACGAATAAGGAAATAAATAAACGAGTAAGCAAATAAATAAACGAGTAAGTAAATAAATAAACGAGTAAATAAATAAACCGAGTGAGTAAATAAATAAATGAGTAAGTAAATAAATAAACGAGTAAATAAATAAACCGAGTGAGTAAATAAATAAATGAGTAAGTAAATAAATAAAAAGTACATAAATAAATGAGTAAATAAATAAATGAGTAAATAAATAAATGAATGAGTAAATAAATAAATGAGTGAATAAATAAATAAACGTGTAAATAACTAAATGAATAAGTAAATAACTAAATGAGTAAATAAATAAGTAAATAAATGAGTAAGTAAATAAGTAAATAAATGAATAAATAATTCACAAATTCCATGACAACCAGCCTGAGGATCGAACTTAGGCCGTCTGGATGAAGCCCATCCACAGACACACTAACTATTCTGAAAATGAACCAGATTTGTGCAAACTAACGTAATGAGTAATACATACATTACAAAGACAGCTGATCTACGTCAAGTATAACAGTTGAAACCAAGGCTATACAGCTAGCGAATATGCGGCAAGAAATCGATTATACAGCCATCTGGAGGTAAGTGTTCTCGCGCACAGACTAACTCAGCACAAGCCTCCGCAAGAGAAGTTAATTTGCGCCAATTGCATGTGCAAACGAGTTTGTGCAAATTATGTGTGTGTGTAAACGCTGCTTTACGTATGTGACCGTCACATGGCTGCTGCATGCTCCTTGTGAGAGAACTTCGTGAATTACCAACACTCCCCACATCTCATTTATTGATATTCTGTCACTATGCAGAACACCAACCAATCCAATTGTTCTCGAATGTAACTAATTTAATCCTTTCCGCTGGAATGAGTTCATTTGGAATCACTAGACTAGACGGCATTTCGGAAGGCAGTCAGCTGCTATATGCGCCGTAGCATTTCTGGTATGTGACGTCACAAGCTTGTACAGTAGAACCAATCGAAATCAGTCTATAACAAGTACTTCCCGAGTTCGTTTGTTCACGTGTGAGTGTTTCAATACATTGAATAAGTAAAATTAACATTTACTGTATGTGTGTAAGATAAATAAATGGAATAAGAGACTGTAAAAAGACGAGTATTGTACAGGCAGGCGCGGAAAATAGTGTTTAAGGTGTATAATTATTTTTAAAACGTTGACGAGCAGAACGCTGCCGGCCATCTTGATGCTGGATACAACGTTATCAACGCGCAAGAAATGACTGCAGAAGCATGTGGTGTAGGATTGAAAAACGCGCAAAGAATATTGTTAGTGAAGGAAGGAGGGTTTGTTTGGTGTCATGTCTACAGTAGTCAACGGCTTAGGTCATTATTGTCGTTTGATAATTTAAATTTTCTCCTGCGCTATTTGTATTGCACGTGCTCGTGAAGTACGATGTCGCAATGTTGTACACTGCCTTGCTCTCTCTATCTGTCTCTCTCTCGACGCAAACGCTAGCAGACTACCGCCTTCGGAATTGCCGTCGATTCTAATATTTCTGTAATCTCTGACTCATATGATTTGCCTGACGATTCCATTTGGTATTCTCAGAAGTAGTTTCGTTCTTTATCGATAGAGTACAGCACCCACCAGTTCTTTGGTCAGCTGTTATTAGGAAGAGGATTGCTTTGTTTTGTTTTTGTTTCCCCATGGTGTCTCTATGACCTTGTACACCCATAAATTCAGGTCAGGATGGGTTAATTCTGGTAATATGTACTTAAAAATAAATTACTTGCGAACTATTAATTTTAATCGCCGTTGGAAGAAACAAACTACCTAATTTTGAACGAAATTTGAAGGATTTAAATAGGCGGAATCGATGGGAAGTCATTTGATACCAATGTTGATGATGATAAGACAATAGTGGAGCAACGGTAAAATGAGCACGTCGGAATAAATCCACGTGCTGAAAGAGAAGGGATGTCATAATCACGTTTTTCGCCACAAACTTTACAGGATGGGGGAAATGTCGAGCCTTAAGGCTGGTTCACAATAAACCGGGAACGAGAACCAGAATGAAAACGAGAAGCATAGGACGTGAATATGAAAATTTTTGGTTCACAACAAACCGAGAACGTAGACGACTATGCATATCGATATGTATGTCAATAACGATATGTAAAGTCGATATTACGCATTCTGATGTTATTTGTATATAATTCACCAATGGCGTTCTCTCATGAGTACAAGGCAGCCAACATAAACACAGGTTAACCAACTTCGAAATTTCAACTGAAACATTTCATTAGGTACGGTACTATAAATATGCCCATGCATCTTTATTATCACAACCTATATTAAGTCTACCATAACGTAAAATAATTAGAGAAGAAACATTTGTAATAGAACAAAAATGAACACAACAGTAGTTATTGAATTGAAGCGTGAATATGTAGTGTGTAATGCAACCAATACAATAATAAAATATGATTCGCTTCCGATCGGTGTTCAAAGATGCAGCTATTGAAAGCCACGTATTCCCCCTCATTTTCTCATCTTTATACGAGGCGCGCCGCTTATCGTAAACGTGAGGATTTCAATATTAGAATCTCATCAAATAAAACTTGCTCCATGATGCACAGCACAGAACAAAATAATGCATAGGTTATGTCACGGTCTTCTTGCTACAAAATATACGACGACAAAATAGCTTTTAGATGGCAATAGAATGAATCTAGTGGGCTGTGATCGAAAACGTAAACGCCAAAGTTGAAACTTGGCCAACTCTCCGTTCCCGATCTCGGGGTCCGGCAAGCTTTTCGTGAATTGTGAATGCTCACATTTAAATGTATACATTTTAACAATTTTACCGTTTTCGTTTTCGTTCCGATTCTCGTTTCCGGTTTATTGTGAACCAGCCTTTAGATCCATGTGGTGAGAAGTCGTCTCTTAGTTAGATAATGGTGGCCTTCACTTCTCGACGATCATCATTTTTCATCTTGCTGAAATACATTTGAAATCAGTCCAACGTTGGTCGCAAGTCCTGCCAGACACTGTAATACTTTTCTATGAGAAATGCTTTTGTTTTCTTTAAATTCTTTGCTAATTCCGAACCGATGACGTCGGATTTAGGAATTCCCATTGTTATTTCATCCACCTTATGGTTCTATGACATGAAGTCTTACGTTCAGACATATTATACTTCTATATTGTTAATTTCGAAAGTTTAATTTTTTATTAGGCTTCACGTACCTGTGAAAAATATTGAAATAGGCCTTTGCTAGTTCCTAAAACTGTTCCTGAGTTACATGAGTATTCAAATCCAAATTACACATTTTTAACCATCCAATTAGGCCTAACATTGTTAAAATAAAGATAATTAAAATTTCGTTTACAGTTTTGCTGCAATTATTGGGGATGAATAAATGACCACAAAGCTCTTTAAACCGAGCGAAATGGCTCAGAAGGCTACTTTTGAGCCTCGCATTCGACAGGTTCCGGATTCAAAATCTGCGGCTAGATAGATAAGATAAGATAAGATAAGATAAGATAGATAGATAGATAGATAGATAGATAGATAGATAGATAGATAGATAGATAGATAGATAGATAGATAGATAGATAGATAGATAGATAGATAGATAGATAGATAGATAGATAGATAGATAGATAGATAGATAGATAGATAGATAGATAGATAGATAGATAGATAGATAGATAGATAGATAGATAGATAGATAAATAGATAGATAGATAGATAGATAGATAGATAGATAGATAGAAATAAATAAATAAGATAGATAGGTTTTAGATAGATAGATAGATAGATAGATCAATAGATAGAAAGATAGATAGATAGATAGATAGATAGATAGATAGATAGATAGATAGAAAGAAAATCTAAATAGATAGATAGATAGATAGATAGATAGATAGATAGATAGATAGATAGATAGATAGATAGATAGATAGATAGATAGATAGATAGATAGATAGATAGATAGATAGATAGATAGATAGATAGATAGATAGATAGATAGATAGATAGATAGATAGATAGATAGATAGATAGATAGATAGATAGATAGATAGATAGATAGATAGATAGATAGATATAGATTTTAGATAGATAGATATTTAACGGTCTAGGTAGGCAGGTAGGTGGGAGGCAGGTTATTTAACGCAGGAGGAGGAGGCAGGCAGGCAGGTAGGCAGGAGGTAGGTAGGTAGACAGGCAGGCAGGCAGGCAGGCAGGCAGGCAGGCAGGCAGGCAGGCAGGCAGGCAGGCAGACAGACAGACAGACAGACAGACAGACAGACAGACAGACAGACAGACAGACAGACAGACAGACAGACAGACAGACAGACAGACAGACAGACAGACAGACAGACAGACAGACAGACAGATAGATAGATAGATAGATAGATAGATAGATAGATAGATAGATAGATAGATAGATAAATAGATAGATAGATAGATAGATGAGTAAGTAAGTAAATAAATAAATAAATCTGACAGGTTTTTCATGTTTTACCTCAATCACACAGCCAAATGTCGGATTTGAAATTTACATAGCATGATTCATCACCGCTTTAATCACCAATATCATAAACACTAAAAGAAAATCTAAATCAGTTACATGAACACAAGTTATCTACAACACACGACAATCGAAACCGAAATTCAACAATAGTCCACGCCCTACTGATTTACCTAAAGATCCTACACACACAATATGGCCATATATGCTAAAGCGTTTATAAATAAATGCATATTTTTTTAGTTGGTTATTTAACGACTCTGTATCAGCTACGAGGTTATTTAACGTCGATGAGATTGGTGGTAGCGATTGTATTTGGCGACATGAGGCTGAGGATTCGCCACAGATTACCTGGCATTCACCTTACGGTTGGGGAAAACCTCAGAAAAAATTCAACCAGGTAATCAGTCCAAGCGCGCCCGAAAGCAAATTCAGATCGGCAGGCGAGCGCCTTAACCGACTGAGCCACGCCGGTTAAATGCATATAAAAATTAAAAACTCTTTATTTTAATTTTGGTAAGTTTGTGAACGTAACAGAGACGTCATCTGTAACACCTTCAATTGTCACTCAAAATATCGTGTATAAATGTATAATATATTCTTTATATACTGTAATATTCATAATCTCCTAAATATAAAATTACTTAAAATTAATTATACTATTTTCTTACTGTTCGTACGTTTTATTTTCTTTACTCCTTGATATTACCATCTTAAATAACGGTAATAAGTAAGAACGCACAAAAATCGATATTAATAGTTACTCGTATTTATGAGACAAATTTGTAAAGGTTCTTTTCTTTTGGTACGAGAGTAAAGTTTGTAAAAAAGGGGAATCTGGAGAGGTTATAAGATCACGTTGTCATGGCCGTCTAAACTCAGAACCATTAAGAAACAAGTATCCATGGAATTACAGCCTATTTTATTCATGATTACGATTTCATGGCCGTCTAAACCGGCCCATGTAATCAACAAAGCGGATAGGAACATTTGCATGATAGATAAATCTTGTTACAATGAGTACTACATGTAACTTCAGAATAATACGGACTAAAATCTAGATATGAATGTTAAATTTGTTACTTATTTGTGTTTCGTGTAATATTTAAGTAATGAAATATCAAGGTAATGCATTAATTTCTTACTGAATGAAGTTTGTACAATGAATATTACTTTTTCTTTGGCAGTGCGTAAAATGAATAGCAGTACCTAAAGTGATTACTTACTTTTACGCACTAGTGTTTTAAAGGCTCACTTTACACACTGATAACAGTGGGTAAAATGCAACTTTACGCACTATCGGAAAAAAAATGTTTTCAGGTGAAATATAAAATGCATGTTTCAACACATTACCGGTAATGCTACTAATAATGAATTTATAAAACCAATAAAACAATATGTAGGGGAACATGGGGCAGGACGGGGTAGTTAATGTTTGAATGCTTTTATTTGGTATCAAATAATGTAAATGTGTGGGTTTTATGACATATATGCTTTTATTACACTGTAAACAAGTAAAAAAAATATGCACTTCGGGTGAAATCCGGTCATTATAACCTTAAAATAAATTAGTTTTTCGAAACGTGTTTTGTCCTGTTCTGCCCTACGTATGGAGCAAAATGGGGTATCTATTTTTTTTAATAATTAAATGGCAAAAGTGACAAAAATTATATACTGAAAGTGTGAATGCTACAACATTTTACAAGTTTACTTGAGAAAAAGTCATTCGCAAAATACGCAAATGTGCGTGGCATCCTCGTCTTCACTTTCTACTCCTGCGCAACAATTGTGAGCCCATTTCAGACATGATACGCATCTAATCCAACCTTCTTCTGACAAACAACAGAACGAACCCATTACAGGAGGTAAAATTTAATTAAATATGACGTAGGGCAGGACGGGGAACTGCCCTGTCATGCCCCACCCCGTTTTGCCCCACAGTCACAATTTCTATGTTATGAGGTATTGGCAGGAGAAATAACGCACGAAATTTAAGAAAGTTTCGGAATTAAAAGCCAGGTAAGCACTCTATAATATGACATTAAAATAGATTATCTAAATAAATCTCATTTCTACTTACGTGTGACAAGAGAACACTTTAAAGTTGCAAATGAATGATACAATATGATGCAGCAACCGAATAACATACAACAGATGCAAGGAATGGCAGTAAGTGTTGTGTGATGATATATTTACATGAGGTGACGAAGTTCTAAAAAAAATTCGGTAGATTACATTACTTGTTGGGAAGATAGAGGCTATACCCCGTCCTGCCCCAAATTCCCCTAATGGTTATTTGAAATTCCCTGTAGGCGACACAGGGAGACAGATTAAACTAATTTAGAAATATCCAACGTTTCGTATTATTTTGTACATTTTTATACTTGTAGTAAGAAGAAATCAGTACAATTTTTCCTGCCTCTAAGAGCGTTTTAATTAATAGAATAGCAGAATGTATAGCATTTCAATCCCAGAAATGATTGAAGACATAAGAATAAATTATTTGTATTTGTAATACTGCGTTTATTTTGATAACTTCGTAACATGTCTCACAAGAACTGGCCATGTACATGGATATTTTGTTTATAAAATATATAATTTAATTGACGATTACTATTACTTATTTCCCTCTAAAAAGAATTTTGGAAAATTGCCCAGGTTTACCATTTAAAGTTAATTCCATACATAATCCTCGGACTATCTTTCTAAATTCTATCTCACTATCACCATTTCCATCGACGGTAAAATTAACTGAAACAAAACTTTTTAATGTTGAATAAATCGAAACTCTGGTTTCTTTGGGAAGATAACTAAAACTAGAGATGTCTTTTTTGTATATCTACAGCATACAGTATAAATTAACTTCATTTCTTAATCAGAGATCTCTTAGCGAAATTCGCCGATTTTATATAGTCACATTAAAAGTAATTGTTCTTTCGTTGTCAGAGTTATACCATATATTATGTTATTATAGGCGTATTCAAATCAGTGTAGTAGATAGCGCGGAATCACTGTTGAATGCAGCCCGCAACACTTAAGCCTACGTTTGTGTAGTAGGGATGGAGAGGTAGCTGATACAAATCACAAGATATGGTAGTGGTGGATTACGCCAGTTAGGTGATACCAATGGCTGTTAATATATCGAATTATCAACTTAAAAAATATATATTTACACAGAATTATTCCACGTAATATTTTCCTACAGTTACTTCTTTAAATATAAAGCAATCAACAGGCGTTTAAAATTGAATATAATGCATCTTACTCTCTTCAATGAGCCAATGTATAATGCTTCTTATATAAGGGTGTTAAAAGAAAAGTATCCAATATTTTAGGAGGTGCTAGTATGCAACAAAACAAGAAAATAATATCTAATAAACATGGGTCCTACAACACATACTTTCTGACATCTGAACACTTGTTCATAGGAGGTGCTCAATGTGACGTCCATTCATGGCAATGCATTCCTCTGCCCTTCGGCGTCAGGAATCACGTACTCTTTGAAATTGACCTGGTTGTTCTTGATAACCAAACGTCTAGGGGATTTAGATATGAGGAAGGAGCAGACCAAGGTGTGGGGCCTCCCCAATCAATCCAGTAGTCCTAAAATGTCAGCGTCAGGTGTTCACGCTCATTGCGGAAAAAATGTGCTGGTGTGCCATCATGCGTGAACCACATCTGTAGTCTTTGCTGACATGGCACATACTCCAGCAAAGTAGGTAATACGTTAATTAGAAAATTCTGATAACGAGCCCCAATTAATCCCTGTGATCGCACGTATGGCCCTTAATCTATCACCAAGAATGTCTGCCTATACGTTGATTGAGAATCGGTGCTGATGCCTTGTTTCTTTAAGTGCATGGGAATTTTTATCATCCTACACATGCTGATTACGAACATTCACAACACCATCTCTGCTGAACCCCGCTCATATCCGCAACCAAACTTTTCTTTTCAGTATTCCTTGCGACGTATCAGTATCCCATGCCAGGGCTGTCAACTACCGTAAGATTATCTGGTAGCCTGCTATATTGTAGGGCAGAAAAACGCATTGCCATAAATGGACGTCACATTGAACACCTCCTATGAACAAGTGTTCAGATCTCAGAAACTATATGTTGTAGGACCCATGTTTATTAGACATTTTTTTCTTGTTTTGATGCATACTATCACCTCCTAAAATATTGGATACTTTTTTAAACACCCTGTATAGCTAGCATTTGATATACTCATTAATTGTTATTAACTAATTTTTATTACGTCTTTCTATATCAATTCAATTAATAATTTACTCTGAAAAACGTGGTTTATATGTTTGTAATAATAAGTAATAATTATTTTAACCATTACTGTTCCCTAATTTTCATCGACCCGAGCAAAAACAACTTGACAGTATGACGTAATCTGATTCAGCCACACGTAGCTCATTGTTCCAAAAACTTCTTTCCCAATATAGGTCTACATATTCTGTATTTTGATTTCACAAGGTACAAGGTACCGGGACATCATTTTACTTTTGCTAACATTTCTAATATTAACCTGGCTATATCTTTGATTAACGATTGAGAACCGGAAACACTGTTTGCTACCCCCTTTCACGACTGGAGTTTGATGATATTATTGTAAATAAAAACAAATCAAAGGTCACCCCAGTGAGACCTTCCAGCGATTTCTTCCACTTTCGAAACTCTCTTAGAAATAATTAAATTAGTTCCTCTTACCAGTTCGATCAGAAAGAATTAACAACAGGCCTTATACTGAAAGAGTCAAAAGTAATATTGTTATAAAATTAACATTTTATGCGTTTCTGACTATTTGATGGGCGTGCATGACCATTCGTCGTAATGTCCTGCATATATTTGCCGCTAACGAAAAGTGTACCTGACATTTCCTCGTAAACAGAACTGTACCCTATCGGGTACCGGACCTATGGCAAAGTGGATTCCTCATTTTTTTGGACTACTGAAATATCGCGGACAAATAAGTATATAATTAACAGGCGCCAACTTATATATTAGTGCTAGCGGTTTTATATGGATATTAAATTAATTATAATCCCGATAATAATAATAATAATAATAATAATAATAATAATAATAATAATAATAATGATTTATTTTAGCTGGCAGAGTTAAGGCCGTAAGACCTTCTCTTCCACTCAACCAGCAAAAGTGTATATACATATGCATGAACTTACAAAGAATCCAACAATTTGATTTAGATGAGAGTTACATGTATACAAAAAGTTATTTACAAATTAAACAACAAAATACTATGAACTATTAATTAAACACTGAAATAAACTGTGTAGCAGAATTAAACTAAAATACATAGAATGTTAATATATTTCAAATAATATTAGATAATAGAAAGAGATTATTACGAGACAATTAAAATACAGCACAATCAGGATGATGTCTAAAGAAAGAAGTAACAATGTAGTCAGTGATAGTTTAAATCAGTATGATTGGAGTGAAATGCTAATAAGGTTATCTTTTAAGCTGTTCTTAAAGGTGTTTATTGTCTTGCAGCCCCTAATACTTTGTGACAAGGAATTCCATTGACGCGAGGTGGATATTGTAAAAGATGATGAATAACAAGATGTTCTATGAAGAGGTATACTTAGCGTGCCACAGATAAGTGATCTGGTATTTACGTCGTGGTTAGAGTATAGATAAGAGAAACGAGACGAAAGGTAATTTGGTGTTGAAGTGTGCAGAATTCGAAAGAGTAAAGACAAAGAGTGTAAAGTTCTACGTTCTTTAAGTCGGAGCCACGAGAGACTTGCGAAGGATGGTGATATGTGATCATACCGTCGGATGTTGCACACGTATCTGACGCACATATTCTGAGCTCGCTGTAACTTGACTGACAATTCAGAACTTAGGTCACTTAACAAAACGTCACAATAATCGAAGTGCGGCGTTACTAGGGTTTGCACTAGGGTAAGTTTTAGTTGCTGGGGCAAGAAGTTTCTCAAGCGACTCAAACAGTGAATGGAGGAACAGATTTTTTTTATCGTTATTATTATTATTAAAAAGTCATCCTTTATCTCATTATTTAAATGAACACTAAACTATTCCACTCAAATTATATGTCTTTTCAATTGCAGTTAACGAAATCTATAAACGTAAAATGAAATGGTACGAGGATTGATCATTAAGTAAGGTTCCCTCTTCTTCATGACAATTCAAGAGCTCTTACTGCATAGCGAACACAGGGACTGTTGCAATTCTTTCATTGTGACATCATGAAACATCCTTCATGCTTCTTACAGCACAGATTTTGCCCAAACCGATTTTCATTTTTTGGACCATTTAAGAAACATCTTGGAGGAAGATGATTTCTGGATGATACAACTGCATAGGATACTGTTCAAAGTTGGTTTGAGCATCATTGGCTGGATTTCTACAGTGAACGAATCTTCAAGCCAGTAGAGGCCGGTGACTGAAATTCTCGATGAGGCCTGATGTAACTAATGTCTTTACTTATTATTTCATTTTGTATATTGTCAAGTCTTCTTATGTCATTATTTTCTGTAATATGTCAATATTTTGTTCTTTCATATTTTGTTAAATTTTACTGTTTGTGTACTTTGTAACCTGGTAGAGTGTAAGAGAAGATTCTATGGCCTTAACTCTGCCAGTATAAGTAAATAAGTAAGTAAATAATTAAATAAGTAAATAAATAAGTAGGCCTAAACAAATAAATACTCTCGGCTACTGAGTTTACAATATAATATCACTGTACCCTGCGCTGACAAACAATTTTCCAGTTATTATATTCTATTCCCTCCGTTCCAAAATATGGCATATACCTGGTAAGGTTTATCTTGTCTCAGTAGAAATAAAACCAAGTCCCTTCAAATGAGGGTGGAGATTATAGGAGGGTTGTAAATTTTCAGGATTCCTTTCAAAACCTTGTTATTGTACAGGCTGCCGGAACTCAGTTTCTTGAAAGACAAGCTCAGTGACGGAACTACACAGTACGAAGAGAGATATTTTGTTATTTTATTTTGCGCTACAGAATGTATCAACTAGTCCCTTCCGCCACTGGATGGATGGACGGCACCGCTCCATTCCCCCTATCGCCATAACAACACAGACGAAGTAAGACATTAAGACACAACAATCGCACAAAAACGGGTTGTAATTTATTGCAATTTTTATGTTAATTTGTCTCTCTCAAAACAATGTTTGTTTTTTCTTTTATTAATTTGACATCACACAGAATGAAATGTACTTTATTTTTTTTTGTTTTTAAGTTAATTTATCAAACAAATAAATATCTAGAAGATGTATTGAAGTCACATTATATTACTGAGAACTTAACAAATCTATACCATATTTTGGAACAGAATTAATGACAACTTTCTATACCATATTTTAGAACAGAATTAATGACATCTTTCTATACCATATTTGGAACAGAATTAATGACATCTTTCTATACCTCATTTTGGAACAGAATTAATGACATCTTTCTATACCATATTTTGGAACAGAATTAATGACATCTTTCTATACCATATTTTGGAACAGAATTAATGACATCTTTCTATACCACATTTTGAAACAGAATTAATGACATCTTTCTATACCATATTTTGAAACAGAATTAATGACATCTTTCTATACCATATTTTGGAACAGAATTAATGACATCTTTCTATACCATAACTTGGAACAGAATTAATGACATCTTTCTATATCATATTTTGGAACAGAATTAATGACATCTTTTTACACCATATTTTGGAACAGAATTAATGACATCTTTCTATACCACATTTTGGAACAGAATTAATGACATCTTTCTATATCATATTTTGGAACAGAATTAATGACATCTTTCTATACCATAATTTGGAACAGAATTAATGACATCTTTATATACCATATTTTGGAACAGAATTAATGACATCTTACTATACCATATTTTGGAACAGAATAATGACATCTTTCTATACCATATTTTGAAACAGAATTAATGACATCTTACTATACCATATTTTGAAACAGAATTAATGACATCTTTCTATACCATATTTTGGAATAGAATTAATGACATCTTTCTATACCATATTTTTGAACAGAATTAATGACATCTTTCTATACCATATTTTGGAACAGAATTAATGACATCTTTCTATACCATATTTTGGAACAGAATGACATCTTTCTATACCATATTTTGAAACAGAATTAATGACATCCTTCTATACCATATTTTGGAACAGAGGGAGTAACATTTATCAGGGTCAAGGATTTTCTAAGTGCCGCGCAGCACGAGAGTTCCAGCATTAATTATTTCTCTTCGAAGGAATCCATGCTAAAATCTTTCATCGTTCGTAAAAATCCAACTCTCACGGCAGAGTTTCAACCCATGAAACTCTCTGATACAATGGCAATGAAGTATACATGTATTCTACGACACTTAAAACCCTGACCAGATCAATTATTGTTCCCACAGTTCTTCGGCAACACTTTCAATGCGACTACAGGCTTGCTCGCTGGTTGTTTTATGCATGCAGACTGATCTTAATAGACGTTCCGTAAAGGTGCTAACGTGCTTGGGAATGAAAGGTCACCTGTCACCCGTGGCGCCGCTTTCGAAAGTTCACTGTACTTTATTGCACACAAATTGACCGATTTCAATCCAAGTTTGATTTGGCGTTTATATCCATCACACGAGTGGCAGGCGCTTATTCACTTTGATGAGAACGCAATTTAAATCAAGTATCGTACTCCGGAGGTGCAAGTTCAACTGAAGCAAATGGCTATATTTACAAGTGTTCTCAGGCAAATTTCAAATTACCAACCTAAGTAGACAAGAAGATCTTTTATGAACAATAAAACTGTCAAGACTGACGCCTTCGTGTAGCGATAATTTCGCAAATGGTATTTTTTTTTCACAAAATGTATATTTTAATTTACATGGTAGCACATGTTTTCAGCATCCCTAATACCGAAAAAGTATGCCGCGTATGTTTTCTGAACTATTGGTAGACTTTTGTTATAAAACTTAAAACTGTATTAGTCGACAAGTTAAAAGTATTAAAATTTAAAATAGGTTATGTACCTTATACGGTCCATTTCGACGCCGGTGCTGCGTCATCTTCAGTGTCCTACGAACTACTGTTGTTCCTGTAGATCTTGAATTCTGCCATTTGCATTCCTCAGTTGTAGGGGTGGGGATGTGTTGCTTTTATGGTGGAGCTGGTTGTTTGTGTGTTATGTATCATGATATCGAACAATGTGTGGGTATTGAACTGTAATTGTGTATTAAGTATATGTTGTGGATGTGTTGTTGTATGTTTGTATATTTCGTATTGTCCTAACATGTTTAACTGTGGACTTTTTGATGTGATGTGTAGAATTTCCATATCTGTTTCTATATTATTGTAGTCGTGATTATTGTTGATAATATGTTCTGCGTAATTTGATGTGATGTACGGTTTGGTTATAGCATTAATGCGTTCATTATATCTTCTTTGAAAGGATCTTCATGTCTGTCCTATGTAAAAATGTGGGCAACTATTGCATTTTAGTTTGTAAACGCCAGTTGAATTATATCTATAAATATTTCTGTGTTGTGTTATTTGTTTTATATGCTAGCTTATATTTTAGTTTTCTGAATGAAGTTGCGATTTTGTATGTATTGGTATTATAATATAATTATAATGTTGGGGCTAAGCGGGATGAAGTTACAGGAGAATGGAGAAAGTTACACAACACAGAACTGCACGTATTGTATTCTTCACCTGACATAATTAGGAACATTAAATCCAGACGTTTGAGATGGGCAGGGCATGTAGCACGTATGGGCGAATCCAGAAATGCATATAGAATGTTAGTTGGGAGACCGGAGGGAAAAAGACCTTTGGGGAGGCCGAGACGTAGATGGGAGGATAATATTAAAATGGATTTGAGGGAGGTGGGATATGATGATAGAGACTGGATTAATATTGCACAGGATAGGGACCGATGGCGGGCTTATGTGAGGGCGGCAATGAACCTTCGGGTTCCTTAAAAGCCATTTGTAAGTAAGTAAGTAATTATGTTAATGTTAGCCTATGTATTTATTCTCACACGGTGTTTGTGTTGGTTTGTTCTGTTTTTGTTTTAACTTTTGTTCATATTCAATTTCTAGGACTCTGTTTGTCCAGGATTAATGCATGAAAAATAGAAGATGATCGGATTGCGAAGACGTAAAACAGAAACGCCGTGACATAAGCATGGTTACTGTAATTTAGAAATAAATTCTAGAAAGATGGGAGTTCTGCGTACATTACACATGAACGTGCCCACCACTGTATAAACAACACTATTCATACTGTGAGGCTAATCTCTGCCAAGTGAGATCGCACATCTCAGGATAATTTTTTTCAAAAGTTGACAAGCAAAGATTCTCATGGGGGCAGATAAAAAAAGTTATTATTTTTCTTCCATCATGTTAATAATATCGAAACAAGTGCTTATATACAAATTTTGGCCACACGAGCGCAAATACGAGGGCCGTAAAAATAAGTTTCCCTGGGGACGTTTACAGAAAGAAAACAATTTCATGGGATTATTTATTGGAATAGATACAGCAATTGTTGAGCTATTTTTCAACATATTCCCCACCAGAATTGAGACATTTGTCATACCATGGAATCAACTTTTGTATCCCTGTGTCATGGAAGTCTGCCACCTGGAATCGGAACCAGCGTGTGACAGTCGTCTGCAGTTCTTTGTTGATCCCATGGTATGACAAATGTCTTATTTCTGGTGGGGAATATGTTTTTTTTAAATTTTAGTTGGTTATTTTACGACGCTTTATCAACATCTTAGGTTATTTAGCGTCTGAATGAGATGAAGGTGATAATGCCGGTGAAATGAACCCGGGATCCAGCACCGAAAGTTACCCAGCATTTGCTAGATGACAATGGTCACAGTGAAGTTGACAAAAATTTTCTTGAAAGTTCATTAGGCTGATCAATCTGTTATATGTGATCAGGGATAGAACGTAATGGAGGACATTTTTAGTGACTGCTCTGCTATTCATGTAACATTCTGACTTCCAATTTTATTTTTAATGATGTGGTTCTAAATCAGTTTTCCATTATTTCCATTACGTTCGCTGGTAAATGAAAATATTACACTCCCAAATCCGTAACTACAGTAAACACATGTCCTTATACAAAGCTTTACAATAGTCTTTCTTACTTACTTACTTACTTACTTACTTACTATGGCTTTTAAGGAACCCGTAAGTTCATTGCCGCCTTCACATAAGCCCGCCAACGGTCACTATCCTGAGCAAGATTAATCCAGTCTCTATCATCATATTCCACCTCCTTCAAATCCATTTTAATATTATCCTCCTATCTATGTCTTGGCCTACTCAAAGGTCTTTTTCCCTCCAGTCTCCCAACTAACACTCTATATGCATTTCTGAATTCGCCCATATGTGCTACATGTCCTGCCCATCTCAAACGTCTGGATTTAATGTTCCTAATTATGTCAGGTGAAGAATACAATTGATACAGTTCTGCGTTGTGTAACTTCCTCCATTCTCCTGTAACTTCATCCCTTTTAGCCCCAAATATTTTCCTAAGAACCTCATTCTCAAACACTCTTAATCTCTGTTCCTCTCTCAGAGTGAGAGTCCAAGTTTCACAACCATACAGAACAAGCGGTAATATAACTGTTTTATAAATTCTAACTTTCAGATTTTTTGACAGCAGACTAGATGACAAAAGCTTCTCAACCGAATAATGACACGCATTTCCCATATTTATTCTGCATTTAATTTCCTCCCGAGTGTCATTTACATTTGTTACTGTTGCTCCAGGATATTTGAATTTTTCCACCTCTTCGAAGGATAAATCTCCAACTTTTATAGTTCCATTTCGTACAATATTCTGATCACGAGACATAATCATATACTTAGTCTTTTCGGGATTTACTTCCAACCCTATCTCGTTACTTGCTTCAAGTAGAATTTTGACAGCAGACTAGATGACAAAAGCTTCTGTACCGAATAATAGCAGGCATTTCCCATATTTATTCTGCGTTTAATTTCCTCCCGAGTGTCATTTACATTTGTTACTGTTGCTGCAAGATATTTGAATTTTTCCACCTCTTCGAAGGATAAATCTCCAACTTTTATAGTTCCATTTCGTACAATATTCTGATCACGAGACATAATCATATACTTAGTCTTTTCGGGATTTACTTCCAACCCTATCTCTTTACTTGCTTCAAGTAGAATTTTGACAGCATACTAGATGACAAAAGCTTCTCAACCGAATAATAACACGCATTTCCCATATTTATTCTGCGTTTAATTTCCTCCCGAGTGTCATTTATAATTGTTACTGTTGCTCCAAGATATTTGAATTTTTCCATCTCTTCGAAAGATAAATCTCCAATTTTTATATTTCCATTTCGTAGAATATTCTGGTCACGAGACATAGGTCTACTCTTATATATACTTCGTCTTTTCTTACAATAGCCTTGACTTGCAAATGTTCATTCTGTGTCAGTAGTTATCAACTCGTTGCCCGTGACCCTCCAACATTTAAGTACTGTCGGTGACTCAGGAGAAGACGAGAGCGGACTGAGGGGGAAGGGATGTGAACAGATAACGTACGACAACACGTCAATATTTGTACTGCAGTAAGCGGAAACATTAGCTCTCCTTCTGTTCAACTTAGCTTTAATTTCCATACGCATTGTTACTCATGTTTCCTGCACGAGTAATAACCTGGCTACTGGGATGCTTATCTGAGCGATGTTTATAATAATCAACAGCGATAGTCAAGAAGGTCACATTCTTGCCCCTCGTCTTCTCCTGAGTAACGGACAGTAGAAGAATTGCAATGTATTACAGAAATAAATAGTTTTGTTAAACTATAATTTTACAATGCAGCTAAGCGAGCTGCGACTCTTAAGGCCACTAGTGAACGCAGACAACAGTTTGAGTAAACGTAATTGAAGTGGCAATAAATTCAATAACAAATCAAGTGCAATGCTGATTACGTGACGAAGAGCGCTGAGCAGACTCCGAGGTTTGACAACTCCCGGAAACGAACTGTCGACGAGAGTTGATGTCCCGTCCCGCTACTCACCACTTTTCTACCCTAAATGGCCAACATCTGAGGAGTGCTATGATAAGAACGAGATGGCGCCAGGTCTAGGTTGACCTCCCCCACTTTCCTTGCCCCATTGCACCCCACTACCGCACCGAGACGGCATCGAACAGTTTTGAACCGGTTAGAACGTTGACCTCTCCACACGCCATATGTTACACATACAAGCATTTACACCGCGACGGAGGTCCCTATCGTTACAGGAGCCGCCGAATTGGTGCACAGCTGGATTGGACGCGGCGATCCCGTGCTCGCAACGACCCTGTCCGCATGTCATTGCGAATATCCTGAAAACTCGTTACCGACTGTCAGGGGGCAGTGAAGTTCGATCTTTAGGAAAGTAGGATACTACGAGACATGGAGGCTTCGTGCATGAGGGGCCTCAGGGAGCAACGCTGTGACATCAACACTGGCACTGAGGTCACCACACGCTGTATTTGCATTGTTTACACCGGGATCCACACAGTTTTTATTTACGAAGTTTTCGTTTCCTTCAGCAATATGATCATATTATTATGATATTATTATTATTATTATTATTATTATTATTATTATTATTATTATTATTATTGTTTGTTGTTTAGTCAATTGTCCGAAGACAGGTCTGAACCTCACAAATCTTACCAAGAAGGCACCACTTATGAGGCAACTAGGCCAGGAGATAATGGGGGGTAGGGTGGTCAGTTCCTTTCCCCCTCCATTGCATACATCGCCAAAAAAATTAGCAGAAATCTATACCTAGCAAATACGGCTTCATCAAGTCGTCTTTGTTACCCATGCATACTTAGAAAATATGTACACTTACACAAAAACAGGATAATTTTATTAATTATACGTGGGACAAACCCCTCCCAGATTTCAGACTTGGCATCATCTCTTATCTTCCTTCTCTTGAAGCACGCATTGTAATAGAACCAAAGAAAAGTTAGAAAAAACGAGACGAAGTAGAGTCTTTTCTGTTTTCGAGATTTTGTTACGCACTTAACACGTGTGTATTGTATACTATTTTTTCACGATCATATATTTAGAACTGCAAATACTGTATGAATTTTATGATACTTTCTGCATTGAGAACGCAATTTAGTGGATGTAACCATTATACATTCAAGGGAGTATTAGTTTGCTAAAAGTTTAATAAAAGTCAGTATGGTTTTCTTTTTGTATCTAATGATGAAAATTAACCACATAAAAAAATATGTTATTGAGGAAGTTTAGACGTATTACATTACATTATAATAGAAATGCGGATAATTAAAGTAAAATAATTGTTTCCAAATGTGATTGTATTGATTTCATATCACTAAAATGATTTATATCGTGATAGGAGTTCGTTGAACGTACTCTCATCAATTCCTAGAAAATTGCTAAATGACCGAGAATCTTCCAATATCTTCTCTCTGAGTAGGAATAAAAAATATGTTATCAATAAAGGATCTTTTATTTTCATTTCACTATTTTCAATTATGTATATGTGCTGGGATGGTAATTCATGTTATGAGGGATTGTCTGAATATTCGTTTCATAGGTAATTTATCTTTTCAGATATCTTTAACTTATTGTTTCTGATGCATTTATTTTTTTTTTCTACGTGGACTTTATTTTCTCACCCACACTTCCTTTTTTCTATGTGTTCTCTCCTCCAGAGCTGTAAGTTCTTTGACAGCGTTTGCAACCGCAAGCACAACATCTAAGGCTGTCTAAATACTAGGTATCATCGTCTGTCATTTTGATTCTCTTCTTTTAATAATTTAATTAAATGTATTCTAATATTTCAGTTACATTTTAATATTGTAATTACATTTATTTTCATACTGTGATTACATTTATTTGAACATTTGTCCTTGGATAAATAGATATCCAACCATCTATGAATAATTTATCCAATGATTTATCACAGGATAAAAAAAATTATTTTGAGTGTCTAGAAACACTTCTACAGTAATTTCCATATTCATCAAGAGGATAAAAAGTTTTCTAACGTTCTAGAAACCTACCATATGTACCGTAACGTTACTGTTATCAGTAGGCCTAAGCTTCTAATTGTGTCATAGAAGCATATAAATCAAATATAGGTAGTTTTCCTTTACATCTATATGCTTATACTGAATTCACACCTAGATGCTTAAAAGAATAAACCTGTCCGACAATTATTACTAGATATCGGATTTACATGCACTAAAAATATCTAAAATATGCATGCATTTATGCTGTCAAAATCTTTAAAATATGCTCTATCATTTCGAAAATATGCACTGAACATACACCAACAATTTTAATTTTATACTTATGGATTTTGATATTTACAATGTACATTCTTCCTTAGACATCATTCTGGTCGTTATAATTTGATTTTCAGTGATTATTTTCTCTTCCTCAGGGATACATTTACTGTATGACGTTTATCACTGAACATATGTTTGTATGCTGAGAAGGACCATTCCATGTCTACAGATGTTATTGTGCAAAATGTGAAAGCACTTACTAGCTCTGGGAAATTTTCTTCTGGAAGCACAACGTTTTCACCTTGAAGATATTTATCCACAGAACACAAAACTTTAATGTCAGGATTTCTCCTTAAAACAGTGCATAATTTACCACTTAATTTTTCTGCATACTGTACTTTAAAGGAGCATTCTGATGTTTACTCTGAACCTTCTTGAGGATTGATAAAGATTCATGTAAAGACAAACCACATTTTTCGAGTAGTTTTTGTCTCTTCAGCTATAACTTTGTAATGTGTCTTGATTACAGCCAAGTCCCTTTGCAAATATTCGCTATTAAAGTATTCTGTGAACGTTGAATTGACAAAGGTTTAGTTACATACAGTACACCAACGAATTCTTTAACTGCATTGAAATTATCTTAATAGAGACAGCAGCTTCAATCCACGTATCCCAACGGGTAAGTATTGGCTCTGGGGGTAATGGGAGGTCTGTAAACTTTTCTTTGCAAGCATTAACTCTGGATGGGGCTCACAAACACTCTTGCTTTCAACTGTAAATAGGAATGTTATTCCCCAGTAACATCACGTGATTTTGTCAGTAGCACTCGGAAAGACTCCTTACGGATGCCTTTAGAGTAAGGACTTTATTATCTTGTCACTAATGTGTTTAAATATTAATTTTAAAATTAAAAACTAAAAAGTACATGTATTATACACGCTCGATGCATGGAACATTGATGAAGTATGCAGCATCATCGGAAATATATGCACTATAAAACTTCACATAAAAAACAGAAGAACATGAAACATATTGCAAAAGTTAATTCCATATTACAAGCGAAAACAAACTAAATATACATTTGCATATAAATCCGATGTCTAATTATTGCACTACCTGTAAGTGTTTTTGCTCGGATTGCGTGGACTCCATTGAAAGCCACCTTGTTGTGCCGAAGATATCTGTTAACAGTGATGGGATGGAAATCAATTGATATACAAAAGTGTGGTAAACATTCACCTACTGATTGTGGCCGATGCGCTTTACTTCTTCTGACAAGATTTCAAATATTTGTCGTGGACGTGCGGCAAGGCGCCAGTGACAAGTTTCTTTTATTTCGTCGTTTTAACGGAGGTTTACTGGACGTCATTTAAACAAAGAAAAGGAAACGGACAGTCAATATTTTCCAGAGAAAACGCATTTTAGGTATTTGCATATTGGTATGTAGGTTATGTACGTCTGCCAGTCAGATATTTGTCAAACGAGTCTCTATTTGTTGAAAGGACATAACTCCATATGGACATGGGTTTAATTCTACGTAAATACATTAAGCGCTCTCATTATCATGCAGTTGATTTGGTTTTAATTCTTGGTTGTAAAACAACATCGCATGTTCCATACTTGCATTTTCGCTATTTTCTTGGACTCTGCAGAAAGCAGTAGTAAAATTTAATTTGTTTCTGCTGATTTTAGTCTACCAGTAAGCCTAGGTTTACCCCTGCAGTGGCTGAGTGGTCAGATCTCCGGCCTATCACGCAGGTGGCCCGAGTTCGAGTCCCGGTCAAGTCTAGAATTTTTTATTGAAAAATCCATAGTGACACTTGTGGCGGACAAGATCGCAGTTGGATTTTTTTCTCGGGATTCTCCCGTCTTTCCCCACATTAAGCATTACATCACTCGGATAAATCGCAATATAGCGAACCCCAGTAGGGGAAGTTATCCCCACCCACATGAAATGTGTATTCGACACAACACTCGCCTATCACGTAGAGTGTCTGATGAGCTAGTAGGGGAAAAGTGGAAGGGGTCGTGGGCGGAGCTTCTACGTTCGCTATATTGCGACTTGCCCCTCATTCCGTCGCCATTTCTCCATTTCGTCATCATTCCATAGGAATCCTCAATCGCCTGCTGGGGACGCACGGAGAGGGCTGGCCTAGGAACGAGGAGGGGGGGGGGGTTGCCTGCTCTAAACCTGAGTACGCACCGAACCTTAGCGTAGTCAGCCGGTGTGGTTTTGGTAATGCGCCTAGCTTTAGGGTTAGCGCAATACACTGTAACAGACACGCTTATGTTTCTTATCTAACACGGAACAATCCTTGAAAATGTACCAACAAGCTTCCGGGATGAAGACAGATAAAAAGGCCCACACCTCAAATCGTTTAAAGTTCCAAATCTTATCAGGACGTTAGAAACTGTCTATTGAATTTGTAATAAAACTGAATAAGACATAATTAGTATTTATTTATTTATTTATTTATTTATTTATTTATTTATGCTCGACCATGCCGAAATGTAGTAATATACACCTGGTAGCAGTCCTTTAATGCATGTCATTAAAGTACACCTACTCATTAAAGTGCAGGTGTTCAGCCAATGACAAGTCAGCTTACAGGTGTTCAACCAATGATAAGTCAGCTTTGTACCGTTATAAAACCGCAAGTATCGATTATTCTCGGATATGCAATCGAAAGAGAATTAGCGAAAAGTCACGGAGGCTGGAAATCCAATACTGTCGTAGAAGGTTATGTTCTGTTACTATAATAATTAGCGTTAATTGTAAATAATATTCAAATAAATTCAATTTGTCATCTCGTTTTTCAATGTCTAATTTAATTTCAATGTTATATCAAAGTTAATATTTAGTTTACTCTGTAGGTTCTTATAGGCTATCAATGTCAATGTGGACATCTGTTCCTCGGAAAAAAATCAATACTTTCGCATCTGCGCACATCTCACAATTTACGAGGTATTGCTCAAGGTCAGTTAGATACAAATAAAATGAATAATTTTAAGTTAGAAATATGGTCGAGCATAAAAAGTCGTATGAAACTCGCCTATAATGGTAATTAAGAAGCTCGTCTGAAAATTATTAAACTCGCTTGCGCTCGTTTCATAAACATCCATACTTGCTTCTTAATTACTATCATTATAGGCTCCTTGCATTATGTACTATTATTTATTTATTTATTTATTTATTTATTTATTTATTTATTTATTTATTTATTTATTTATTTAGTTATTTATTATTTTGCTAATAATTGTAACATAAAATATAATATATACAGAAAAACTTTAGCTCGCCCCTGAAAGAGTAGAACTCGTGCTCAGGGGCGGAGAACTCAGTAGTGGTCAGCATGCCTGACTACGTAACTCGTGGTACCGAGTTCAAATCCTGGTTGGGACAAATTATTGTTTGGGGGTTTCTTCTGGGTGTTTTCCTCAACCAATTCGAAGCAAAGGCTGAGAAATTTTCGACTTTGGACCTCAGACTTAGAGCACTTCATTATACAAGCAGAACAATCCGCCATGTTGAATCCCACAGTCAAGGTGTCATGACAGTTTAAATAGATCATGGATAAGGCCAAGATTATGTATGCAAGTTTAAGATAGCGAAACATTAATTCTTCATTGTATTCACATATTATTAATATTATTATTATTATTATTATTATTATTTATTATTATTATTATTATTATTATTATTATTATTATTATTAAATATCCGCTCAAGAGAATCCTAATTTACCAAGCAGTATGCTAGGGTTTTAGTTTAGTTATATATATATATATATATATATATATATATATATATATTTATATATATATGAAGAGTCCACTGCAAGAATGATGGATGTCACTTTCTTGTCGAAAATGAACCAAGACTGTCAATGCATAGCTTAAGACATATAGAATGTACATACAGAGTTATATGGCATTAACACTGATAGTCATTGTCCAGTAATGATCGGAAAATCACAGTTAAGCTTTGAGCGCTAAGCATTTCAAACTTTCAATTGCTTCTCCTGCAAAATGTATTCCAAATGACATCCATCATTCTTGCAGTGGACTCTTCATATATTAAAGAACTGTTTTCAGAACATAGGAGGAGTGATAGTAGGAGGAAGAAGAATAAAGTGTATAAGATTTGCTGATGATATGGCGTTGTTATCAGAAGAGGAAATACTAGAGGATATGCTACTGGAGCTAAATGACAGCTGTGAGCCGTATGGGATGAAGATAAATGCAAACAAGGCGAAGAGCATAGTTACAGGAAGAAAACTACAGAAGATAAACTTGCGAATTCTAAATGAGCAGTAGAGCAAGTTGACAGCTTCAAATACTTGGTGTACTATAAGTAGTAACATGAGCTGCTGCCACGAAGCAGAAAGGATAGCAATGGCCAAGGAAGTTTTTAATAGAACAAGGAGCATCCTCTGCGGACCACTGGAAAAATAACTAAGCAAAAAGCTAGTGAAGTGCTTTGTATGGAGTGTGACATTGTATGGGGCAGAAACATGGACATTACGACGAAGTGAAGAGAAGCGAATAGAAGGATTTTAAATGTGGAGATGGAGAAGAATGGAACGTGTGAGGTGGACAGAGAGAATAAGAAATGAAGCTGCGTTGGAACGAGTGGGTGAAGAAAGAATGATGCTGAAACTGATCAGAAAGAGGAAAAGTAATTGGTTGGGTCACTGGCTGAGTCATTACAGCTACAGTCTCAAAGCGTTGCCTTCGTTAACCTCTAGACTCTAGAGGTTAACGAGTCTAGAGTATGACGATAGTTAGGTACCGGTACCAGAAAATGTTTTTATGCTCGACCATGCCGAAATGTACTAATTATACACCCGGTAGCAGTCCTTTAATGCATGTCATTAAAGTACACCTACTCATTAAAGTACAGGTCTTCAGCCAACGATAACTCAGCTTACATGTGTTCAGCTAATGACAAGTCAGCTTTGTACCGTTATAAAACCGCAAGTATCGATTATTCTCGGATATGCAATCGAAAGAGAATTAGCGAAAAGTCACGGAGGCTGGAAATCCAATACTGTCGCAGAAGGTTATGTTCTGTTACTATAATAATTAGCGTTAATTGTAAATAATATTCAAATAAATTCAATTTTTCATCTCGTTTTTCAATGTCGAATTCAATAATCAAGGTTATAATATTATAATATTATCAAATTTAACGGAACTACGTCAAGGTCAATGGCATTATTGTTCCTCGGAAAAAATCAATACTTTCGCGTCTGCGCACATCTCACAATTCACGAAACTCGCTTGCGCTCGTTTCATAAATACCCATACTCGATTCTTAATTACTATCATTATAGGCTCGTTGCATAATGTACTATTCTAATCTTGCGTCTTGAAGATATCCGGACTCTAGAGCTGTCATATACGTAGATCTACAGCAGTCACCATGGCTAGAAGAGCGTATCGGTCAGAAATGGCGATTTCTCGGAGCTCTGATTTTGGAACTACAGTCACAGTCGGAACCAGTGACAAACCTATCACAGCGACAAAATCACAGGTATTCAAATCACACCCCACAACTACTATTAACATTATGGTTGCAATGGTTATCGATGTTTATTATAATGCAAATTGCGGCTTAAAATTAATCAAAAACGGTTCGATTTAAATTCACTTGTAATAAATAAAGATAAAACAATGGTCATCCCATTTTATTTAAATAATAAAGGTAATAAACCAGTTTCATCTACACTAAAAATTAAAATGCATAATTTTGACTTCTGATATAAATTGCAATTGTCAGTTATTAATGAAGTTAATGAGACTAAATACTTAGATATAATTACTGATAATCATTTAAAATGAAATAATCATATTCATTATATTTGTAATAAATTACGTAAAACATTATATTACTTTGTTGTGTTAAGAAATATTTTGTCAATTAACTGTTTACGTATAATTTATTTAGCATTATTTGAATCCATATTTATGTCTGGTATCATAGGTTGGGGTGGAACTTATAAATCCAACCTATATCCGTTAATTTTACTACAGAAGAAAGTATTAAAATTTTGTTTAAAAAAGCAGAAAAATTACCCAACTGAACTGTTGTTTAAATATTACAAAGTTTTCAACATTAAACAAATTTATTATTTTATTTTATTAAAATATTTTCACAGAAATCTTAATAACTTTGAAAGGTATACATAAATATAGAATTAAAGATATGAATTCTCTGCGTTTGTCTTAACCCAAATGTTAAACCAATGCAGCTTTTTTTTTATCATAGCATGAGTCTAGGCCCCAGATTATTAAATAAATTTTGTTCTAAAATTATTTTAACCACAAATTCTTTCCAAATTAATAAAAAAATAAAAAAAAACTTGTATTGGATATATAGTTTGGATTTAAACATATTAAACACTTTTTAATCTGTATTCACTCTCAATTTTAATGTTATTTTTGTCTGTATTGAAATCCCCTCCTGAGCACAAGTCTTACTCATTCAGGAGTGGGCTAGTTTATCTTTCATTGTATTAACTTGTATTCATTTCAAACTTACTAGCAATAAAATAAATAAAAATAAATAATATCCAAACGTGACTGGTAAAGAAAATCGAAGACCTCAAACGAAACATTCACCGAAGTTGCTTCAGCTCACGAACGTGCCTGGATTTGAACCCCTGAACAAGTGGCGAGGCCTGCAGCAACGCGCACGAGTTTGCCACGTACAATCGGAGTTTGGGCGACTTCAAACGCAGCCAGCGCCGGACGTGTCTGTCTACAGTCCAGTTCTCACATCGGGTCAAGTGCCCAGGGGCGAACTTTGGTGACTTGCAAAGCAGCGCTACAGTAACCAGTTCAACTTGTGTCCACTCTTCGCGGGACACGCCGAGCCAGAGCGCGGAATTATCCCAACTATTTTCACCTTGCGAGTGTCTGGAACCAGCGATCCGATATCTGCTTGTCGGATTTTCCCGTCTCGAGTCTCCCGAGGAGGATTGTCAACCGCAGATAAATTAAGCTAGATGGAACTACAAACAGGAGGGGTAACATTAGTAGCAAAAGAACTAGCTAGATATAGAATAGACTTTGTGGGAGTACAGGAGGTTAGGTTAGATGGGAACGGCATAACACAAATAGGAGATTATTTGTTGTATTATGGGGAAGGAAACGATAATCACCAATTAGGAACAGGATTCTTTATTCATAAAAGTATAAAATCAGCAGTAAAAAAAGTCGAATTTATCAGTGATAGGTTATCGTATTTAGTACTTAAGGGTAGATGGTGCGATATCGTAGTTATAAATGCTCATGCCCCTACAGAAGAGAAAGACGACCATATAAAAGATAGTTTCTATGATGAATTGGAGCCGACTTTTGATCAGTTACCTAGATATCACATGAAAATTTTATTGGGGGATTTCAACCCTAAAGTAGGACGGGAGTATATTTTTAAACCGACTATTGGAAAAGAGAGCCTGCACGTAACTAGTAATGACAATGGAGTTAGGTTAGTGACCTTTGCCACATAAAAAATTTAATTGTCAAAAGTACAACATTCCCCTATAAGGATATACATAAATATACTTAGACTTTTCCAGATGGATTGACACATAACCAGATAGATCACATCTTGATAAATAAAAGAAGACATACTAGTATAGTAGACATTCGAACCTTCAGGGGAGCAGACTGTAATTCTGACCATTATTTGGTAAATGGAGAATTAACAGAAAGACTATCAGTAGTCAAGCGAGTAGAGCAACAAGTTAATATTAGAAGATTCAATATTCCGAAATTAAAGGACGAGGAAACTAAGCAACATTATCAGGTCGAAATTTCAAATAGGTTTGCCGTATTAGCAAGTTCCGACGAAGTTGAGGAAGAGTTAGATGTTAAAAGCATGTGGATAAATATCCGAGATAATATCAAAATTTCAGCTGAACAGAGTATAGGTTATTATGAAACTAAGAAAAAGAAACCGTGGTTTGATGAAGATTGTTGCATGGTAGTAGAAAGAAGGAAACAGGCATCTTTATGGTTGTGAAACTTGGACTCTCACTTTGAGAGAGGAGCATTGGTTAAGAGTGCTTAAGAGTAAGGTGCTTAGGAAAATATTTGGGGCTAAGAGGAATGAAGTTACAGGAGAATGAAGAAAGCTACACAACACAGAACTGCATGTATTGTATTCTTCACCTGACATAATTAGGAACATTAAATCCAGACGTTTGAGATGGGCAGGGCATGTAACACGTATGAGCGAATCCAGAAATGTATATAGAGTGTTAGTTGGGAGGCCGGAGGAAAAATACCTTTGGGAAGGCCGAGACGTAGGTGGGAAGATATTAAAATGGATTTGAGGGAGGTGGGATATGATGAAAGAGACTGGATTAATCTTAATCTTGCTCAGGATAGGGACCAATGGCGGGCTTATGTGAGGGCGGGAATGAACCTCCGGGTTACTTAAAAGCCAGTAAGTAAGTATTAATATTAATAGTAGTATTTTATTTAACGGCGATTTCAAATGCAGATATTATTCACCGTCGAAATTCAACATGAAATGACCAACATTTTTTCTGGAACATGTTTAGGGACAGGATTCTTCTACATGCAGTAAATCTATGACACTCGACCAACACCTTTACATTGCTCCCGAAAGTCCATGCTAAAGATTTTAGAAAGTGAAAAATCTTTAGTATTGATTTCTTCGGGAACAATGTAAAGCTAAAATCTAAGGGCCGTATTCATAGACATTCTTAGCGCGGGCTTCCTGTGGATGATCAGCGAACTAACGTTTTTCATATTTATTAACCAGCGTTAGCGATATGGTATGATATGAATCCTGTACAAGTAACCAGTCAATAGCCGGGGCTAGTTTAGCACGCTCGTAGCGCGGGCTAGCGAAATGTCTATGAATAGCACCCTAATATATAAAACTTCACATATCAACATTTATTTTTTATTTTCATCAATTTCCTCATAATCTGGATTTCAAACTTTTCTTCTGCGATAATTTTCTGAAGTCGAAAAATCGCGACAATCCAGATTTTTAGGAACATGTGCCAAATCTGACTCTCACAGTTTTAATCATAGTAGTAATTTAGGCCCAAGAATATATAACAAATTTATATTTAAATATCGTAATCTTGTCAATTCTAATAGTTCTAGTAGGCCTATTAAATTAAAAAAAGTTATGTATGTACTTTATGAATACTGAAAAATTGTAAATTTAGATTTATATATTCTTATTGTGTACAGTAGTGTCCACACCTATGAAGTAACGGTCATCGCGTCTGGCCGCGAAACCATGTCGCCCGGGTTCGAATCCCGGTCGGGACAAGTTACCTGGTCGAGGTTTTTTCCGGGGTTTTCCCTCAATCCAATACGAGCAAATGCTGGGTAACTTTCGGTGCTGGACCCCGGACTCATTTCACCGGCATTATCATCTTCATATCATTCAGACGCTAAATAACCTAGATGTTGATATAGCGTCGTAAAATAACCCAATAAAATAATAAAAAAAAATATTGTGTAGTAGACATAAGACAAATTGTATTCTATACTTCTTAATTGAAATTCAGGAATCCGTCCCTGAGCATGAGCTCTACTCTTTCAGGGGTGAGCTAAAGTTTTATCTGTTTATATTATATTTTATGTTACAATTATTAGCAAAAGAAATAAATACAAAAAATACATTGCCCGACACTTCTGAAGGATTAAAAAATCAGGGGTGCTATGCATAGACATTTCGCTAGCCCGCGCTACGAGCGTGCTAAACTAGCCCCGGCTATCGACTGGTTACTTGTACAGGATTCATATCATAGCATATCGCTAATACTGGTTTATGAATACGAAAAACGTTAGTTCGCTGATCATCTACCGGAAGCCCGCGCTAAGAATGTCTATGAATACGGCCCCAGATATTTATTTCAAGATGAGCCATGTCTCTGAATTCATATGTTGTCGTATTAGTTGTAATATATTCTGAGATATTCAACACACCCGTAAAAAACGTCTAAGCAACGGCCAAGTCCATAGCATACTTATATCTTACTAATGGGCTACCTCAAAACCAACATACTGCACATCAACGAGTTTGTGTGCGTCTTCTTATGAGGACGTCACCACCAACAGTTCGATACATTGAACGCAGCGGTACCGTTACTCAGTGCGGCATATGGTCTATCCAGTATTATATTGAACCATCTGGACTTTCAACGAAAGACATTTGACTCTTATCTTCACAGCTGCATTAGGGAATGCTACAGTTATACATTGTTTTAGTTCCTGTATAGCAGTTTCAATTGTGAAACTAAAACCGCAATAGAAAACCAGGCAGTCACAGATCGACTGTGCTTGGACTTCATTTTTGTTAGTCTTCCTTCTGTCATCGACATTACCACAAACTAAACCATCACAATCACTATATACGTATATAAAGAGTCTTTATTTTCAATCCCATGACATCGTTTTCTTTTTACGTTAATACGCATTAAGTATTGAAATATTACCTTGTATAAACGTTTTCACCTTATTAGAGCATCTTCAGATACAGTTATTTACAATATCTATGTATCCTAAATTCTGTATTATGATTACAATCTTTTCGTTTTACATCGTGCTTATATACAATAGTCTTGAATCATGACATTTATATTAAACCTATGACTTTTGACTAATCATTTCAAGTTCTCTTCAGTTTTGGAACACAACATTGTGAACACTCATGAGCCCTCACTGTAATAAAGAGAAAAATACTGGGATGCTGAAAAACTATATATCTGAGATATTTTCACGGAAGTAAATGTTTTGCGGATCTCCGGTAACGAAATAGTACATTATGCAACGAGCCTATAATGAAGGTAATTAAGAAGCGAGTTTGGATATTTATGAAACGAGCGCAAGCGAGTTTCATATTTTCATACGAGCTTCTTAATTACCATTATAGGCGAGTTTCTTACGAATTTTTATGCTCGACCATATTTCTAACTTGATATTATTAATTTTCTTTGTATCTGACCTTGGCCAATGTCCCGTATGTTGTGAGATGTGCGCAGACGCGAAAGTATTGATTTTTTTCCGAGGAACAGATGTTCAAATTGACCTTGCTAGGCCATAAGAACCTACAGAGATAACATTAAAATTAAATTAGACATTGAAAAACGAGATGACAAATTTAATTTATTTGAATATTATTTACAATTAACGCTAATTATTATAGTAACAGAACATAACCTTCTGCGACAGTATTGAATTTCCAGCCTCCGTGACTTTTCGCTAATTCTCTTTCGATTGCATATCCGAGAATAATCGATACTTGTGGTTTTATAACGGTAGCAAGCTGACCTGTCATTGGCTGAACAGTTGTAACCTGAGTCATCATTGGCTGAAAGACCTGACCTTTAATGAGTAGGTGTACTTTAATGACATACATTAAAGGTCTGCTAGCAGGTGTATAATTACTACATTTCGGCATGGTCGAGCATAAAAGTAGTTTTTAGTACACTGTGTGCCTTTACACAGATATTTATCCCATACTTGGGTGGCTAGATTTGTCTTGGTCTAATGCCGTCCAGAAACATACATTGCTAACTCACAATATCCGGTGTGGCTTAATGGATAAAGCATCAGCACGTAGAGCTGAAAACCCGGGTTCAGATCCCGGCGCCGGAGAGAATTTTACATATTAAGACACTGGAAAAGATTCAAAAACGAGCTCTCAAGTGTTGTCGGAAAAATTCACCATTAAAATGGGACACACTCACGGACAGGAGAACGCGAATTCGATTATGCGCACTGTTCAAAACATACAGAGGTGAGCCTGCCTGGAGAGAAATAAAAAATAGGTTGCAGCCGCCAAATTACTCTTCAAGGAACGACCACTCTTATAAATTGAGGGAAAGAAGACAGAGGACGGACACTGGAAAGTTTTCTTTTCTCAATCGTACTATCAGGAACTGGAATTCTTTACCTGCAGACTTACTAAAGGCTTTACCAACAACCAAAAATGTATTTAAAAATATGCTTAAGGACTTTACTAATAGACGGTAATTATACACAGTATTTAAAGGGTGTAAATGATATTTTTATTGAAGTGTTGTATCAGTGAAGAATTATGTTGTGTAAGTGAAGTGTGTTGTGTAAGTGAAACTTGTTCCTGTCAGTGAAGCTTTATAGTTTATAGTGGCAGTGCAAAGTATTTGAACAATGAAATGTTAGTGAAATCAGGATAGAATGAGTGAAATGTGTCGTAGTTCCAGTGCAGTGAGTGAGTTGACAGCGAAATGAGTGTAATGTTGAAAGGTACTTGTGCAAATATGAACATATCATACTCGTGGGTTTTAGTTCGAATTTAGGTTTAAGATACAAATTAGATTTATTTTAAACGTTATTTTAAGTGATCGTACGTCATTTAATTTAGGATATTCCCTGTTATTATTATTATTACTATTATTATTATTATTATTATTATTATTATTATTATTATTATTAATTATTAGTATTAATTATTTATTATTATTAATTGTATTTTTAATTAATAAGTTTATTATTGTCATTATTGAGTGTAATTAGTTACCACTGCCACCGGGTATATACCCATTGCAGTGTGAATAAATACATACATACAAATATTGAACCTGTCATATTATACAAAATGGAAAGTATCCAATGGCAATGCGTCCATACTAGTAGAGTATGAAAAAACAAGTCCTCTACCATTTTGTTGCTTCGTGCATAGACTCCCAGAAATAATTCAGTGGCCGGGAGGAAAAAGGTCTTAAGTCAATTTTTTGTGAAAATGAGATTTTTATATATTATGAAAGCGGAAACAATTCTCTACAATCTGGTAAAACGGCTAAAGTCAAATAAGACTCCAGACTGGATTTATAGAGCGTTACCAAATGTCCTAAGTACTTTTTGAATCGAGCATACACAGAGTAAAGAACTTAAAAATAGTTAATACTTTATTCCATACAAACATCACATGTTTACTTTCCATGCTTCCCTATTAAAAAGGTCTAACTTGTACTTTAGCCATTTTATCACTTACTGATGCCCTTTCCTTTTAAAATTTTTAGCACCAGGGTAAACAGTCCTATAATTGTTTAAGACCCATTTTGCATTCCTAATAATTTACATTTCTCATTTATTTTAACATGAAAAAGGTCTTATGTTTACATAGTGCCTTCTACTCAGTTTGGGGTCTAGTCTTAAAAGGGCTTAATAATCAAGAAAATTGTTAAATGAGCAACATTATCTATTTTAGAAGAAATATAAACAAATAATATGCAGGAAAACCTCTTAATTAAAAAAAACTCTATAATTGACACCAATTTCAATCTCTCTACTGCTCTCCTGAAAAGTATAAAATGTTTACTTAAGACCTTTTTCCTCCTGGCAATAGAATTATTTTATACAAATTTGGACCTTACAAACATACTTAGAAACATTGCACATATTTCACAAAAATCTTCACAGTAGAGTTGTAAGTTCCAACAAACAATTTTGCATAATGTTTCTGCCACGTTTACGGTTTAAGAATATCTCAATAAGTCATTTTACGTAATGGATGTTCAGCATCCTGTAACCGAAATGTAGACTCGTGCTTCACCGTAAGATATGAGTGCGACAAACTTGCGAGAACACTGTACGTATTAGGAAGAGTGTGAGACAGAGATACTATACCTAACTCTTACTTCTAACAGAGGCATCTTGCGGCAACAGTGTACTAGCCAAGATCCACAAGACCAATGCTTTTTTCTTAAGCTAGAATCCTCTATAATAAACAAACAGATGTCCGATGGCTAACACGTGACATGAAGCAGCTAATTCAGTTAGGTTAAATGGGCCCGTCTTTCAGTGAGTGACGACTTAACGAATAAGAGACTCCACGACTGACTCAACAACTGACTCCACGAATGACTAACTCAATAATTGTGATTCCACGATTGACTGAGTGACTGACTTCACGATTGACTCAGTCACTGACTCCACGATTGTCTGAGTCACTGACTCCACGATTGACTGAGTCACTGACTCCACGATTGACTGAGTCACTGACTTCACGATTGACTGAGTGACTGACTCCACGATTGACTGAGTCACTTACTCCACGATTGACTGAGTCACTGACTCCACGATTGACTGAGTCACTGAATCCACGACTGACTAGGTTAATGGTTCCACGTCTGAGTGACTGACTATGATTGACTGAGTGAGTGAGACTCCATGACTGACCGAGTCATTGACTGATTCCTCAATTGACTGAGTCACTGACTCCACGACTGAATAGGTTAATGGCTCCACGTCTGACTGAGTGACTTACTCTACGACTGACTGACTGAGTGACATACTCCACTATTGACCGAGTCAGTGACTGACTTCTCAATTGACTGAGTAACTGACTCCAGAAATGAGTGACTGCACGACTGAGTAACTCTACGACTGAGTGATTCCACAATTGAGTGACTGACTCCAAGATTGACTGTGACTGACTCCACGAATGGCTGGGCGAGTGACAGACTTCACGACTAGTTGCGTGTGTGACTAACTCCACGACTAACGGTATGAGTGACTGACTCAATGAAAGACTGAACGAGTTACTGACTCCACGAATGACTGAACGGTGACTGACTCTAGGAATAACTGAATTAGTGACTGATACTGGCTCAATTAACTCACTGTGTAACTGACTCACGACTGACTTACTCCACGATTGAGTGACTGGCTTCACGACTGACAGAGTGAGTGTATTTTGGAGTGAATGAAAAACCTTCTGGCTAAGTGACTTCATAAACGAGAATATTAATAGCAAGACACTTTGTATTTGTGTGAGTGATTTTCGAGTGAACAGAGAGTAAGAGTTGTAGTGTGGGTACGTAGGTGCATACAGTATGAGTGAGGTAGAACCATAGAATTCTGGACGGAGACATTAATTCGCCCAATATTCCACATTACATCCATGCTGCACTAAGAACATTGTAAGGCTAGTTTTCCTTTCACAAACGAGCCTAGGAGGTATTCTTACCAGGATAATGTTACCTGCATGTAAGCTAGAAATTGAAGCCCTTTGTTCATGGCGTCTTGGACATTTATCCGAAATTACCTCGAACTAACACACAGAGAATGAAACAGCGTGAGGCAAACAGGTTTAGTAATTGTTTACGTTATATAACACCTTCGTACAATGAGAAAGGAGCCGATTAAATAAGAAAAAAAAGTTATATTGGTTGATTGTGCTTATAGTGTCACGGAAACGAACCCAGACCCTATTGTCTTGAAGTGATGGCGGGGAAAGCGCAGATTCGGCGCCCGGAGAGAGCGTGAGTCACACAGCACAACGTTCGGGACAAGAACGGCTTATAGTGTTCGCTACTTGTACTTAATGTCTCATGTATAGCCTGATTCACACGGGATAGTTTACAGGAGTCAATGCTTGTAGCCTCTAAACTTGACGTCATATTTGTGATTACACGGAGACACTAAACTTGACACCATGTTCCTCACGTAAAAAAAAACGAGCGCTGAATGTTATATGCTTACAAGTACACTGCTTTTTATTATTATTATTATTATTATTATTATTATTATTATTATTATTATTATTATTATTATTATTATTATTATTACTATTACTATTATTATTGTTGTTATTATTATTGTTTATTTTTATTATTATTATTATTATTATTATTATTATTATTATTTTATTTTTGTCTTTTTGCGAACTGCATCTACATTAATGTTTTGGACACCTTGTTCCGTAAGTTTCATAACAAGTTTCTGAAATAATTGCCTCTTATTTAATTTTAATTTTTATTGTTATTGAAGTTTTCTCGTGCAGTATATTCCACGGAAGTTCGTACATCTCATGCACTTCTAAAAATAGGCTATATATATATACTTACTTACTTGCTTTTAAGTAACCCGGAGGTTCATTGCCACCCTCACATAAGCCCGCCATTGGTCCCCATCCTGAGCAAGATTAATCCAGTCTCTATCATCATATTCCACCTCCCTCAAATCCATTTTAATATTATCTTCCCATCTACGTCTCGGCCTCTCCAAAGGTCTTTTTCCCTCCGGCCTCCCAACTAACACTCTATATGCATTTCTGTATTCGCCCATACGTGCTACATGCCCTGTCCATCTCAAACGTCTGGATTTAATGTTCCTAATTATGTCAGGTGAAGAATACAATGCGTGCAGTTCTGTGTTGTGTAACTTTCTCCATTCTCCTGTAACTTCATCCCTCTTAGCCCCAAATATTTTCCTAAGCACCTTATTCTCAAACACCCTTAACCTATGTTATTCTCTCAAAGTGAGAGTCCAAGTTTAACAACCATAAAGAACAACCGGTGATATAACTGTTTTATAAATTCTAACTTTCAGATTTTTTACTGCAGGCTGGATGATAAAAGCTTCTCAACCGAATAATAAAAGGCATTTCCCTTATTTATTCTGTTTAATTTCCTCCCGAGTATCATTTATATTTGTTACTGTTGCTCCCAGGTATTTGAATTTTTCCACCTCTTCAAAAGATAAATTTCCAATTTTTATATTTCCATTTCGTACAATATTCTCGTCACGAGACGTAATCATATACTTTGTCTTTTCGGGATTTACTTCCAAACCTATCTCTTTACTTGCTTCAAGTAAAATTCCCGTGTTTTCCCTAATTGTTTGTGGATTTTCTCCTAACAAATTCACGTCATCCGCATAGGCAAGCAGCAGGGTCTATATATTTATTGTTATTTATTTATTATGACTTACAAGAAAGTAGGTACACAGCTAGATGCCCATCAAAGCATATTCTTCACATAAATTCAATTTATAATTATTGATAATGATTCACATGGACAGCAGTTATAAAATAGGTACTAATATTATGTAACTCATTAGCAATAGAAATAAGAGAAATGAAAACATGAAAGAGATGTTACTTATTATGATTAAAAATTAGAAATTTAATAAATCGATACTCGTAATAAATTGCAGGGCCAAAACAAGGAAAAAGTTTTGATATTTGTCTCGATCTAGAAATATTAAATACCAAAATTTCTTCTATATATATTTGGACGGATATAAAATGGAATTAGTTTGACTATTACAACGGAATCAGTATTATTTTTGTTCATATTTTTATGAGAAATATCATCGACTAAGTCGTCCTTGTGTCGTTGAGCGTATGGAAACCAAAAATTCACCTCAATAATCTAGTTGGGAACTGAAATGGATAAGGTATTTTGAATATCTTATAATATAGAAACCCAAGGAATTTATTCTGTATCAACTCGATAGAATGAACGTTATTTTTGCAACGAGGATTTCAAATAATTATAGCAGCTTATTCCACTTGCTTCTAGCCAGGTGTAGGCCTAACCTAAAAACAGGTAGTTCCTTGAATAATTTCGAATTACAAATCTAAGTGATTTGTAAGCAGAATTATTGTTAAAATGTATGTATGTATGTATGTATGTATGTATGTATGTATGTATGTATTCACACTGCAAATGGGTATATAGTATGGCAGTGGTAACTAAATTACACTGCAAATGGGTATAACGACAATTAATAATAAACACAACACTAATAAAAACAATAATTAATAAAATAATATAATAAAAATAATAATAATAATAATAATAATAAGCAGTAATAATAATAATAATAATAATAATAATAATAATAAAATAAGAATAATAACAAGGAGCATCCTAAATTAAATGAAGCATGGTCACTTAAAATAACATTTAAAGTAAATCTAATTTGTATCTTAACCCTAAGTTCGAAGTAAGACCCACGAGTGTGACAGGTTCATACCTTCACAAGTACCTTTCGGCACTACACTTATTTCGCTGTCAACTCACTCACTGCACTGATTCTACCTGATTTCAATAACACTTCTAACCATTTCACTGTTCAAATACTTTGCACAGCCACTTCACTGAAACCAACACACTTCACTTACACAATAGACTTCACTGACACTACACACTTCACTGACACAACACACTTCCTCACTGATAGAACACTTCAAATGACAAGATATCAATTACACCCTTTAAATAGTTACTACCGTCTATTAGTAAAGTCCTTAGGCCTATTTTTAAATACATTTTTGGTTGTTGGTAAAGCCTTTAGTAAGTCTGCAGGTAAAGCATTCCAGTCCCTGATTGTACGATTGAGAAAAGAAAACTTTCCAGTGTCTGTCCTCTGTCTTCTTTCCCTCAATTTATGTGAGTGGTCGTTCCTTGAAGAGTAATTTGACGGCTGCAACCTATTTTTATTTCTCTCCAGGCAGGCTCACCTCTATGTTTTGAACATTGCGCATAAACGAATTCGCGTTCTCCGGTCCGTGAGTGTGTCCCATTTTAATGGTGAATTATTACGACAACACTTGAGAGCCCGTTTTTTAATATTTTGTGGAGTGTGAAAGTTAAATTAATCTCAAATTCGATACCTAAATTAATTAGCTATTAATTTAAGCAACCCATACACGCACACTATCCACAATATCTGCTTGCAAGTTGCTACAAGTTAGCATTCACGCGAGGTACAGAGTGATTTATATAGAACTGACACATTTATTTCTTTAATTATTCCGTTGCAAATTCATTCAATGACCCAATTTTAGCACCAAATTAAGCAGAATGTTCTGGAGTTTCGATTCCTTGTCACTAGATGCGCAGATGTTTATGTTTTATTCCTGTTGTTGGCAGCACTAAATGCGCAGATGTTTATGTTTTATTCCTATTGTTGGCAGCTGTTTTCGACTTTTGTGTCAACGTGAAAATGCAGTACACATTAAATCAACGACTCTTCCTTGTGAAGCAATACTGGATTACGAATTCAATTACAGCTACTCAAAGGGCATACCAGAGAGAATTTGGTGTTCGCAATCCTCTAAAAATAAACACACAACTGGGACTGGTAAACAAATTGGAAACAACTGGATCTCTGGTGAGTGAAAAGGGCAAGCATCGTTCATCTAGGCTTCCCACGGTTGTTGTTGATGTAAGAGCACGACTGGAGCAGTCACCCAAAAAATCATTAAGACGTTTGTCTCAGGAGACAGGGAACACCTACTCAATGTGTCAGAGAGCCTAAAGCCATATAGGGTTAGGCCTACGGTTGTTCATCAGCTACAGGAACCAGATAAGGATAAAAGATTGAATTATTGTCGTTGGTTTCAGACGTTCATTGTGCAAAATCCTGCCATATTGTCCATCACATGGTCCACAGATGAAGCATGGTTCCATTTATCCGGTTATGTGAACTCACAGAACTCACGCCATTGGGCCATCGAAAATCCACATGTCATCCATGAAGCACCTATGCACCCGGTTAAAATCGGAGTTTGGTGCGCAATATCCGCACAGAGAATAGTGGGGCCAATTTTTTTTTAACCAGACTGTGAACACTGCAGTGTACCGACTGATTTTCATGGAGTTAGTTGAGCAACTGGATGATGTAGAGCTGAGTCAAGGATATTTTCAGCAAGATTGCGCTACATGCCATCAAATGAATCTATGGAACTAATTGCAAGTTTCTTTGACGACCGAATAATTTCCAGGAACTTGTGGCCACCGAGATCTCCGGATTTGACAACGCCGAACTTCCTTCTATGGGGTTACTTAAAAAACAGGGTTTACACCACACGTCCCCAGACATTGGACGATCTAAAGCACAACATCACACAGGAGATTCAAGCTATTGACAACAGAGTCCTCCAACGAGTGGCCAGTAACATGGAACGACGTGTTGAGTTGTGCCTTATGCAGGATGGAGGACATTTTCAACATTTGCTATAGAGGTAAATAATCTCCCAAAATTCCTCTACATTTTAGGTATAATAAGTTTTCGCTAGCACAATTCGTTTTGAAGCAATTTGATGAAAGAAATGTGTCAGTTCTATATAAATCACAAACAACTTCAAATTAGTGTAACTCTGAAAATATTGAGATTAGGACACATGTTTATATGACATTTTTTGCTCAGAATGTCTTCGGAAATAAGCTCTGTAAGTGACGGTAAATCCTCGTGAATCACCCTGTATATGTAACTTACAAGTTGACGTAACGTTAGTCCAATAGTTTAATAAACCCTAAAGTCCACGACTGTGGAGCAACGGTTAGCATGCCCAACCGTGAAACGAGCGGATCCGGGTTCAAATCCTGGTTGGGACAAGTTACCTGGTTGAGGTTTTTTTTGGTGGGTTTCCCTCAACCCATTAAGAGCAAATGCTGGGTAACTTTCGGCGCTGAACCCTGGACTCAATTCGCTGGCATAATCACCTTCATCTTATTCAGACGCTAGATAACCATAGCAGTTGATAAAGTATAGTAAAATAACCAATTAAAAAAACAACAAAAAAAAAAATCCTAAAGAAGGAAGTGCAGCAAGAAAAGTAGATAAAGCGGAACGGAGCCAATAGGTAGGTTTCCCTTTACGTCTACCCTTTTCTTTACTTTTTTTTGATGACATGCAGCTTCGAAACGTTGGATGTCTCTGCATCTAGGCTTACAAGCAGGGCAGGGCATAGTTGCGCCCCACGGTAAGATAAAATGCAGCAGATAAAAAAGGGTCCCTGTTTTGTGGACATAGTTGCTCCCCGTTCCCATCAGGTAGAGAAAAGGGCATGGCATAGTTGCGCCCCGATGAAATAGGTAGAGAAAAAGACACTACGGAAACTCGAGCCTCGTAATCAACCAACCTTATTGATTTCTTATTCGATTTAATATTTATTATCGGTACCGTTAAAATGAATACCATGAAGTTGGCAATATTTTATTAACTGTTTTTCCACTGTTTATGCAGTGATTATTGATAGCCTACCGTTAAAATGAACACCATGAAGTTGGCAGTATTTTATTAACTGTTTTTCTACTGTTTATGCAGTGATTATTGATAGCCTACCGTTAAAATGAACACCATGAAGTTGGCAGTACTTTATTAACTGTTTTCTACTGTTTATGCAGTGATTATCAATAGCCTACAGTTAAAATGAACACCATGAAGTTGGCAGTACTTTATGAACTGACATATTCAAATGAGTGAGCCGTTGGAATACGGGGGCTTAGCAGTCTTTGACATTTTATTAATGATTTTCACACTGTCTGCGGCGTATAGTGAGGTTAATTTAAAATGAATGTTAAGTTTAGTGAAAAGGGTAAAGAGTTAATAATTCACAATGGTTCTAAGTTCAATTTTCGAAACCCTGTACCGTAGGGTTAAGATATCGATGTACAAACAAAAAATACAGTTAATTTATTGTGTGTGATCGATAAAAAAGTGTTATTTTAAATAGTAAAATTGATCATATGCTAGGCCTACCTGATTTCAATGCAGCTATCACTGTAATATTTTTAAGTAATTTGTTTATATTATGACAATCACTTTCGTGTGTACTATCCATCGGGGCGCAACTATGCCATGTCCATTCTGCTACCTGATTTCTTCGGGGCGCAACTATGTCATGTCCATTCTGCTACCTGATTTCTTCGGGGCGCAACTATGTCATGTCCATTCTGCTACCTGATTTCTTCGGGGCGCAACTATGCCATGTCCATTCTGCTACCTGATTTCTTCGGGGCGCAACTATGCCATGTCCATTCTGCTACCTGATTTCTTCGGGGCGCAACTATGCCATGTCCCTTCTGCTACCTGGTTTCTTCGGGGCGCAATTATGCTATTCCTAGGTCTCCCAATTGACCGCGGGGCGCAACTATGCCATACCGTACAAGCAAACATTCTGATAGGGACAGATAAAGTTATTTTTTTTCTCTACCATGTTAATGATGTCAAAAGAAGTGCTTATACAAATTTTGGCCACCCGACCGCAATTGCGAGGCCGTCCAGAAAGTGATTTTCCCTGATGCCATTTACAGAAAAAAGCATAATTGCATGGAAAGATTTATTGAAACAGATACAGCAATTGTTGCGCTATTTGCCAACATATCCCTCACTGGAATTGAGACATTTGTCATACCATGGAATCAATTTTTGTATCCTTGTGTCGTAGAAGTCAGCCGCCTGGGATCGGAACCAGCGTTTGACAGCCGTCTGCACCTATCTGTTGATCCCATGATATGACAAATGTCTCAGTTCCGGTGAGGGATATGTTGACAAGTAGCTCGACAATTGCTGTGTCTGTTCCAATAAATTTTTCCAATGAAATTGTGTTTTTTTTCTGTTAACGGCCCCTGGCGAGCTTATTTTTTTTACGGTCCTCGTAATTGCGGTCGAGTGGCCAAAATTTGTATAATCACTTCTTTTGACATTATTAACATGGTGAAAGAAAAAAATTAACCTTTTATCTGCCCTCATCAGAATGTTTGCTTGTTAGATACAAATACATAAAAACCTCTCATTACGCTGATCATCATAAAAATCTTATACCATACTTACATAAATAAATATACTTCATAAATAAAATGTAACTTACTTCTTAATACTATAAAATTAACTTTTTCTTATCTTCGGTAAATGAATTATCAGTAGGGGAGAGTTGGTCAGAACGGGATACTTAACAAGGAATCTTGTATATTTCCTGTTGAAGTGATAGGAAACAATTCGATTTTTACTTATGAATCCGCTATTCTATGTACTTTCATAATACATTTTGATTTTCACTTCTAATGATATACCTAAAGTGGGAAAACAATTTTCTTGGAAAGTGCGCAAGTATCCCGTTTTGGCCGACTAATTGGGTAAAACAGGATACTTATTTAAAATAAAGCAAATATTGTTAAGGAACTGAAAAATGTGTGTGTTTTTATTATAGGCCTAATGCATAATAAACACACCAAAAATGTTTTGCATCACCTGTTAACCAGACCTTCAATAAAAGATAAAAAGAAGGAAAGCTAAGGAATGAAAAGTATTTATTTTTAACAGTTGTTGACAAAAAATAACAGTTGACAAAATTATAGCAATGGTGTGGATGGCCAAATGGAAATTGAGTATTGGCTGGAGTACCAAATCTCTATCCTAGCAACTTCAATAGAGAGTAGTGCTTCCTTTTACATTGATAATGCTTGGACTCTTCGTAGCATACTGTCTACCACCACATCTATCAACTGTCTCATTCTTCAACAGCAACTCTGCTTAGGTCTTCGAGATTGCGTGAGGGGTCAGGGCGCGCAAGAATGGTTCTCTTTAGTTTAACCCAGACATGCTCCATTGGATTCATGTCTGGAGAACATGCGGGCCATTCAAACCTGGCAATTCCTTCACGATTATGAAAGTCATTGATAACAACCGAACGATGGATTCTGGAATTGTCGTCGATAAACATGAATCCTTTTGCAAAGTGCTGATTAAAAGGTGCTACTATGGCTTGAAGAATGTTGTCCCTATACTGTGGAGTCCTCAGCATTCCTTGGATCGACACCAATTTTGTCCGCGACCCCACATAATGCCACCCCAAAACATCACTGACCCACTACCTTACTGCACTTGATTGTAGGGGTGTCTAAGTCGTGCAGCATTACCTGATTCTCTCCACACACGTTGTCGATGATTATCTGGCACAAGGCATATTCGGCATTTGTCCGTGAATAGAACTTTGTGCCAGTTTTGTACAGTCCATTGGTGATGATTTCTTGCCCAGGTGTAACGTGCCTAGGTATGAGTTGGGCCTTGCCATGGACGTCTGGAGTGCAGTCTGCTATCATGTAATCGATTTCATACAGTTTGATTGGATACGCGTCTCCCTGTCGCAGTTTGAAAGTCATTGTTAATCATGCCAGCAGTATTCTCAGCGTTTCTCACGGCAATAATTCCCAGATATCGATCATCACATTCTGTTGTTGCCCGTGGACTACCACTACGAGGCAGGTCGTCGACAATACCTGGGTTTCGGAAGCGATTCCAGGTTCGTACCACATCACTCTGGTTCAATCCTAAGCGGCTCGCTACTTGCCTTGAAGACAGTCCTTCCTGACATGGAGAAACAATCCTCACACGGTTGAAGTTCGTAATTGACCGCCTTGCTATTGTTCAACCTCTTCAGAATGAAATAAATCTGTTTTACCCTGGGTTATTCGCTGAGAGATGAGATTTCTTGCACTTCTGTTTACATCTGTTTACTTTTTCAGTAGGTTTCTAGGGTAGACTTCTACTGTTTCTCAACATTGTTTTCGTTTTTCAGACAGTTAAAAGGATAACTTTCAAATATTTTTATGGATATTTCTTGAAGTGGAGCGTAAATACCACTTCTGCAGGTGATGCAAAACTTTTTTTGATATATTAGTAGTACTAAAATATGTATGTGGGATTAAATGAAGAATATCAAATTATTATACGTAAGGTCTATCCTGTTTGTTGACATTGATCCATAGTCCTATTGCAGAATATTTCATTTACGAAAGTTACAGTAGAATTATTCGCAGTCTTCCGATTCTATACTACTGCACGCCTGATGAGCCCATTCTTGGCATTGAGTACACTTATTTCATCATCCCTCTTCAGATTTTGAATTAGAGAATTCGTCGTTGTCTTCATCCTCTTCTTCCTAACTACTGTCATTGTTGGTTGTTATAGCGAGAACATATTTAATTCAGAATTTAAACTAAAATCCCACATATGCAATGCAAGTTGGATAAAACGGGATATTATCTCGTTTTGCCAAACCATAGGGTATCCTGTTTTATTCGACTAGGAGTTGTAAAGAAAAACATGGCGTCACAACAAAACGGTAAAAGCTACAGCGGTTTTATTTACAAAGAATTAAAGACTAATAATGTTTTATTTATATAAGAGACTTACCTCTTCAACTCTGCAAATTTAATCCCAGAATGTGGCAATTAAAATCAGTCGGAACAATTTAGTTACGTAGCTGATTTTAAACTTTTCTCTAGACAACAAAAATTAATGTGTTCGTTCTGCATGTGAGCACTGCATAATGTCCCCTTCTAGTCTAAGAACAAAGTCCTCGCATCATTCGGTAAGTTGCAGCACTTTCCAACGAAATAAGTAGGGTATCCCTTTTTATCATACCATCCTGTTTAACCAACTCTCCCCCACGCTGAGAAGGCAATGCAAATATTTTACACCACTTTGTACGCTTATATTATCGTATTTTCAGCTCTTTCTAAGCCTATTAGGAATTTATGATGAGGAAAGACGGTTTTGTGGCAGTGTGGCAGGTCGAAGGTATTCCGTACTTCATTTACTGCTTTCTTTAACGTTCTTAAAAGACAGACCTTGAACATAATACGGTACATGAGGAAAACGTACAATCCGGTCACACACCTTGAAATGACCTATAAGTAGTAGAGTTAGTCGGGAAACCCAGAAAATATTTCCTGAAACAACTTTCTGGACCTATAGAACTGTTCACTCACTCGACAAATTGGATCTCATGCTCATGGATTACCTCAAAAAGGGGATTACGGTAACATCATTAACTACATCAGTGTGTCAGGTAACAAAGAATGATGAAAAATGCCGTCCTAGAAAGGTCGACGACTCTCTTAAACATTGATCCAACTTAAATAGTTGCAAAATGTTCCAGAATTTTCAGCTGAGTGTTAATCAGCTAAACAAAATGAAGATTAGGTATTACGTAGTGCTGATGTTTTGTAAATATTTGATCAGAATCCTAACCAATCAAATAAAATGAATATTAGGTCTTAGATAGTGCCGATGTTTTATAAATGTTTGCCCTGAATACTAACCAGTCAAATAAAATGAATATTAGGTCTTAGATAGTGCCGATGTTTTATAAATCTTTGATCAAAATACTAACCAATCAAATAAAATGAATATTAAGTCTTAGATAGTGCTGATGTTTTATAAATGTTTGATCAGAATACTAACCAATCAAATAAAATGAATATTAAGTCTTAGATAGTGCTGATGTTTTATAAATGTTTGATCAGAATACTAACCAATCAAATAAAATGAATATTAGGGCTTAGATAGTGCCGATGTTTTATAAATGTTTGCCCTGAATACTAACCAGTCAAATAAAATGAATATTAGGTCTTAGATAGTGCCGATGTTTTATAAATGTTTGATCAGAATACTAACCAATCAAATAAAATGAATATTAGGTCTTAGATAGTGCCGATGTTTTATAAATGTTTGATCAGAATACTAACCAATCAAATAAAATGAATATTAGGTCTTAGATAGTGCCGATGTTTTATAAATGTTTGATCAGAATACTAACCAATCAAATAAAATGAATATTAGGTCTCAGATAGTGCTGATGTTTTATAAATGTTTCATCAGAATACTAACCAATCAAATAAAATGAATATTAGGTCTTAGATAGTGCCGATGTTTTATAAATGTTTGATCAGAATACTAACCAATCAAATAAAATGAATATTAGGTCTTAGATAGTGCCGATGTTTTATAAATGTTTGATCAGAATAGTAACCAGTCAAATAAAATTAATATTATATGTTACATAGTGCCGATGTTTTATAAATGTTTGATCAGAATACTAACCAATCAAATAAAATGAATATTAGGTCTTAGATAGTGCTGATGTTTTATAAATGTTTGATCAGAATACTAACCAAACAAATAAAATGAATATTAGGTCTTAGATAGTGCTGATGTTTTATAAATGTTTGATCAGAATAGTAACCAGTCAAATAAAATTAATATTATATGTTACATAGTGCCGATGTTTTATAAATGTTTGGCCTGAATACTAACCAGTCAAATAAAATGAAAATTAAGTCTCGTGTAGTGCTGATTTTTAATAAATGTTTGACCTGAATACTAACCAATAAAAAAATGTAGATTAGAACTTAAGCAGTGCCGCTGTTTTGTGTTTCACGTGAATAGGGATATTCTGAACTAGCACCAACAGATAGCGCACGTGTACTTTGAGGGATGCGCTTTGCGTCTGCATTTGTTTTCCGGTATTAACATGAGGATTTACGTAGAGTATTAGTGCATTAAATACTCTTAAAAAGAAGTCAAAATGCCAAATTTTTGTTGTATTACTATTTGTGAAAACCAGGGAAAGCCTTTTGTCTTCATTCAGGTCCCGAAATATTCTGAATATATGCTTTAAACCTTAAAGAAAAATTAACTATTTAAATTGCGCCTGGAAAGTGCTACAGCTATTAAACAAAAATAACTACTTCAAGTAAGGAACTGCTAGCTACAGTTTAATTTTGGAAGAGGGAAGAGAAAAAGTACTACAATCATGTGCAACATCGATAGCAAGCTATGTTACTGAATAGTAAAACACCAGAGTATGGTTTTAAATAATGTTCTGAGTTTAAAAAAAACATTCATATATTTCCGAAAGAAATTACAATCGATGAAAGAACAAATATTATAATTTTTGCGGATGGGGAAGTTGATGTCACTGAAATGCAGTAAATGAAGTGTTCAGAGCTATAGTGGGCCAAGCGCCATTTATTTAAAACAGAGAAAGCAAGGATTAAATTTTAAGTGAATACTGTGGTTTAAAGAAGATTGTCATATCATTTAGTTTTAATGTGTATACTTTATATTACTTGCTATATGCTTCCATTGAATTATGGTAATAACTTCACTTTAACCCTTGTTTTCTACGGTTTTAGTAAATGGCGCTTGGCCCACTATGATTCTGTACCCTTCAAATATAAAAATTATCGAGATACACAACGATCTTCGGTGTCCAACCTCGAAGCATGTATGGTATACAATATATCTCGCTGGTGACGCGTTGGGGAATGCAAATAAATGTTAATTTACTGATTTTACTCTCCGGGTGTTAAGACTGATGATTTGAAGGCTTTTGATGAATTTTGCAATCTGAAAAGTATGTAAAGAATGAAAAGAGTAAATTTACATTAAAAACAAAGGACATGCTATCTCATCGTACTTGGTCAAGGTACGTTAGCAATTCTGTGAATACTGAAGTTTGCTCAGAACTACTTAAACTTGTCCTGTTTTTCTATATGATTCCAGCCCAGAATGCGAATATTGAAATAATGTTCTCTGCAATACAGAGCCAGTGAGCATAAAAAAAATCGTATCTAAGTTGATTCCATTAGGAATATCATATTCGTGCAATTTAACTTCAAAGTAAATGTCTTAAAATAATGGGAATTGGACTTAAATGACGGGTAAGTCAGAAAAATACGTTACAAATTCAATATTAATTCCAGTTTACTACCACAGCTCAATTTTACTAGGGCCTACTGACACGTTATTTTCATTGTTACTACAGAATATTTAAGTATTAAATTGTTTGTAATAGCCTATCGAATTTCGACAATGTTTTAAGTTAAAAAATATATATTACTGCCCTGGTTTGTCGTAACTTTCAGATGGTAACAGGGAGTGCGTGCAATCCCAGCGAGATATTTTTATGTGTGGTATATTGGTATTTCTGTTCACTGTTTCAGCCCGTCTATGTAATCTAACTTGATTGTGCGACAACAGTGTAAACGTAGTAAATATTTTTGGATTGAGACTGTATTTAACACACATTAATTAAAAACGAAAAAAAAAAAAATTTGCAGCCCTCAAATTATTAGTGAGATGTTGAATTCTCCGTCATTTGAGTTCACTAATGTAATCAGAACACCTAGAATACCATGTAATGTAGCCTAATTGGATTTAATACAAATTCGCAATTTGTTGCGATTGTTTTATCCTCATATTATAATTAATCAGAATCACTTAATTCGTAAAGATTAGTAAAAATCTATTGTATATCTATTATGTCGTGATTTTCGCGATCTCCTTAAATACCCGGCCCTGACTATCTTCCTTTATTCACTGCTGTGACCTTCCGTGTCCATTCTTTTACATATCATTTCATCTATTTCGCACTTTATTCATCTGACACTATATATCGTTCTAAAACCTATCTAAAACTAATTTCTCTATCCCTACCATCACGTTTACTATTTATTTCAGACTATTTTCACTATACATACTTTTCATTATTGTTTTTATCTCTTACTTGTTATACTTGTATGACAAAAAAAAATCTTTTTCCGTATTCTCTAACCCACCTGATGCTATATTCCTCACTTTCTTAATACTTAGTCCTTACTGACATGTAACATGGTTAATTCAGACTCCCCGCTCCCTTTGCTATTTATATCACTTCACTAATTCATTTACTACCTTTACACTATATTCTATATTGTAAAATCAATACAGCTTATCATAGCATGAGTCAAGGTCACAGATTATGAAACAAATTTTATTCTAATATTATTTTAACCACGAATCCTCTTCAGATTAATTAAAAAAAATAAAAAGAAATTGTATCGGATTTATAGTTTGAGTTTAAACTTTTTGATCTGTATTCACTCTCAATTTTAATTTTATTTTTGTCTATATTGGAATCCCCTTCTGAGCACGAGTCATACTCATTAAGGATGAATGTATGAATGAATGAATGAATGAATGAATAAATAAATAAATAAGTAAATAAGTAAATAAATAAGTAAATAAGTAAATAAATGAACAAGTAAATAAATAAATAATAAATAAATAAATAATCAATCAAATAATCTCTCAATCAATCAAATAAATAAATAATAAAATCAATCAATCAAATAAATAAATAATCAAATCAAACAAATAAATAAATAAATAATCAATCAAATAATCAATTAAATAAATAATCAATCAAATAATCAAATAAATAATCAAGTAATCAATTAAATAAATAATCAAATAAATAAATAATCAATAATCAATTAATTAAATAATCAATGAAATAAATAATCAATTAAGTAAATAATTAAATAAATAATCAAATAAATAATCAATTAAATAAATAATTAAATAAATAATCAAATAAATAAATAGCCTAAATAAACTCTTACACTTTACATAATTTACATAATTTACATAATTTGTATTCCTGGTGTTGTGGAAGAGAAGGCCTGATGGCCTTAACTACACCAGAATAAATAAATAAATAATTTAAACGACTCGTGAATCTATCTTCCAGTGTTATACACACTGTCCTTCCTAGTTCTTTCTTTTCTCATTATTACTTCGTTTATTTCGTACTTACTCGTCCTACACTATTTATCGCTCAAAATCTTAATTAAATTTTAAGAATTTATAATTACTAAAATGTCCCGTACATCTCCAAAAACAGGTCCTTCCAGGGTGCAGTACCCTGCGTATTTCCCCATGTCCTAAGTAACGGTCCTGTGTCGGGTTAACTACAATGAAGTTAGCCTTACCGCTTAAGAGGTCAGCGTCCTATCCTCAGTGCTGTGACCTGCTATTATTGTTTCTTTTTAGGGAAATCCAAAACACAGCATTGCAAGTGCTTAAGTCCCATATCCGAGATAATGAATCCTATAATGAACAACATTAGTAAGAACCAACTTCTCAAACATACCTCTTTCTTTTGAGTACGATCTTTCGTTTATTCAAGCATTTATTTCAAACAAAGATTTATACCTACTTACAGACGGACTGAAAAGGTTTCACTTTCACTGAAGAGGTATTTCTATTTACACTTACTAGCGTTTCAAAAATAATTCTGAATTCTATCACGTTTCTTATCGTAACACTAATCCTACCATGATCTTAGAAGCGAACTTCTAGATTTTTTAGTAGGTTATTTTACGACGCTTTATTAACATTTTAGGTTATTTAGCGTCTGAATGAGATGAAGGTGATAATACCGGTGAAATGAGTCCGGGGTCCAAGACCGAAAGTTACCCAGCATTTGCTCATATTGGGTTGAGGGAAAACCCCGGAAAAAACCTCAACCAGGTAACTTGCGCCGACCGGGAATCGAACCCGGGCCACCTGGTTTCGCGGCCAGACGCGCTAGCCGTTACTCCACAGGTGTGGACACTTCTACATTCAATGACTTTTGGTACAAGAAGAATTTACATCTTACTTACTTACAAATGGCTTTTAGAGAACCTGAGGTTCATTGCCGCCCTCACATAAGCTCGCCATCGGTCCTTATCCTGAGCAAGATTAATCCAGTCTCGATCATTATAAATATTATCCCACCTCTCTCAAATCCATTTTAATATTATCCTATCTACGTCTTGGCATCCCCAAAGACATTACATCTACGTAACAATAATAGTAATAATAATAATAATAATAATAATAATAATAATAATAATAATAATAATAATAAACTTTTCATCCTCTGACTACGAGTTAAAAATGGCATTTTTCAATTAATATTTTTCTTTAGAGAATAAACTTCTTTCTTTCGTGAGATGAGTATTCTTGAATACCTCTTATAGTGTTTGAGATATGCCCTTTAACAAGCGTGCATGTTACTTTATATGTCCCTTTAAATGTATTTATTCTATCGCTTGTTTTTTGAAACATTAGTCAATCCACGTTCCTACCACAAAAAAGAGTAATTAGAATAAGAGTAGGTGTCAAATCTAGGGAATCATGTAGGATCATTAAAAAAAAAACTACAAATAATGTCCATGATTTATCAGTATATATATGTTTTTTCTTTAATAAACTTGCTCGTATATAATCGTGAAAACTTTGTCACCAATTCTACAGTTCATATCATAAATATGCGTCAAAAATGACTTTCTTACTCCATCGGCAAGTCTATCAAAAATGAGTGTGTTATATGGCAGTAAAAATTTTTAATAGCCTCCCTATGGATATAAAAAACCAAACTCAAAACTTAAGATTATTTAGGGCCAAATTAAGAACCTATTTCTATGATCTCTTAACATATTTCTGTCTGCTCCTATTTATTCAATAGCCTACTCACAACCATAGCGAAATGTAGAGGAATTTTGGCAGCTGCGTGGCGGATTTCGTGTTTCTGGAGTTGGGCACACTGCGTTTATGAAAGTCATTGTTAATAGCCTGATCCGAAAATTCTGGCGTTCACGTCGCGTTTGCGCTTACTTATCACTAGGGCTAGGATTTTGATGAAATTGCATCTTTTTTCTAGTAAGCCAGAAACATTGTTGCTTTAGTATTTATATGTTATGTGATAAACTGAGTGTCTTGATACATATTTGTTAGGGCATTGTTTTGCATTTTTTGCCCGTTTCAACTCATAAGAGCATTTTTTGTTTTATTCGGTCATTTTTTAGGCATTTTCATCTAATTTTGGCCATAAATCCCCTTTATTAATGTAAAATAATGTTCATTTCCTTTGACATTTTCTTTACATATTTTGTCCATTAATACCCATTATTTTGTATATTATTTTAATCGTTTTTCTACACAAATAGGCCTATTGCCATTTTAACGTAGTACACCACCACGTAATGGATCAGTCCAGGCACACCTTCAATATAGACTCCTCGATACCTGCTAATTCCGGATAAGAGTGGCCTTGTGGTAGACTACATTGAAACTAAAAGTAAAGTAAATCCATGGCGCTACAGCCCATGAAGGGCCAAGACCGACCAGCTGACTGCTGACCTCACGTCCACATGCCGAATCAGAGGTGAACGATCATGCATGGAAACTACATTAGGTAAAATAATTAATTAAAGTGTACTACTTAGAAAAAATTATGTAAAATTTAATTTAATTACTAGTCTAAATATCAAGTAGTACAAAACCTCTTTTCCTACTAAGCCAATTATGCAAGATCAATTTTAGGACATTTTTAAGAGCTTTTTTTTTAAGATTTTTAGGTCATAAATGCATTGTTTTTACGACATTTTTCATGATTTATAGGTCATCAAAATCCTGCCCTACTTATCACTGTGAATGGCCCTTATAGGGTTTGTAACTACAGGTCCAACAAGACGCAGCTGTTTCGGATCCAAAGACCCAAATCTCCATTCTGTTGTGAATGAATTGGAAGTATTTTTCTCGAGCGGCTGCAAATCGCTTCGTTGCGCACTCGAGGCATCTGAACCGGGATGTGACGCATCGCCAGCTCCGCACATTGCCACCGTGCATAAAAAATAGCATCACTCATGGTCAAATCGTCCCGAGTCGTAATTAATCTTGGCCACTGCGAACCGCAAGGGATTTCCCGCCATTCCTCCGAGCTTTACATGAAATCGAATGAATGCTTCGAATACAGATTTCTATTTAATTAGCAGATCCACAATGTAACGTTAGCCACAGGCTGACTACTAAGTTGATGTCCACAATACCATGTGTTTATAGAAATCCCAGGTAATTGGTCATGATTCTTAAAGGTGGTGGAATAGTATGGCAGACATAGTGATGGTGCTAGTCATATTCGTAATGGACAATAATGATACTTCCAGAAAGTCATAATCAATACCAGTTGGAGTACTAATCCAACTATAATCTTTTCGCTGCAAGAAAAATCCTAATGTAAACTGAAGTGACTGAAGTGAGGCTTCATTGGCCGCTGTTTGGCGCCATAGATTCTCAGTACGTGTTCCCGCCTACTGTTGTACATTCTGTTTCATGTTAAACATTTCCGTTATTCGTCAAGTAGACCTAATCTCACTACCGTGCATCCGTTTGCTCAGGAAACATTTACTTTATAATTATTGTAATTAAAACTCACTTAACTTATTATATACATTTAAGACTATTTGTTTTTCTCCGCTTTTGAGAGGGTTTCCACTCTTATGTTTAATAGGCCTAACCACACATACCGAGGATACAGAAGCCATACTTCAGTACCACGTGATTACTGAACAACTAGAGCTCAAGTGACGCCAGCTTGTTACAAGAACAGACTACCTCAGTATTACGTTGGTATTCATACGCGTTCATAGTATATAACAAAATATAAAAGTAGCTTTTCTTTTACATAGCGTTTTACATATGAGTGAAGTTATATGTTTCATCGTATTTAACAACTAGAATTCAATTTTTTATTTTCAAATAATGCAAGATTACGGTTTCCAAATACGAACTATATTCTCCTGCGCCATGTGAGTGTTTCGTCTGGGAGCCAATCACGGGTTTGACAGTCATGTGCTTGTGTTTGCATTAGGATTTTTCTTACAGCGAAAACAGTATAGTAATACAGTAGTAGCAGTATCAGTTGTATAAGCAGTTGCAAGAGTAGTACTAATAATATTCGCAATAAAAGTGCAAGCCGAAGGCTTATGCAAGTTATTCAGTTGTAGCAGTACCAATCCCAGACGCAGTTCTTACAATACCGGCCGTAGACGAGGTTCTAAAACTGTCAGTCTTACACGCGGTTATAGCAATACCAGTCTCACACGCGTTTATAGCAATACCAGTCTCATACGCGTTTATAGCATTACCAGTCTCATACGCGTTTATAGCAATACCAGTCGTACAGAGGGTTACAGCAGTACCAGTCGTCCGCGAGTTTGTAGTAATACCAGACGTACACGCGATTGCAGTACTAGTCGTACACGCTGTTATAGCAATACCAGTCGTAACAACGGTTAGGCCTATAGCAATACCAGTCGTAACAACGGTTATAGCAATACCAGTCTTACACCCTGTTATAGCAATACCAGTCGTAACAACGTTTATAGCAATACCAATTGTACACGCCGTTATAGCAATACCAGTGGTACACACGTTTATAGTGGTGCCAGTCGTACACACGTTTATAGCAATACCAATTGTATACGCGGTTATAGCAATACCAATTGTACACGCGGTTATAGCAATACCAGTGGCACACACGTTTATAGTAGTGCCAGTCGTACACACGTTTATAGCAATACCAATTGTACACGCGGTTATAGCAATACCAGTGGCACAACGTTTATAGTAGTGCCAGTCGTACACACGTTTATAGCAATACCAATTGTACACGCGGTTATAGCAATACCAGTGGCACACACGTTTATAGTAGTGCCAGTCGTACACACGTTTATAGCAATACCAATTGTATACGCGGTTATAGCAATATCAGTGGCACACACATTTATAGTAGTGCCAGTCGTACACACGTTTATAGCAATACCAATTGTATACGCGGTTATAGCAATACCAGTGCCACACACGTTTATAGTAATGCCAATCGTACACACGTTTATAGCAATACCAATTGTACACGCGGTTATAGCAATACCAGTGGCACACACGTTTATAGTAGTGCCAGTCGTACACACGTTTATAGCAATACCAATTGTATACGCGGTTATAGCAATACCAATTGTACACGCGGTTATAGCAATACCAGTGGCACACACGTTTATAGTAGTGCCAGTCGTACACACGTTTATAGCAATACCAATTGTATACGCGGTTATAGCAATACCCAGTGGCAATACCACACACGTTTATAGTAGTGCCAGTCGTACACACGTTTATAGCAATACCAATTGTATACGCGGTTATAGCAATACCAATTGTACACGCGGTTATAGCAATACCAGTGGCACACACGTTTATAGTAGTACCAGTCGTACACACGTTTATAGTAGTGCCAGTCGTACACACGTTTATAGTAGTGCCAGTCGTACACACGTTTATAGCAATACCAGTCGTACACGCGGTTATAGCAGTACCAGTCGTCAAAATTTATAGGCCAGTTTTTAGGATAAGATTTACAAACATACAAAAATTGCTTGTTTGATGGTATTTGATGTGATGTCCATTGTTTTACCTCCAAATTTTGAGGTGAGAAAAAAACACCGGTGAATTTTACCTGAAGCTCTTTCATTTAAAAGCAGGGATCTTTTACTTGCAGTAAATCAACGTCTTTCTCAAATTCTCTTATATTTCAAAGTAAACCAGGCTACGGACGTCTAGGTCTATTTTTCTTTAAATCCATTCGCTTTGGAACGATTTGAACCTGCGAACCTCAAACTCAAAGGCAAGCATAAGGCGTACAACAACAAAGAGAAGTGGAACTCTTAAGTTACTGACGGACGTATCGTCCGAGGAGGAACACCTCTCAGAAACAGGAGCTTTAGATTTACAGCTCATTTGGAGGAGCAATTAGAACTGTGATTTGTATCATAAATAATTACTGGAAAGCACTTCCACGGAAACTTTGAGAGCCAAGGGGCAAAGGTCTGGAAAGGGAATTACGAAATTACTTCCAGTATAGAGACACTGAACAAGCGGGATGCTACCGTAGGCTACTGCGTTCCTTCCCAGAAGTTCATATATTGGGCCTATTATCTGCATGTGTTTTTGTCTACCTTCATTATCTGTATTTTTAACTGTCTACATCTCTGCGGAGGTCCTATTAAGATTGCCATGTTCCTCTTGTCCGTCCTATTCCCAACTATTCTTCCGAGAATGGGACAACAGCTCAAGCAATTTCTGTGTAAGTTACCTGATGTAGTAGTGCATTATTATTTTACAAACAAATGTCAATGCATTTCGGATATCGCACTGATCGGGAAATTTATTAGGAAAGGTCGAATTGCAAGGAAATGTTAAATAAACTGTTTATACAGAGCTTACTATTTAACAGTCTTACTAATAGGCCTAAACCTTATTTTCAAACACTCTTAGGCCCAATTGTATAAAACTCCCTGACTAAAGATCAACTTTGATCGAAGATCGAAAAGTGAACCGAGTTCAGACACTTCTTCTATTGTATAAAACTTTTCTGCGATCAAATTACCTTGGTTCAAATACAATCTAAGTTCACGTGAAAAGGATTTGGCAACATCGCATAAACAGGTGAAATACGTGATGCGCGGACCTTGTTATACAGGTTTGTTCAGTGTTGCCAATATAGCGACTTTAACTCTTTTTCAACAACAATTTCTTTTAACTTTTATATTGCTTAAATAGGGATTAAGTGACCTTTTTAGCACCCCATAGTGACAAAATTTAATCTCTCTTTTTTGATAATGAGAAATCTAGCGACTTTACAACAACTTTTAGGCGACACTCTGTTGGAGACACTGGTTTTCTGTGCAATGTAAATAATGGCGGACAATAAGAAGAAGGTTGACTGTTCTCCGAGTTGTTATCATGTTATGGTGTTTGATACTGCTAAACCTAATGAAGCTTTATAAAACGACAATTTTCATTTAGTAATACAGTTAATTGAAAATTTATGAATGTACCTATCATATCCATTAATAATTAATGGTTGTTGTAAACATAATATAAATTTATAGGTTATGTTATTTGATTCTGCTGAACACGATAGAGCCTTATAAAATATAAGATTGTGTATTAAGGCAAGAAATTGAAAGAAATATATGTAAATGTATCTATCATATCTATTAATATTAATAATAATGGATATTTTATTTGCACAATCTATCACTCGTATATTTCAAACAGAAAAGAATAACTGAACTTGGATCATCTAACTTAATCGGAGAAATTTCTTCAGTCAAAGTTGACTTTAGTTTGAGACAAATTAATCTCAGATTAGACTTTATACAACACAAAATTCCAAGTTCAGCTGAAACAAGGATCAATTTAACCTCTGATCTATGATTAAATGGTTTATACAATCGGGCCTTAATCTCTATTCCTCTCTCAAAGTGAGAGTCCAAGTTTCACAACCATACAGAACAACCGGTAATATAACTGTTTTATAAATTCTAACTTTCAGATTTTTTGACATCAGACTAGATGACAAACGTTTCTCAACCGAATAATAGCACGCATGTCCCATATTTATTTTTTTTATTTTATTGGGTTATTTTACGACGCTGTATCAACATCTAGGTTATTTAGCGTCTGAATGAAATGAAGGTGATAATGCCGTGAAATGAGTCCGGGGTCCAGCACCGAAAGTTCCCCAGCATTTGCTCGTATTGGGTTGAGGGAAAACCCCGGAAATACCTCAACCAGGTAACTTGCCCCGACCGGGATTCGAACCCGGGCCACCTGGTTTCGCGGCCAGACACGCTGACCGTTACTCCACTCCCATATTTATTCTGCGTTTAATTTCCTCCCGAGTGTCATTTATATTTGTTAGTGTTGCTCCAAGATATTTGAATTTTTCCACCTCTTCAAAGGATAAATCTCCAATTTTTATATTTCCATTTCGTACAATATTCTTGTCACGAGACATAATCATATACTCTGTCTTTTCGGGATTTACTTCGAAACCTATCGCTTAACTTGCTTCAAGCAAAATTTCCGTGTTTTCCGTAATCGTTTGTGGATTTTCTCCTAACATATTCACGTCATCTGCATAGACAAGACGCTGATGTAACCCGTTCAATTCTAAACCCTCTGTGTTATCCTGAACTTTCCTAATGGCATATTCTAGAGGTAAGTTAAAAAGTAAAGATGATAGTGCATCTTCTTGCTTTAGCTCGCAGTGAATTGGAAAAGCATCAGATAGAAACTGGCCTATACGGATTCTGCTGTAAGTTTCACTGAGACACATTTTTAATTAATCGAACTAGTTTCTTTGGAATACCAACAATTTTTTTATGTTACAATCCTTAAACATTTCCATTTTACTAGTTTGCAAATTAGACGAAAGTGTCAGTCTTTAATCTTTCTTTATAAAATTATTGACAATAAGTTGGACTGTGTTGGTTTATTTTATTATATAACATAATATGCACCTAAGCTTAATACAAAATTTAGAAATGTATTTTTCATACCAAGGGCAAATACTGAATCGCACAAAAATTCCCCAGTTTTCCAAATGTTACAATAATTATGCAATAAATTACATCCTCATCCGAATGTTGATATTTTCAATGTGAATTTCTCTAGATACAGAATTAATTGTTGTCATATTTTACAGAATATTGTTGTTAGTTAATTTGAAGCTACTTTCACACCTTATTTCAATTCCTCTTTTTTTTTCTTTCTCCTTTTTCTATTTTGTTTCAGTTTTTAATAGGAGTATATTTCTTGTCCTTGTTTATGTTTTATAAATTACTTTGTTAGTCTTGAACACTGTAATTGGGCTTCATGTTCAATAACAAATAAATAAACAAAAATGTTGTTGTTTTCTAATGCCAGGCATTTGACAATAAAGTCATTTGACCTCTTGCACTCCAATATTTTTCAAAGAAATTATCATGGCCAGCCAATGAAGCATAGATTTTGAGGTGTTCCGAATCCATTTCTTGGTTTGAGTTGCACAATGGGCAGTTAGGGGACTGATATATTCCAATTCTATGCAGGTGTTTGGCCAAACAGTCATGGTCTGTTGCCAATCTAAATACAGCTACAGACGATTTTCGTGGTAAATCGGAAATTAACTGTGGATTATGATGCACAGAGTTCCATTTTCCCCCTTGAGATTGTGTTATCAAATTTTGTTTGTTGAAGTCTAAGTATGTAGATTTAATAAATCTTTTCACAGAGTAATACGTAGATTTAGTAACAGGTCTGTAAGTAGCAGTGCTGCCCTTCGTTGCTAAAGCATCCGCATTCTCGTTTCCCAGGATTTATTTATTTATTTATTTATTTATTTATTTATTTATTTATTTATTTATTTATTTATTTATTTATTTATTTACTTATTTATTTAATTATTTATTTACTTATTCATTTACTTATTTACTTACTTATTTACTTACTTACGTATTTATATATTGATTGATTGATTTATTTATTTTTTTATTTATTTATTTACTTATTTATTTACTTATTTATTTATTTATTTATTTATTTATTTATTTATTTATTTATTTATTTATTTATTTATTTATTCATTTGTTGTTGAACATAATAGGCAAAGTCCAATTATAATGTTCACGACTAACAATTTAATTTATAAAACATAAACAAGGAAAAGGAAATATACACTTATTAAAAACTGAAACAAAATAGAAATAAGAGAAAGAAAAAAAGAGAAATTGAAATAAGGTGTGAAAGTAGCTTCAAATTAACTAAGAACAATATTCTGTAAAATATGATAACAAATAATTCTGTATCTAGAGAAATTCATATTGATAATATCAACATTCGGATGAGGATGTAATCTATTATATAACTGTAACATTTGGAAAACTGGGGAATTTTTGTGGGATTCAGTATTTGCGTCGGTAAGTAAAACAAATTTCGAAATTTCGTTTTAAGCTTAGGTGCATATAATGTTATATAATAAAATAAACCAACACAGTCCAACTTATTGTCAATAATTTTATAAAGAAATTTTAAAGATTGACAATTTCGTCTAATTTGCAAACTAGTAAAATGGAAATGTTGAAGCATTGTAGCATAACTCTCATAGGTAGGATAATCATTATAAAGTCTGTAATATAACCATTTTAGAAATTTATTTTGAATTTTTTCTAGTAACAGATTATATTTGTTAGTAACTGGGTTCCAGATAACAGCAGCATACTCTAATTTAGATCGAACAATGGAATTATACAAAATGATTATAGTTTTGACTATAATTTACAAGAATTTTTCATAACAAAACCTAAACTTTTATAGGACAAATTTATAATATTATTTGTGCGAGATCGTGCGTATTTGCTTGTTTTCCGCACAGAACCAATACGCGGTAAGTGTGAAATACCACATTCAGTATTCCCAACGTAACACACACAACAATTTCCCTCTTCTTACCGCTTAAGCGCGACATTCATTTTACTGCTTTAGGCTTTTAACATATTATTTTTAGAGACGTTTAACGTAGTAATAATTATAAATTGGAAACTTACCACTGCAATTTCACCTAAATTTCAATGCTAATTATTGTTTTTAAATATTTGCAAAAATTAAGTAAAGTCTACTACTCCACGAAACTTATTGCATTCCTGATACAAGTAACATTAAGGAAGCCGTGAAAAAATCAACAAGATTCCAGATGCGGATGTTATTACTGCAATATGTTAAATAAATAATATTGTTAAAATATTAAAATGAAAAATAAATCATTACATAACCTTACCGTTTGTTTTAAGTTCGCATTTATAGACTGGGGAAAAAAAAAGACAGACGTATATCACGGCCTGCTGGAGTATAGTAAACACAGAAAACATTTTATAGCAACAATGTTGAAGAAAGATATTTTGGTTTTCCGAAGTTGCCGTCATTAAACAGAAACCAACATGGAGATTTCATTGCAACTAATTAGAAATTCGTCTTTCAGGTATGTAATAAACGATCTTCACACAAAATAATGTACGATACACGAGCGGTATGTTTGTTTTCATGTTCTCGGAAATTAAAAAAGCTCAACTACGTTTCGCTTTTTCAATATTTTCCTCGACCATGAAAACATCAACATACCGCTCTTGTAACGTATATTACTATAATTTGACTACGAAATGTAAAATTACTGCTAAATAATATACCTAAATCTTTATGTTCATTTTCCACAATGGGATGGTATCCACTGGAATACAATTCTTTTATTGAATGATATTGAGAGAGAAATAAACAATAATAATAATAATAATAATAATAATAATAATAATAATAATAATAATAATAATAGGCTACACAACATTTAAAATACCGACAATGTAATTGTAAACAATTTTTATAATAGCCTTTGACAAAATTCTGTGTACGCCACTGAAAATAAGTCATATACAGTAGTTCAGAAATTATTATTGGCGCGACAAAACTGGCCTGAAAATGTGTCAGTCTACTTTCTGGGATGGCACCCCAGTACTGGGCCGAAGTTACAAAAGTATTCACGTCAAAAAGAATCCATTTCTGAAAGAAAACAAATACATGAATGTTCTGTATTCTACGTGAAACAGTACCCGTATTTATAAATTTCCTACCTTCGGTCAGGGGCATGCTGCACATAGCGCCAACCAGAGCATCTCTGCAGGCTGTGAATGAGGCGTATTGGTGGCCTTGTCGACACTTGCGGGTCGCACTGTGCAAGAATGAAATGCATTCATTAGTAGCCGTCCACGACAACCTTATTAAGGGGTCGTGATAAACACTGTGACGCCACTAATAAATAACAATCAATTATGTAGCAGCATTGATTAATATTTATGTTGTGAGAATCTACCAAGTGGGATAAAAGAAAAACAGAATGCGTAACACTGGCGCTGTGGACCTCGGGGGCACGCGTCAGTCCGGCGCTCGCTTGCTACTCCCCCTCTTCAGCCAGGGTGCGTTTGCCTTAACTCGGAGCTTCCTCACTCATGTCATAATATTATTTAGCAGTCCACGCTGTGTCGGAGTCACGTAGGCTATGTGTAACTTTCATGGGCATTTTCTCGTCTATTTATTTCTTAACCAGTGGCTATTCCTCCATAAAGGATATTCATTCATTCATTCATTTATTTATTTATTTATTTATTTATTTATTTATTTATTTATTTATTTATTTATTTATTTATTTATTTATGTCTATAACAGGGCAAAGCCCCAATTACAATAGACAGTACAGATATTTGTTAAAAAAACAAAGAATTTCATATACAGTAACATGAAAAAAGAGCTAAAAGATATACAAATGCAAGATACAAGTGTAATTACAAATTAAAAATTAAAAATGAAAAAAAAACAAATAGATACTACCTAAATAAAAGACACAGATATAGATATAAATGAAAAATACCAAATAAAAGTAAATTAAAAAGAATTAAGTATACATTTCATGGCAAAAAATGTAAAATGTAGCTATAATTGGCAAATTACAGAATAAATATAACACTATGTTAATAAATTCAATATACAGTATTATATAGTAGGCCTAATAGGCTTAATTTATTTATTTAAGAAATTCACTACTACAGAACATGTGTTCCAGTTAGTAGGATATCTGATTATAACTCTTTAATTTTGAAAGTTTGCAACACAGAAGAAATAATATTGATATAAAATGCCTCCATAATTTATTAACAAGTTCTGTAAATAGTTATCTACTGTCCAGGATAGCAATACATGTACCAAGAGAGAACTGTAGGACCAGTAAAACATTTAATATAAGCTATGCAAGGACGTGTTATTATAAGTACTCTCCACTTCTTAGAATCTGTTCCTTCTATAATAAACTGAGCAATATTGACATCTTTCAGGATAGAACCACACTCTTGAGAGAAATAAATACCGGTAGCGTTCAAAGCACTCCGTAAGTATTTTACTAATACGTAGGTCTTAACTGGTTTGCATATTGTATATTTGGTCTTCCTTCTTAAATTATTTCATATCAATTACCATTACGAACTCGCTCCTAATTCTGACTTAACGTAGGTCTAGCCCCTCATCAGTTGTTGTATTATTGTTACTAATCTGTGACTAGTTATTTGCATTTCATGTTTTCTTCATACTGTAAATACTTTTGTTTTTGTTAACCGAGATTTACATGTAATATTTGCTTAATATCTTTTGTTTAGTATTGGATTGTAACTGTTTAAATTTAATACCATTATTATGTATATACCATTATTATGTACTGTATTACTACTGTTATTTTCATTTTATCTACTCTGTAATTACATTGTTGAGTGGATTTAAATAAATAAATAAATAAATAAATAAATAAATAAATAAATAACATGCAACTAGAATTTAACATATCATGAAACTATTGCTGTATATAACTTTTTCTTGTACATGTTGTACGATAACGAGAAATCTAAATCCTATTTATTTTATAGATGATTGTAAGTTCGAAGCATTAATAAAAGTGGAGACATTTTATGAGATTGTGTTTTTGATGTCTGTAAATAAAAGAGAGATCGCTTTCTCAAATTTGATTTACCAGTATTGAAACTAATTAGCTGTACTAGATCAGGGTTGTCTATTAAACCATTTATGGTTTTGAACAAATACATTTGTTGTGCTCTTATTCTGCGACTACTTAGAGATGGTAATGTTAACTCCTGCGAAAACATTTTAATTACAGATTTTGATTTTCAATGCGTCTCGACTTATTAATTTGCTTTAAGCTTCCACTTTCTGTCGTGAGTTGTCGCCACTGCACAGCTCAGAAATAATTTCCGAGGAACCATCCAAATATCTTACAGAAAATGGTATTTCTAACAGTGAAGTATGGCTTGAGTTTAACAGCGCTTGAGGTTATGACAGCAAATCCTAATACTACGAACCTTCTTTCTGGGTGATGGAGACCCTGTCAGAGACTACAATAAGAATTTTCAAGTGCCCTTATAGCCTCCTTAAATGCAGTTCATTGATCATTTTAAAAGAATATAATAAACTAAATAATACATAATTTTAAATTATATAATACAAAAAATAAAATGAGTAGAAAACAAAATTACATAAAAATAAATAAAATAAGCTATAATAAATACAAGGATTAACAGGACTTTCAGATAACAGGACAGTCGAAAAAATATCTGAACTTGTATTTTATCATTTAGAAGAATTTAACTGTAGCAAGAAATTAATTGCGCAAACGTACTGCGGAACATCGGTAAATATCGGGCAGTACAATGGCTTAGAAGCCATCTTAGCAACTAAAAGGGGGAAGACAATCGAACTTCACTACTAATAAATTGCCAGTTCCAGAATGACGAGTCAAAGACTAACATAGGCCTACTTGTATTGATTTTGCATGCCCTATTATATTATATTTATTATTATTATTATTATTATTATTATTATTATTATTATTATTATTATTATTATTATTATTATTAATATTAGTTTCTGTCTTTGTCATCAGACGTCAATCTCATATCCAACATACAAAAAATATCACGAGTCGCCACTGTTCTTAGCACATTACTATAGGATTCCTGAGAGAGCCACTGTCCTCATTCTTGTTCAGACGACCCAGCAGTTAGAAATGCTGGCACTGGGCTGCAAAAGAAATGCCGAGTCGAAGTCGCTATCGATTTTAAATATTATCGAATTACGGGGGCTTCGCTATATATACAGGTTGATTCACGAGGATTTACCATCACTTACGTAGCCTATTTCCGAAGACATTGAGCAAAAAAGTCATATAAGCATTTGTCCTAACTAATCTCAATAATTTCAGAGTTACACTAATTTGAAGTTATTTGTAAAATATCTTTATTATTTAGTTTTAAGGGTAAAAGAATATTACAGGTAAAGATTTAACTATTCAGGAGTATTATTTCTTTAATTAGCTAGTATTCTGAAGCTAAATTGTGTTCTGAATTGCATAGTTGCTTCCTACAGATTTTCTTTTTTTCGAATTTTAACTACAAAATTACATTTTTCTTACGTATTTATCAAAAAATTGTTACAAATCACTCTACTCTTGTAAATTCTTCAAGACTGTACATTAGTATGCATAATTAAACTGTAAATAATCAAGTTCCTATAGTCGTATTATTTGTAACAGTTTTTGTGATAAGTGCGTAAAAATAATGTAATTTTTAGTTAAAAATTGAAAAAAAAAAACCTTAGGAAGTAAAGCTATTGGTTCGAAAGTAAATCCCGAAAAGACGAAGTATATGATTATGTCTCGTAACCAGAATATTGTACGAAATGGAAATATAAAAATTGGAGATCTATCCTTCGAAGATGTGGAAAAATTCAAATATCTTGGAGCAACAGTAACAAATATAAATGACACTCGGGAGGACATTAAATGCAGAATAAATATGGGAAATGCCTGTTATTATTCGGCTGAGAAGCTTTCGACATTTAGTCTGCCGTCAAGAAATCTGAAAGTTAGAATTTATAAAACAGTTATATTACCGGTTGTTCTGTATGGTTGTGAAACTTGGACTCTCACTTTGAGAGAGGAACAGAGATTAAGGGTGTTTGAGAATAAGGTTCTTAGGAAAATATTTGGGGCTAAGAGGGATGAAGTTACAGAAGAATGGAGAAAGTTACAAAACGTCGAACTGCATGCATTGTATTCTTCACCTGACATAATTAGGAAATTAAATCCAGACGTTTGAGATGGGCAGAGGATGTAGCACGTATTGCGAATCCAGAAATGCATATAGAGTGTTAGTTGGGAGACCGGAGGGGAAAAGACATTTGGGGAGGCCGAGACGTAGATGGGAGGATAATATTAAAATGGATTTGAGGGAGGTGGGATATGAGGATAGAGACTGGATTAATTTTGCACAGGATAGGGACCGATGGCGGGCTTCTGTGAAGGCGGCAATGAACCTGCGGGTTCATTAATAGCCATTTGTAAGTAAGTAAGTAAGTAAAAGTTTAATTAAAAACGCTGAAGTCAATGGAGCAATGCCAGTTATTTTCCATATTTTTTAGATTAAATATTTATTTTTATCTGAATTTTATTTTGTTGAGTTAATTTCTTCTATTGTGTGTAATAAGTTACATTATCACATTATTATTTTATTTGCTTTTAATTTTATTTAAATTTAAAATAGAGAGTGATTTTATGTACATTTTTGCACTTCTGGAACGAGGTAAAGAATAAGTACAACATGGGGAAGTACTGTCCATTCACATAGGCTACAAATAAAATGGGAAATCAGAAATGTACGGCGTTAAATTTAAGTCAGAACATGTCAATAGCCCTGTGTACGGGCGAAAGCAGGACTTCGTGCTTATTACCAGGTCAGTGGCACTGGGAATTTCCCAATCTCATAAAAGAAAAGTGATTTTCTGTTTGGATGGATTCAAAGCTTTTAAATGGACAATACCCTCGCGGAACAGACCACCCACCGCACAGATTTAGGAATTTCCGGTGACAATCCTTGACAAACACCCTCTTGAGAGATCATCAGCACCATCTGAGCAACAGACAGGTGTCATGGCCCGCTGTGAGGGCTTCATCCGGCCCGTTACGCTCAGTAATTATTCCGAGGCGTTCGGGCAATGCGCGCATCTGGGTAAAGTGCCGCAGCTGAATACCTGCTCCGAAACCATCCTGTGCACAACCTCAAAAATTTATTATCTGCAGTAAGTAAAGACCGGGATTTATTTATTTATTTATTTATTTACTTATTTACTTACTTATTTATTTATTTATTTACTTACTTACTTATTTACTTATTTATTCATTTATTTATTTATTTACTTATTTACTTATTTACTTACGGTACTTATTTATTTACTTACTTATTTATTTACTTATTTACTTACTTACTCAATTACTTAATTACTTACTTAGTTAATTACTTAGTTAATTACTTACTTACTTATTTATTTATTTATTTATTTATTTACTTATTTATTTATGTATTTATTTATCTATTTATTTATTTATTTCTGATCAGTACTGGAAGGCATAATACTAAAATGTTTACCCTATCTACTTGAGAGAATGTTGGCTTTGTAAAATACTAAAAGAAAAAAATCCAAAATTTGAACTCCCAAATATTTTTGGCTTTTGATTTTTATTTTTTTCTATTTTTTTTTAGAAATATTTTCAAACTCAAATTTTTAGTAGATCTCAATGTTAAGCTTTTTTTTTTTGGCTACGTTCACAAGACATATAGAAACATTTCTTCGCATTCATTTTATGGAATATCTCATTTATTCACTCCGAATTTTTTTTTTTTTATTTTTAAAATGTTATTTTTTCTATAAATTTATGAAAAAACACCGATAAAATAAACTAGCAGCATTTCTTACAAAATAAATGCATAGCAACAAGCAAATACCTAAAAAATATTGCATTAAAAATTTAATACAGACTGATTAATATTTGGCATAAAAAGTTGGTGTTGAATCAAGAAAAAGAAACTTAGGGTAAAAATAGATTTGAAAGTAAAATTAATATGTATGTAAAACTCTCTTCCGCTACATTCATCTAGTAACTTGAGGGAGCCAACTTTAGAACAAAAACTTATTTGATTTGTAATCAGAAATTTGTAAAGACGAATTCTTTGATGAAAAAATAATTTTGACAGCCTTAATTTTAAAAAAAATAACATATTTGTAATCAGAATTGAATTAAATTCATTTGGGGGTAATAAAAAATATCAAACTAAAAAATCAATTAAGTGCAAAGTTAAATTTCCACCATCCTTTCAAATGAGACCAGCTTCATAAAAAAAAACGCTAAATGCTAATACAAAAATGTTATAAAGTGCTAAATTTTCTTTATCTTATTTTTAAAATGAGAATTTTGTAATTTTAATATGCTAAATGACTCAGTCGGTTAAGGCGCTTGCCTGCCCGTCTGAAGTCTTCGGGCGCGGGTTCGATCCCCGCTTGAGCTGATTACCTGGTTGGGTTTTTTCCGAGGTTTTCCCCAACCGTAAGGTGAATGCCAGGTAATCTATGACGAATCCTCAGCCTCCTCTTGCCAAATACCATCTCGCTATCACCAATCTCATCGACGCTAAATAACCTAGTAGTTGATACAGCGTCGTTAAATGACCAACTAATAAAAAAATGGTAAAATCTACCATCACTAGTGATGATGATGATGATGATGATGATGATGATGATGATGATGATGATGTGGAAGTTCGTAACAACACACGGAAGATCAATATTCTTAATGTCTATATTTTATAAAGAAGTGTTCGGCTAAAAGTTCGTTATTGCACTGGATTGACCTATAATTCAAAGCTTTTTTCTTCCTCTCGAGTTGACTGAAAATAGGACAAACAGTTTAAAATAACACGTGAAGTGTTCACAGGCGAGTTCCTCATTCTCCAGTTAGAAAGCTAAATAATTATAAAAACTACGCCGTTGGAGGCTATTTTATTCCCTACCTCCACCATTACTACGAAACAAATGGCGACAATTTTTAGAACGGTTATTTAAAAAAAAAAGTAAAGACAAATGTAAACAACACTAGTATTGGAAGTAGGCTAACGGCAGAAGGAACAAAACATCAACCTGCTACAATACTCGGCGTCATCTGTTACATGACAACCGGAATTATACCACTTGTCACTTCGGAATTCTTGCAGGAAGGATTAATTGGTGATAATGCGCTCCGGCAACGTGGAAGCCGACTTTGATGTCGCGTCATCGCGATCTAGGAAATGAATGTGCTGCTAAACTTTCTTATTGGTTGACAGCAATGTCTCCCCTCCCGAAAATTGTAAGAGTCGCAGACATTCTTAATAATAATAATAATAATAATAATAATAATAATAATAATAATAATAATAATAATAATAATAATAATATTACCGGTACCTAATTTATGTTTACACTAAATTTGCACAAATGTTAACTGGTTAGGGGAGAGTTGGGTAGTATCAGACATCGGGTAATATCTGACAGTGAGTTTATTTCATCTACCACACGATGATAGTACCTGATTGACATGGTTACGTTTCTGTGATGTCGCATACAGAAACGTAACCATGTCATTCAGGTACTACCATATGGCGGTAGATGAAAGAAACGCACTGTCCGATACTACCCGATGTCCGATACTACCCAACTCTCCCCTAACTAAATACAATCTCTGAGATCCTTATAAAAGGAGAAAAACGTAGATTTAAACTAGAAATATTCTGCACAGCTTGTGCAAGAAAGAACAGAGAAAAGAAAGGATTTGACTTAGAAAAATATTGTTCTTTATGGAGTAGACTACATTAAAGAGTTTCAGAGATAATTCGAGAGTGTCCGATATTATGATGCACAAAAGTATACCCATCTCATTTCATCCTAACGATAAAGAACATGCCACCTGGGCCCTATAGTATAATAATTTACAAACTAATAAGTAATAACTACAACTACTCACTATTTTTGTCATTGTTTCATTGTATATTTCACTTCTGATAGTGTGGAAGAGAAGGCCTCATGGCCTTACCTACCAGAATAGACAGACAGACAGACAGACAGACAGACAGACATAGATAGATAGATAGATAGATAGATAGATAGATAGATAGATAGATAGATAGATAGATAGATAGATAGGTAGGATAGGATAGATAGGATAGGATAGATAGATAGATAGATAGACAGACAGACAG